>CM062813.1:642157326-642613970 GCA_031772625.1 Pinus tabuliformis | reverse complement strand
GACTCTTTGGGTAAACCCAGAAATGGACTTTACCTAAAGAGGTATTATGCTTAAAATGATGGGTATGGAGAAATTTTTTAGATAGGTTAGATTTTCTTTCTAGCTAGCAAGTGTGTTAGTTTAGTCAGTGTGCTTAGCTTAGCGAGTGTGGTTTTTTTCATTATTCTGGCTTATCTTGGTTTTACTCTTGATATTGTAGATGTCGACGCCTCTCCAAACATACATTGGATTTGCTGATGGTGCTTGTCGTAATACACGGAATATCTCTTCCGCAGCTTGGGTTATCTATTCGCCCTCTGACGAGTTAGTTTCTATGCATGGGGTAAGCCTCGGTCAAACAACGAATAACATTGCAGAATACAGTGCAGTGGTTGAATTATTATCCGAATCTATTTCATTTGGAATTCGACGTTTGATAGTGAGGTTAGATTCTGAACTTGTTGTATTACAGCTTAATAGAGTTTATGCCATTAGAAATCCTGTGTTATTAAGGTTGTTCTTGAGAGTGCGTCTCTTGGAACGTGAATTTGATTACATTGAATATCAACATATTCCAAGGTCTTTGAATACATTAGCAGATACAATTGCTTCTCGAATGTTGGACAGACATTTACGATAATCATGCAAGTAAATTTAAAAACATTTCATCACATATGTTAAACAAGATAAGCCGGTAATAGTGATATATATAGATAGAAGTGTGTCAAAAAATATATACATCGTCTTCGATCATAGGTTTAAAACACCTTATGATCGGCAAGATAATAGTACAAAAAGTCAAAAATGTCACATGTGACTACAAAAGTGACTAGTCAATCACTGGTGGTGCTCTCTGTACGACACCACTGCGCGGGCTACCTTACGCAAAAATCTCCTAAACGGTCCAGGGACCGCGACTACGAAGCGCTGAAGCCTGATAGGAATGTCGTCCATAGTAGTCTCAGGTATATCTGCCGTGAGACGCTCTAGATCATGCTCCAACTCAGCTAGTACTTCTGCTGTCGCATCCTGTGGGGGCCGGTACCGGTGCAGCTGGATGTAGTCTATCATAAGGCAAGAGGTTGGCTGGACGCTGTGGACCAACATCTGCATTTTGAAAAAGTTTACTATTAGTTTTGAGACGATATATATAAAAAATACAAAAAATACATAACTAGAAAACTTGTGAAAAAAAAAGTACCTCTGTCGTCCCATTGTTCTCCCTGTGGAAGAACCATGTCCGGATCACCTCTGAAATCCATTCCGGCATACGGAAAGTCCTGTATCACAAAAAGCTGGCCCTCTAACCAGTCAAAATAACTATCTGAGAATCGAACTACTGTCGCGCCCTCGTCAGGATGCCGGGCCATCACCGCAACCCATCGTATCAGCTTTGGCTGCTGAGGACCCAAGATATCAACAGTGAGTTGCTGAGGGATCAGCATTGGAATTCTCTCCAAGGCAAAGCTCACGACTATAGGCCCATATCCAAAAGTCTTTAGTCGTCCGTTCTTTGCCTTGGTCAGTTGGCTCTTCATATGAGCCGACACAGCTTCACACCAGTTGAAAATGGTGCCTTGGTAACAGTCAATTGCCATCCGCATTTGGGATCCGGAAGCAATGTGTAAAGCGGCCGCGCCGCAAATTCTGGTAACCGTGAACGCTATGACTTTGAGTTCCGGTAGAGTGATGTGTTTTATCTCTATGCCTTTTGAATGGTGAGCCCCACGTGTGCACCAATCCTCGCGGAGACTATCAAGGGATTGGCCACCCGGCCTAGTCCCCGCAAGACTGAGTTGCTCACCTCTGTTTGGCAAGCCAGTGAGAAAGTATACATCCGAGGGCTCTATCTCGAGCTGGTGCCCTCCTATGTAAAAGCATTGTTCTTGTACGTTCCATCGCTCAACCAGCCATTCCAAGAATCTTACCTGGCCCCTCATGCCCGGTATGGTCCAATATTTGTATAATCCGCATGCTCTTAGGGCATCCAGGGAAGGTTGATGATTTATTGCAGCTTCATCTTCCTCTCCATGCTCTCTTTCTCTCCAGTCTAACATGATTAATGCCCTGCATATCAAAAATAGCAATTAGAAATTGATTTGGGAATTTTTGGTGGTTTTTTGAGAGAGTTGGGGTTTTGAAATGCGCGTTTCTCGGAGGACGCACCCCGGCTTTGTAGCACAGGCGCCCGGACGCAGCTGCCTGAAGGCGGGCTGCGTCTTCCGACCGTTTTCCCGTATGAGAAAAAGTCGGGGGACGCAGGTCACCCGAAGGGCACCTGCGTCCGCCGAGAGGCACATTCCAAAACCAAAACCCCCCAAAAAATGAAACTAAAACCTAAAAATTGATTCTAAACGGATAGAAATGCAGAGTAGGATGTGTAAAATACCTGGATGAGACGGCGTTCGATTCCGACGGTCAGATTTTCCGCAGCAACCACGGGAAGTTTCTTGTCAAAAGCTCCTTTTTCAACCTCAACAGTGAAACGGTAAAAATGACATGGTAAAAGGTCTTTTTATAGGTTTTTTGGATGAATTAGTTCATTTTTTACCATGAAAAGATGTTTTTGAATGTATTTTTGCCTATTTTAAACAGGTATGAGTAATGTGTTGCTTTTGTGCAGGACAAAGGGATTTCGAGGGAAATTGTAATTTTTCACGAACAAAAATATCAGAGTCATCTTTTAAGCCCTTTTCTGACTCCTAAAACATGAAAAGATCGCCGAGTGTTTCTTTTTCACTCGTTAAAACGGAATTAAAAGACGGTCCCCTTTTAGCTCTTTTCTGACCGCAAAATCAGGAAAAGATTGCCGGGTTTTTGTCGTTTCGAACTCGATAAGGAAATAAAACGACGTGTCCTTGATCGCTTTTTACTTTTCAGGTTAACGACACTATTATGAAAGTACTCCTTGGTCGCAAGATCAAGCGGTTCCCCCAGGTATTATTTTATACTTTCTCGGGCTTGAGGGACACAAATATACGAAAAAGTTCAACGTGGAGTCTCCTTTAGTTTTTTCAGACTCTCTAAAATTGAAAAACGCCGAGTTTCTCCTATACTGGGCTCGTTAAACTTTTACAGTAGAGGACCTGTTCAATTACAAACAGGAACGAACCACTCCTTCCTAGGGTTCGAATTTAAACTAGGTTGGACTCGTCCGAAGGATGAGCTTATAATCAAGCATATGTTATCCTCCTCAAGCTTGTTAAAAATAAAGAGGTACTTGCCAGAAATGGTGGGGGAAAAGAGAGAAGAATGAACCTGTTTGTCACCATTTGTCTCAGAAGAAACTTTATTACCACTCTTGAACACGACACTTTTCATTCACCTGGGTTGGGAAATCTTTTACCTCACAGTTGACCAAATCACTTTGAAAGTCTTTAACCGGGTTCCAGGGGTTAACTTTGAGTTATACGTCACCAAGCCATCTGTTGTGTCGTTATGTGTTCAAGAGGTCTGCAAGAAAAAACTTTCATCTGCAAAATACTTGTCATCCATTTGACCATCCCTGAGTCAGTCCTTACAGCAACATTTCTTCAACTTGAACAATGATTTCGTGTTGTGGGCTTGCCTGCAACGGGTCGCTTTCTATCGACATCGACACATTATCTAGAAAGATGACTTAGGAATCGACAGTACCTTGAAGTCTGCATGCATCAATGGCAGGTTTCTCGCCTTTGACGTCAGTTTAAATCATTGACTTTCGATCAAAGGATTCCGTGAAATGTTCGACATCAAAACATCTATTCACATTTCACGGGTTGTGCTTGGTACTTTGAGGACCATTGACATTACTGGTGGTTTCTCTCACGCTTGTTAACAGTTCACATCATTGACTGGTAATCAAGTGGTTTCTAACATGTTCGACATCGAATCATTTAATCACATGCTTAGAATCGTACCAATTCGGGAAGTAGAAGTGAAGACCCTGGATCTAGTTTCTACCATCCAGGCTGCAAGGAGTTTTGTATTCATTATCTATGTAGACTAATCATAAACAGATGGCTGCGTCCATACTGTGTCTACAAAAGTCTATAAAAATGATGTACTGCAAGATCATTCCTGTATCAGAATAGTTAGTCCATTAGTTAAAGTTTTGAATCTGAGTATGGGAATGCCTACCTCAGTGATGATATAATCTTATCCATGTATTTTGTGTTGAAAATTGCAGGTTCCAACCAGGCCATCCACAAGGCAATCCTTGAAATGATAAAGCGCTTCACCCTTCCTAGAATTATAAAACCCTACTCTATTCCAGGCTTCGCACTTTAGGGGGCAATCTGTTACACTAAAAAATGTCACCTTGACTACTTACAGTTAGTATGGCTCAAATCAACAGTCATGCTACCCTCTTAGGCAAGTCTCATGCCTCTGTTATCCATCTCAAACTCAAAGAAGAGAGAAAGTCTTGTAAAAACTATGTTTATCTCTGGGGTCGCAGGTTCTCTCTAGCCTTACCTGCGGGGACGCTGACCTTGTTCACAAAATATGCGTCCATGGACGCTCTGTATGTTAAGGGACAGGTGCGTCCCTCTGTAAAAGGCAAAATGCGCGAGTTTTATCTTGAAAAAGTTACTTGTGGTTACTTCTAGAACATTCTAGAGGTCGGTTTGATGAAATGGATGCGCCTCCAGTTGGTTCATGTATCTCTATTAAGGGGGAACTTATCCCATCAATAAGGGAGCTATCCCACCCAAAGAGGGGGATGATCCCATTGATAGTGGACCTGAATAACCTCTTTACAGCACTATAAATAAAGGCATTGAGCCAGAAGGAGAGGAGGTTGAAGCTATACATTTTCTTTGGGTAAATGCTGCAGGATTTAGGTCTTCCATTAGAGCCTTTGTGAGGAGAGATTGTCTTCACTTGATTCTACTTGGGAGAGGGTGAGCTTTGTCAAAGTAGAGGAAAACCCTTGATGGACCCTGGGAGGAACTTGCACAACACCAAGGCCAGGTTGTAAGAGTTTCTTTGTTCCGTTATTAATACAAACTGGTTTATTTTTCTCAATAGCTTGTGTTAATGAGTTATTTCATGTGTTCCTTGGTCTGCATGTTGGATATATGTTTTATTATATGAAATGCAAGTGCTTGGTAATTGTTTGATTGTTTGTGGTTGCAGGAATTGACTTGAAGGAGGAGCTCATCCGGATCGTCAAGAACGGACTTCAACAACAACGTTTTGGAATAAGGTAAGCCTAAACACTTGTAGTTTTCATGTTGTAAAAGGTGTATTTAGAGAAATATTACTCCATTTTGTCTTGTTTGTCATTAGAATGTCTTAAACTTCTAGGAAGGTCAGTCGTGTCCGCACCCTTGACAAATTCCGTGTGACAAACATGTTTCCTTAAGCTCCTCCTTCTTCTTTCCTTTTTATGTATCGTTGAAGGTTGCTCCTCTCATATCTGATGGACCCTCTTTTATCATTTCATAAGTTGTTAAGATCCCATTGAGTTGTTCAATAGTGAGGTTCCTCAAATCCTACATTTCTTCAATTGCAGATACTTTTGAATCGAACATTGGGGTTAGAGATCTTATAATTTTCTCAAAAACTAATTAATCTTTTACTTCAACACCAAGATTTCTCATTGAGTTAACGATCTCATCTACCTTAAGAAAAAAACTTGCACTACTTTCATCATTATGCATTATTAGGGTCTTGTATTGAATTCTAAATGTTTGAAGTTTAACACTCTTTACCTAAGTGTCAACTTCATAGCTCTAGATAATATTATCCCATATAACTTCTATGGTGTTCAACTGCATAACCTTTACAAATTCTGATTCTTACAAGCTTCCTAAGAGATCGTTGACTGCCTTTGCATTGGTCTCATATTGTTTCTTCCTTGCATCATCTGTGAGGATGGAGTATGGATATTGAAAGCCTCCTTCAACAATTTCCCAAACAATGGCTCCAAGGGACTTCACATATGTTCTCGTTCTGACTTTCCAGAAAACCAAGTTAGTTCCATTAAAAAAGGGTGGTGAGATAGAAGATACTCCCTCCTGATTTCTCATCTTGATGGATCTCCCTTTAAGCGATGAAGCTTCTTCTAAGGGACCTCCTCTAAGGGTGAATCAATGTTTTAAAAGAAGAATTCCATTTCTTTTTTTTTTTTGATAAATAGACGCTATTGTTATTAAAGAAACATACATGTGTATGCTACTTTACGAAAGGAAACCCTCTTATATCCAGTTTACTGATTTTTTATGTATTTGATTAGATTATTATTCTTAATCTGTCCATCAATAAATTAATTACTTTTCACTATGCAATAAAGAACATAAAGAAATCAAAAACACATAGAACACAAAGATTTTTAGGTGGAAACACAATATGGGAGAAAACCACTGTTGTTGTCTCCTTCTTCTTTCTTATGATATAAATAAAAATATTACATTTGTACTGATGAAAAATATTGTTTGTATGCAAGCACCCACGTGTAGAAAGCTACAATCTTCTCTCATTCTCTGAAATCCACTGGAAGGGAGCTCCAACCCCTTTATCTCATTTATTGGCTCCTATAGGAAGGGAACTCATACCTCCTTTCTGAACATTGCAACCCTCAACTCCTTATGGACCACTTTTAAGGATATTCTAGACTAGATCCACCTATCAAACAACCATCACACAACATGTAGGCCACCTTTCACCAAATTTCAAACTAGACCCATATTAATCATAAACCCAAACAAACATAAGCACTAAATCTAAGATATTGTCACTGCATAACAACTAAAATTTTGAAGTATCAAATGATTTAATGATATATAGATCATTTATCAGTCACGGATTACTTGAACCAATCATAGATTATTGAATTAGACACAAATCACCATATTTTAGCATCATCACTAATCAAAATTCATAGCCAACTCAACCCAACTAATATTGTCAAACACAGATTATCATGATATAGACATAATTGATAAACAACAACAAACATAACATAAAATATCAAATATCATCAAAACGGCATACTGCAAAACACTGGAATGTATATGTGACTTCCCTACAGTTGATACATGTATGTACGCGTGCATAATTCACAACACCCGCGTATATATCTTCAAAAACTAAAAAATTATTTTGTAGAAAATTTATGCGACCCTACAGAGATAGATCCACGTATGTACTCGATTATTCCCAAACACACCTGCACACCAATCTATAAAACTTTCTCTGCAAGAACAATTTCACTTTCCGCAAACTTTAATGTCAATACTACAGACTTCTGAATAAATCATTTAGATCACAGTATCACAGTTTCATCAATATTAGCTACTTATACATTTGAAACAAGTAAATCAATCAAGCATATATGTCAACATATTTCAAATATTTCATATTTGAGTCTTCTCCTTGTTTTTTGGTGCACACCTATTTCATTTCAAATCATTCATAAACAACCCAATACTTGCACATATAAAACCTCTATTTCCATCTCGCTATGTAGTATTTCCCTTATTCAATACCTTAGATAAATACCTTGGTTATGTCGTAAGTATTCTTTTACGGCATCAAATATCCATTGTCGCTCCAAACTCTATGGACCAATACCATGGTAATGACCCTTGGTATCCAAAATACCATGGTGTGGATTCTATATGTGACTTTTACATACAAGACCTGTGTATGTACATGAACTTTCTTCTCAGGATCCGCGTATACTTTGTCAAAACTTTTCTTTTATCACCCATATATCTTTGAATTGTTATTCCTTTGTCCCATAACCTCGATATTGTGTAATCATCCTGCTATTATAATCTTGGCATCATTATCAAGTTGTTTTCCATAAAGGAAAACACATTATCCATAATTCTAACAAACACATGACAAGTCAATTGTCAAGTTGGATGTAAAGGGGCAAATTGATTGGAATGACCATGTACTCCCATATAAAGAAGTGGAATGAAGTGATGATAGTATGATTCGATAAGATGAGCAAGTCTAATGAAACAAGATCAAGTGGGTCAATCACAATGCAAGAAGTGTACATGGTTAGACTTAGCCACATAAAAAGAAAGTAGGTATGCATGATGTGAGTCTTGGGTAAAACAAAGTGAAGTAAGGGTAACTTCGCATCATTAGTACTTTTGTGTGCACTCCACTAATGAAAGGTGTCAGTTGTATGAACAGAGTAATATAAATAGTCTTCTATGAGTATTCTACATTGGAAGTGACATGACTGGATTTGATAGTTGCATGACTCTAGGATTGTACCCTTTTTGTATGAGCTTGGCTCAACTAAAATTCTATATACTCATGATAGTATTAGGTCGAGTTGAGCTACCCAATTAAAAACCCTTGTTCACAAATAAAATTATTCAATTTGTTTGCATATTGTGATTAATTCTTACTCAAGAAAATTAAGAAGCAAGGAAACACATATCTAAAATAACAATTGTAACGGCATTGTAACTAAGTGTGATTCAGAGCAGTGAAATCATGAAGCCAAGTCAGCATGACAAAATGAGTCGTTGTGCTACACTTCCCATAGGAAACGGCGCAGCAACAAGTTGAGCTGGGTGCCGAAGGTGAATATGGGGGCTTAGACACATGGCCTTCTATCTCTAGTGATCTCATGTTGGAAATAGTAATTACTCTAGTACACATGTAGTGTAGCCTAGATTTAGAGTCTAATTTGTTTTGAATCAAGTGTGAGTTAGTCTGCGTCTAATCTATATTTGGAATAAACTAATTTAGCATGAATTTACATGAAGTTAGCTAAATTTAAGTCAAGTTAGTTTTAAATAACATGATTTCGTAATTACTAAGTTAGGGTTATATATATCTCTGATTAAGTCAAGTGTCTGCCAATGTATAAGGCCAAAACAGCCAAAAATCACAACTCAAAAATTGTTTATGTGAGGAAGGTTTATGAAAAATATAGAAGTTTATTTGTGTTTTCTCCTCTACCTTTCCATCAAATTGGTATCATAGAAAGGTATCAAAGAGAGAAGAGCTAAGCTATTCAAAATATACAACTACAGTCTACTTGAGAAGTTAATTTTTTATTTCTTTTTGGGTGTATGAGGGAAAGTACCATAACCCCATCACCACTGTTGTAAGTTGATCAAGCTATAATTAGTCATACAAGCTATGTTGTGTGAGAAAATGTTTTTACCACTACTACATCTGGTGACAGTTGTTCCCACCACTTGGACTCAAATCAAAAAGAGTCAGAGCAAAACCGAAGATCATTCGTGACCAAGTATAAAAAAGAAATTCAAAAGTGTTGAATACTACATCAGGGAAGATATTCAAAAGGTTTGTCGAGCATAGCAAGATAAGTCAACAAAATTTCAAAAGGATCATGCTGAAATCAAATTATATGGCATGTTTAAAGTCATATGTGTGTTTTTTAGTTCTTTACTGTGACATCTAAAATATATTTTTGTTATTGTATGAAAAAAATTAAAGGAGTTTATTAAAATGGTTTTGAAAGTAAATGGGCCTTGAAAAGATTATGAAGGTCTATGGAAGGGTGCTTTATAGATTGAGTTACAATATAGAAGAAAATAGGTGTTTTTAAAAGTTTTGAAAAGGTGTTTTCAAATATATTGTTGGAGACTTTTATAAAAAAAAATTTCCTCATTAAAAAAGAAAAATGGTTTT
Organism: Pinus tabuliformis; assembly: GCA_031772625.1. Classification (NCBI taxonomy): domain Eukaryota; kingdom Viridiplantae; phylum Streptophyta; class Pinopsida; order Pinales; family Pinaceae; genus Pinus; species Pinus tabuliformis. The sequence continues at coordinate 642,604,376 of CM062813.1, read as the reverse complement.
TAATTGTAAAGAGTGTTTAGTGATTTGAAAAATTCCATTGCTTGTAATCTTTTTTGTTTTTATTTTGTCAAGCATGACAGTGTTTTGGGTGAATATTGTGCTTCACAGGGCACATATTAAACATCATATGTTTTTTCCATATGTGATATGGAAGGAAGCCTCATGCAATAAGGAAAGTAGAAAAAAAAATAGAAGAAAGATAATAGTCATTAGTCCCAAAGCGCAACTGAAGCATATTACGAAAAGGAATAAAATAGAAGATGTAGAGATCGTTGCTATGTTTAGAGAGGTTTAGGCTGCAACCGAGGAACTGATAATCCTAGCATAAGTCAAAGAAAAGATATAGGGTGATTGTTGTAGCCTAGACCTGCTATCACCTCCAATGCTTACTAGTAAATATTTTGATTCTTGGGTTGTCAAAATGCTAACTTTTCTTTGAGGTAAAGAGTTAATTGAGTATCGATCTAATAACCCATATGGTAAAGTATGGGATGTTTTAATATATAATTTTATAAAATGGGCATTAAAGGAGAAATTTTTGTGTCAAGTAGAAAAAGCTACGACTTCCAAGGAAGCAGGGAAGAACCTGGAAGCAGAGTTTGGCACAAAGGAAAGTGACATGTAGCAAAAATAAATGTCACATTCTGTTGATTTAATTTCAAATTGGAGAGTAGATGAGAAAGACTCTAGGAGGACCACAAAACTTGGAGAATCCCACTCAAATGTAGATGATGGTTGTGAAGACTATAAAGTGAAACCCATGATACAGACATGCATATGGATGGAGAAGATGCAACAAAGATTGCAGAGAGAGAAATTAAAGCCTTTGCATGTGAAGCATAACAAGAGCATCTAAATTCTCAAGAACTCCTCTCTAGTGTAGATGGTGCATATGATAGTGAATCCTACTATGGATAAACACATGTGGATGATGACTACAAAGTGACATGTGAATTGGTGAATCCATCTGCGACTTATGAATTTGGTGAAGTTTAAATTTTTAATGATAGCATGCATACTCGGATATCCCATAGTAGAGTAGATGAAAACATGTTAACTTTGGCTAAGATAATTTAACTAGTGATGAGTGGTTTCACAATATGCAATAGAAAAATCTAATTGATATGTTGTTATTTGGTGAGATAATACGACTTGTGTCTAGAAGCCAAGTGGAAGACAACCTATTTCTAGTAGTAGAGGTTTGTAAAGGAGTGGAAGAAAAGGTAGAGAAGAGGGAGATAAGAAATCTCTCATTGCAGAGCATAATGAATATATTTCTAACATTGATCATGAGTGTGTAGAGTATAAGAAAAAAATAATAGTACCTGATAATGAAAGTGAAGAGAAACAAATGGGCATTTATGAAGACAAAGATGAGAGCATTAAAACAATTTTTTAGAAATAGAGAAAAGAAGAGATAAGATTGTGCTATCAAGAAATATGGAAGAAAGAAAGACAGGAATATGAAGCCCAAGAAGCAGAGGAAAGAAGGTAGTTTGAAGATGAAGAGTTGTGGCCGCAGCCCATGAGTGATTCAATTGTTGAAGAGAAAGTTATAGAAGATGTGATCATAGAAGGTAGTTTGAAGATGAAGAGTTGTGGCCGCAGCCCATGAGTGATTCAATTGTTGAAGAGAAAGTTATAGAAGATGTGATCATATTTATTTTTCAGAACGAGTAGAAGAAAAGTCAAGGAAAAATTAAAGTAGAAACAAGTAAAGAAATATGGATCTTACAACAAAATAACACAACATAAAATGAAGCACTTTGGAGGGTATAGAATTGGAAGAAATTAAAAATAAAATTCAAAATCGTAAAAGGTTTTTTAAGTCATTGTAATTCTAGTTGAGACTTAGACTAGCTTGCATGTTTATGTGATGTATGTGTCAATTTTTATTGTAATCCTACCACATATAGTTGAGTCATCTTTGAGTTATGTTGAGTCATACGGTGGTAATTAAGGGGGAGTGTTGGAAATAGTAATTGCTCCCGTATACATGCACTGTAGTCTAGATTCAGAGTCTCAGTTGATTTGAGTCAAGTGAGAGTTAGTCTTGTTAGGGTCTTATAATTTTTATAGGATAACTTGATTATAATTGTTCATTATTATGTTTGAGATGTTGTAAATAATTTTTCCTTCTGCAAATTATTTCAAAAAAGACACCAAGTACCAAGATTTACGGAGATTTTGCATGTAAATGTTTGGATCAGATCACACTGCAGGTATTTTCATTTTTTCCTTCTGCAAATTATTTCCAAAAAGACACCAAGTACCAAGATTTAAGGATATTTTTCACATGTAAATGTTTGGATGAGATTAGACTGCATGTATTTTCATCATAACGAGCTCAGAAGCATATTTTTCGCATGTAAATGTTTGGATCAGATTAGACTGTAGGTATTTTCATCATAATGAGCTCAGAAGCAGTTTTCCAACAATATATCATGCACTCAAATCCAATTGTTGGACCAAAGGCAAGGGCAAGTTGAATTTTGCACCACAAAAAAAGAAGAAGGCATAAATGAGAAATCCTTTATTTTTGAAATATTAAAATTAATTCAAAAAATAAATGAATAAATATAAACTCTAAAAAGCATGAAAATTCCTTTATTCATTATAAATCCAAAGGTTTAGGCCTATGGCCAACCCCGCACTCATGCATTATCCCCCTACGACATTTAACCAAAGGGGGATCCGGAAAGTGGTTTTCACTTTTACCATTATTTACAGACGTTACCCTCACATAATTTCAGACCCCCCTCCCCCTAAAACTCTTACTTCCCACCCCCTCTGTGGAATACAGTTTTGGTTGGAATTTTATAAATATGGCACGAATGGATTTCATGTGATTATTAAACAAATATTATGTGGATGGGAGGCTGAATGGAATTCAATGCGATTATGAAATAAACGCTTTGTGAATAGGAGGCTAAGTTAAAGAGATCAGGTGAGACAAGTTTAGGGATGGAAGGCTAAGTGGGTAAAATGAAATGACAAGAGTAAAATAATTTTACAGCTGCAAATTCATGGGTGCAGGAACATAAATACATGAGAGAAACATAAGAGGGTGATTTTGTAATAGTATGTTCATGAAAGTAATTTACACAAGTTTAGGGATGGAAGGCTAAGTGGGTAAAATGAAATGACAAGAGTAAAATAATTTTACAGCTGCAAATTCATGGGTGCAGGAACATAAATACATGAGAGAAACATAAGAGGGTGATTTTGCAATAGTATGTTCATGAAAGTAATTTACAGGTGAGGAAAAATAGAGCGCTTCATGTAAATGCATTTTACACATAAGACGACAAGTAAAAATGAGTTTTTATAGAGAAGCAAGATATTTTTGTTTTTACAGGGATAAAAGTCAAAACAAAAATGTTTTACAATGCATGGATTTACAAAAAAACAACACATGGTTTTGCAAATCCATCAAAAGATTTATAGGAGTAAAAGGAAATTTATAAAATGATAAAGAAGAGATGGTTTTTGAAAACAACCAATGGATTTTTGAAACAGTATTTATAAATCATTCTAATAAATACTTTGAATTATGAATTTCATTTAAATATTTGGAAATATTAATTCAAATATATTATTTAAATACAAATATTCTGTGATAAAACAAAGTATTTAAAAGATGATGGATAAGACAAGGCACATGAAAACATCAAGATAAGCAGCGGAAACAATGCATATTCAGCCTGCCACTTCATAACGGAATGTAGTAGAAAGAGGGACAACACTTCTAGATTTGAATGCACAATACTTGCAGGAATTTGAGAGTTTCTAGCAGGCAAAGTAGAGATATTATCTTATCTTTAGTTTATTATGCAAGATTTCTCCAAAAATAGCCACAAGTCAACAACAATTCACTTTAAAGGTTGAACATAAGATCAGAAATAGTATAGACTTCCTATTACTTAGTTGTATTTTGGGAAATATCTACAAGTTCTTGTTTGATATTATTTCTAATAATTTTTATTCAAATTTTGTTGAGATTATTAGAGGATATTTTGTAAATCAATTCATTTTTTGGGATTTGATATTAGTTTAGCATAATATCTCAGGATATTTTGTAATTATCAGTATAAATACTTTACAGTTTGAAGTATTAGGTTGTTAATTTCCAAATGTAATTGTTGCTGCATCTTGTAATTTTGAAGTACTGGAGCATCAATAATACAGGGACCTTTCACAAGATTCATGCGGTGTGTTAAATGGTTATTTGTTCTTTTGTCTATTTATTTAAACGTTGTTATTTCCTTTCTCTATTATTCTAAATATGAATTAATCAACAAAATAGGTTTCGTTATCAAGAGTGTCGTATTTTGGTTGGTGTTAATTTAAATGTTTTCCAATGAAGTTAGCTCAAATAATTCTTAGTTGCTCTTTGGTCTTTATTGAACCTTACACTTCTGTTTTTCCATCATCCATTTAAATTCTGAAAAGACAATTTACTGCAACCTAGGTTGCCCTATGAGAACTCTAAAAATTGATGCAAACTTTGGTTTAGTTTATAGAATCCATAGCCCAATGTAATTATAAGACTCAAATCAACCAAACCTTTCAAATAAAACAAACAAGTACAATCATAGCTAGCCTAAAACTTACACTAAAACAACGCTAAATTAAATAGAGAGATCCCTCTCTTAAGCTCGCAGGGTTAGATCCCAACTTCCGAAGTGTTTTTGATGGTATCCTATGGGTTTACTCCCTCAACCCCAAAAATACAGAACGACAACATAGTGGCAACCATACTAGGGATCTGAAAATTTCAGTTTCCTAAGAAAAGTATATCAAGTTCCATATGTGATTACTGATGGTGGACAGTGATTAGACACAAGAAGATTGAATCATCCACCTGGCGGCTCCACACAGTTTCATCTCAATCTGAAGACTCCATTGGCAAAAGAAATCAGGACATTCATGGCAACTCCATTGCTTACTCATCAGTTTGTTTCCTAAAAACAAGATGACAGGGTATGTGGTAAACCCTATATGTTATGAAGTTATAAAAGAGATCACGGAACAGTTAGTATATTTTCAAATAGATGAAGTCTTTTAAACGACCGTGCTTCATTGTTTGAGGTCTCTCAAGTCCTCTCCTAAAGGTAAAACCTATTTTTTTGAATTAGTTGTTGAAAGGTTTGAAAAGGAGATTGAGATTTTAGATATTCAAATCCAGTCATATAACTTTCAAGTTCCTAAACAGTTCTTGGAAATTCTCCCTCCTATCAAACGAGAAATAGTAGTGTTGCATGATGATGTTGAAATTGAGCATTGTTTTGAGAGTAAATCAGATGAATCATATCAGAAATGGTATAATGATATAGAAAGAATACATGGAATACCCAATCATGAACATAAATTTGCAAAATACTTTGAGCATCAAGTAATAGGTCATGTCTTTCATGATCTCATAGCTATCTATATGGAGAAATTTTTCACTGTAGTGCCCCAATCAATTTCTAGTGCCTCCCCTGTTTTCCATGATTCCAGAGCTCTCTGTCAACAAGTTGAAGTTGATAATCAGTTTCTAGTGCCCTTACAAGCTCTAGTTCTGATTCTTCTTAAAGATAGTGAAGGAGCCAAGGTATTGCATCAGATTTTTGATTGGCTATATTAGATATTTTACATTGTGTAAAGTCAAGAATTTGGTGTTAGAATAAGATTGTATATACATAAATAAGCTTACAAGGTAAAAATATTTTTAGCATTCAGATTTTCACTATGCAGCAGTGATTTTAGTTAGTTTGCAGTTTTACAGTTTGAAGTACATAGTTTAGTTTGTAGCTTCAATTCATATTTCAGTGGACAGATCAGGTTTCTGTTTAAATATTAGAACAAATGACTAAGGTTTTCATTTGCAGAAGTTTTTTATGACAAAGAAAGTTGTCGACTCGGGATAAGCCCAATGGATCAAGCTACTGGTCTACACTATTCTTAACACCTCACCAAGAAGTGCCATCCCTAGCTGGAGCCATTGTTAGGGTCCTATAATTTTTATATGATTGTTTGATTATAGCTAATCATTATTATGTTTGAGATGTTGTAAAAAATATTTCTTTCTCCAAATTATTTCCAAAGAGACACTAAGTACCAATATCTAAGGAGATTTTTGCATGTAAATGTTTGGATCATATTATACTGCAAGTATGAAACAACGTAGAAGCAACTTTCCAACAATATGTCATGCACTCAAATCAAATTCCTGGATCAAAGATAAGAGCAAGTTGAAGTCTACACCACAAAACAAAGAAAAAGGCATAAGTGATAAATCATTTATTTTTAAAGTATTAAAATTAATTCAAAAAATAAATAAATAAATATAAACTCTAAAAAGCATGAAAATTCATATAAACTCTAAAAAGCATGAAAATTCATTTATTCATTATAAATCCAAAGGTCAAGGCCTATGGCTAACCCTATACTCATACATTATTTGCCCCAAAAGTTAAAAGCATCAAGATGTGTGCGTATTATAATCTATAATCTATGGTTCTGCATATGTTTCGGATCCCCGAACCCCTCCGACATTTAACCGAAAGGGAGGGTCCAAAAATCGGTTTTCATTTTTACAATTATTTAGAGATGTCCCTCTCCCCCTAAACCTCGTATTCCCCACCCCTCCTTTGGAATCCATTAATTGTTTTGGTTTGAATTTTATAAATATGGCAGGATTATGAAACAAATATTATGTGGATGGGACGCTGAATGGAATTCAATGCTGTTGTGAAATAAATGCATCGTGAATGGGACGCAAAGTTAAAGAGATCAGGTGAGATAGGTTCATGGGTGGAATGCTAAGTGGGTAAAATGAACTGACATGAAATTCATGGGTGCACGAAAATAAATACATGAGAGAAAATAAGAGGGAGGTTTTGAAATAGTATGTTCATGAAAGTAATGTACTCGTGAAGAAAAATAGAGGTTTTCATGTAAATAAGTTTTACATATAAGAGGACAAGTAAAAATGAGTTTTTAGAGATAAGAAAGATATTTTTTTAGAGGGATAAAAGTCAAAACAAATTTTTTACCATCAATGAGTTTAAGAAAAACAACACATGGTTTTGCAAATCCATCCAAAGATTTATAGGAGTAAAATGAACTTTACACGGGAAAGTAAAAGGAGAAACAAGACATGGTTTTTGAAAACAACCCATGGATTTTTGAAACAGTGTTTATAAATCATTCTAATAAATACTTTGAACTATGAATTTCATTTAAATATTTGGAAATATTAATTTAAATATATTATTGAAATCCAAATATTTTGTGACAAAACAAAGTATTTAAAAGATGGTGGATAAGACAAGGCATATGACAGCAGCAAGATAAGCAGGGACAATATTCAGCCCAACATTTCACAATAGAATGTAGTAGAAAGAGGGACAACAGTACATATTCAACCCAACATTTTAAAACAAAATGCAGTAGAAAGAGGGACAACACAAACAACATTGCTCATTCAAAGGCCCAGCCACCAATAGAATGCCCAGAAATAGCAAAGTTAAAGCAGTCAGGAAACCAATTCCACATTGAAATGCACATTAATTGCAGGCACTTCAGAGTTTCTAGCAGACAAATTAGAGATATTATCTTATCTTTAGTTTATTATGCATGATTTCTCCATAAATAAGCAGACAAATTAGAGATATTATCTTTCTAGCAGACAAATTAGAGATATTATCTTATCTTTAGTTTATTATGCAGGATTTCTCCATAAATAAACATAGTCAGCAACAATTCACTTTAAAGGCTAAACATAAGATCAGAAATAGTATAGACTTCCTATTACTCAGAAATAGTATAGACTTCCTATTACTTAGTTGTGTTTTGGGAAATATCTACACGTTTTTGGTAGATATTGTTTCTAATAATTTTTATTCAGATTTTACTGAGATTATTGGAGAATATTTTGTAAATCAATTCCTTTTTTGGGATTTGATATTAGTTTAGCGGAAGATCTCAAGATATTTTGTAATTATATGTATAAATACTTTATTGTTTGAAGTATTAGGTTGTTGATTTCTGAATGTAATTTCTCTTGTATATTGTAACCTTGAAGTACTGGAGTACCAATAATACAAGTACCTTTCACAGGGTCCATGTGGTGTATTAAATGGTGATACGTTTTTTCTGTCTATTTGTTTAAACGTTGTTATTTCTTTCTTTTGTTATTCTAAATCAAAATTAATCAATAGAAACTTTGATAAATAGGATTCTTTATCAAGAGCACCCTATTTTGGCTAGTGTTAATTTAAATGTTTCCACTTAAGTAGGTCAAAGAATTTTTAACTGCTCTTTGGTCTTTACTAAACCTTACACTTCTTTTCCACTATCCATTTAAATTCCGAAAATATCTATTCACTGCAACTTAGCTTTTCCTGTAAAAACTCTAAAAATTGATGCAAACTCTGGTTTAGTTTATAGTCTCCATAGCCGAATGGAATTATAAAAATCCAACCAACCAAGCCTTTCAAACAAAACAAACAATCATAGCTAGACTAAAACTTATACTAAAACAAACCTAAAGTAAAGAGAGATCCCTCTCTAAAGCTGGCAGAGCTATATCTCAGTTTCCCAAGTGGTTTTGATGTTTTTCTATGTGTTTACTCCCTCAACCTCCAAAATAGAACCACAACAAGTCTGAGTCCATTCTTTATTTGGGAAAACTTAATTTAGTGTGAGTTTGCATAAACAAATTAGCTGGAGTTGAGTCAAGTTAGTTGGAAATAGCAAGATTCTATAATTAGTAAGTTATGGTTATATATAACAGTTATTAAGTCAAATGTGTGTGTTTCAATGTACGAAGCCAAAAGAACCAAGAGTCGCAGTTGAGTGATTATGTATGTCAGAAAATTTTATAAATAGAATAGAAGTTTATTTGTGTATGTCTATTTGTGTGTTTTCTCCTCTGCCTTTCCATAATATCAAAGCACATTGATTTTAACGTATGGTTGTATTTGAATGGTAGATTTTTATTGGTTTTTATTTGTTAGAATTTAGAATTAAATGGTTTAAATGATAACGTCGGTGTCGAAATCGTCAATCAAATTATTTGACTAGATCGAAAACCTTCAAATTGAAATTTCAATTCGCTAAAATCATAATTTTATATCATACCGATTAAGAATTCCAACAAAAAAATTATGAGATTTGGGATTATAGAAATTGCTAGATCGAAAACCTTCGAATTCAAGTTGCAATTCGCTAAAATCATAATTTTATATCATATCCGATTAAGAATTCCAACGAATTCCAACAAAAAATTTATGAGATTTGGGATTATAGAAATTACTACAAACAAAACGGGCTGAATACGGTTTGTTATACACCATTTTGTTGCAGGTCTTTTCAAGCGTCAACCTATAAAAACCACACAAAAGACCTGCAATTCATAGGGGTATGTGATTTGCAAAATCAATGCATTGGATGGACTATTTTATTCTGGTAATAGCTAAACTTTTGGGATATCTCATTTGCGTAGAGGCTTGGAATTCGACTTTTATTCAAATATTTGACGGTTATGACAACGAGTTAAATGGGAAATATAATGATTCATGCAAATTAGGAAATGAATTTGACCGTGAGGTAGACATGGATATGGTCAAATCGTATTTTTTTGCACCCGTGTATATATATATATATATATTTTGTTACGTAAAATGAGTTTATAATATTCATTTATGTTCACCTACACTTACAACTATTTATAATTTAATTAATTAGGAATATTTGTTTATAATTTAATAACTTTACGGTGTTGCGAGAATTAGCTTATGATATTTATATTTATGTAATTAAATTTCATTATTTATTATATAAATAAACATGTCTATTTTGAGGTAGTGGTTCGCTTTTTAATCTAATTATTATTAGCATAGTCATATAAATTTAATAGTGAGTAAAGGTTGATTTTATGGGGATTCCCCAACTTTATGTTAAATATACTTAATATAATAAGAATATTTTAGAATATCTTGTGGAAATTAAATCCTTACTATTTATTTAATAGTTATTGATAATTAAATTAAATTTTTAAAAGTTCTTTTCCAAAAACATATATATCTATTAGCTTATATAAGTATTAGATGGATGGCAAAGATTTACTTTCCACAAAGTTTTCTAGAATATTCTTAGTTGTAGGGACAAATTTAAGGTTGAGATTTATCTCCAAAGTAGTTATGCACTTTTTACCATTTTATCTAAATTAATTAATTAAAAAAAATGTCATATGAACATGTTATGGTTTTTGGGAATGTGGTATTAATAATCTATGGTATTGACCCATCATATTGTAACAAAGGCTATTTACAACTTAAGAATCTTCATGGTAGAGTGGAGGTAAATATCCATGGTTAAAAATCTTGTTCCATGTTTTATTAAAAACATATAAATTTAAATCATATATTAATTTTTTTAATAATTAAGAATAATAATTTAAAATAAATCTATAATTACACCCATAAGTGTGTTTATTTATTAGATGGATGGTAGATATTTAACTTCCACAAAATATTCTATCTCAAATTAGAGGTTAAAGGTTGATATCTATCTCAAAAGTAGTTATGTTCTTTCTATCGGTTTAATTGAATTGATTAATTAAAATAATGTTATATGAGCAAATGGCATATGAACATGGATGTGGTTTTTTGAGCATGTGATATTAGTAAGCCATGGTATTGGTCCATGATCCATGGTATTGTAACAAAGTCTAACTCTATTTACATGTTAAGGATCTCCATTGGAAAGTAGGTTGAATCTTCATTGTTAAAAAGATTGTTGCATTTTTTAAAATGTATATATGTTTAACTCATATATTAATTCTTTTTACAATTAACAAGTGTTGTTGGATGCATCACAATCCCTTGCCATTAACTATATATATATATATATATATATAAGAGAAAGTAAAACAAAAATTGTCAAGTGTCATACCAAAATATTAGAATATATTCAAGAACTTAGATTAATACAATCCAATGAAATAAAAAATATAATGGAGTGCTAGAACATACTACAAATTTGAATAATTTCAAAAGTTTTTAACTATTTTGTTGAATATATAAGTATGTGTATACATATAATATATAAGAAATTATTACCTAATAAAATATATAATAAAATATTTTAAAACATAATATAAATTTTTGATATTTCAAATTTTAAAATTAAAATTAAAATAATATTCAATTAATTTTATTTATAAATTTATTATTATTAATAATAATTAAAACTTTAAAAAATAAATAAATTTTTAATTACGTTTAAAAAATTTATTAATTTTTTTTATATAAATAGTAAAAAAAATAACATGAGAAGTTTGTTTAGGATGAGGCATTATTTTTTACATTGACAAATAAATGAATCTACATCTTTATTATTACACCACGCTCATTTTAATGCCATAAATATTATTGATTTTATGAAATTTTACTAGGCTTCACCTTGAATCAGAATTAGAGCATCACAATATCTATGAATGCTTCCCAATTATAGCATAAAATGAAAGATGTTGATGAGATTTGAAAACTAGTAGCTCCAAGCTTTATCACTTAAGCACATATTTGACTAGACCAGGTATTGCTTTTGACTTCGAAGATGAACACTATAATGTCGTCTTCCGACACTTTTTCAATTGTCCTTATGTATTTGTTATGTCAAAGCTATTAGTACTCAGAGGGGCAAATATATATTGAGAAAAATAATTGAATAGTCGGGGATTGAATAACAAAATTATGTGCGCCACAACCTTCCCAAAAAGAAGATGTAGGGCTCATGAAACTATGCTAGGTAAATGGTTTTGTGGTAACTTCAAAGCCTTTGTTTGTAATGTTCCGTGAAGTTGCAACACAATACTTTGTTCACTGCACTGAATCACCACCATTTATTCTCACATATTGAAGTTAAGAAGATTGTGTAAAAGAAAATGTAAGAGATAAAACTAACTTGATTGAATATTTTTGGACTATTCTCGAACCTAATTAATAGTAACTAGGTCAAAAAAAAATTAAACTTACTTTTATTCATGATTTTGGAATATATGCAACCAAATTGATTTTGGAACATTCAAAATCTAGAATTAAGTTAAAAATGATTACTTACGTTTAGAGGTGCTTTGTAATGTATTGTTCAAAGTAATGCTTCCATGTCATGTGTAGTTATCATTGTGAGTCCATAATCATAAGTCATGATCTAGATGTGGTATATATGTGTGTTATGTGCTATATATGTATGTTATATGTTATATATGTAACTGTTATGATGAACAATATAGTGTGTAATTTGTGTTGTGCAATTTCTCACTATGCTTCTCTCTTCAGATTTCTATCATGGTATTAAAGCCTATTCTGGCCTGACTCCTTCACAGGAGGGCCAGGAAGATGTGAGAAGACCTTGACTTTATTAATCTGATGTAAATAAATTAGGGTAGACATTTTTGTTGTGGAGTGTTGGTTGTGAGTAAATTTTATTTTTGTGTGTTGATCTGAGTGGTTAAAGGGTAGTCGGTTAAAGGGTAGTTTGTCTACGTGTATAGCTTGGATCTGCAAGGGATAATGCATGTGGCTGAGTGTGCATAACGGATTTTGAAGAGCAGCTGCATAGATCTGTGTCTTTTTTTATAGACTTGTATGCGACAAACAACAAGTGCTCTACAGATCTCAGCGGACATCCAGGAGGTGAAACAGCTCCGCTGTGAAGAAACGGGCCAGTTTTGTCTTGAGCTGTTGGCATATAACAACCGGCACATAAAAGGGTAAGGAGGCCCATCGCTGGATATGGAGAACTCAATGACTTGTTTTTCAAATTGAGCAAGCTGGTGCGCGGATCTGAATTCCAGATCTGGAATTCAGATCTGGTGCGCGGATCTGAATTCGAGATCTGGCGCTGAAGAGCTTCAAAGGTTGACTTTCTTTAAAGAATCCAACAATCACTGTTATTATAGCCGCAGTTTGTGAAGTGTCGTGAGCCACTCTCTGTTCCAGACTTCCAATTAATTTAGAAGTTTATTTTTTGGACCGTCACGTGGAGAAAGTCTTTGGTTTTTGTTTCAAACCTTTGATTCGAATGGTTTGATTCATTCAATTAAATTTGGACGTGAGTTTTCTTTTTGCTTGGTGGACGTGAATGTTTTGACTTTAAACTTTGTGAAGTGGTCATAATTAATAAAGAGAAAAGCGAAGAGCACCACAGTTGAAACAGCTGGAGCGTGCAATATTATGGTGTGATGAGCGTGGATGAAAAACACGGCCATGTGAAAACCGACCTATGGCTACTGCTTATAACGAAAGCAGTGGCACCTATTCTGCATTAGGTTGATTCGTTACAAATCTTCCAAGGAAATTGATTCCTCTACCTGTAGAGGGAAAAACAGACTGCATGTGGGGAAAGTTATCTAGTGATGGCGATCTTTGCAGAATGGGATATATGAGCACCACAACATGCTAGAGGCCATGCTCTAGACAATTGCAAGAGGCCCCCAAAAGCAACAAAAAAAACCTTTCTTGTGGATTCTCTAGATTGATATGGCATATGGCCAAGCTGTAGTTTTAGCTTATGGCTTTGATGTTTATTCAGTGGTATCAAAGTTACTGTAATTTTTTATTTAGAAAATTTTATGAAAGACCAGTTAACGAGCAGAAAAGTATTTTCAAGTTAATGGTTTTCAACCTTTTTTTTAGTGTGGAGAGAACACATCATTGACTTGTTTTTATGACTCTGTTATATGTTGATGGGTCTTGTTGTGCTTGGTGCTTCAAGAGCATGAGTTACAGGATATTTTTGTGAGTATGTAATTGTGTATGTAAAAAAGGTCAATTGTATGATGGACTGCTGGATAAGCTCAGTAGATAGACAACATACCTAGAAGTACGTATTTCTATGAATACTACTAGGATGGAATCATGTCCATAGAGATATTCTGTATCTAGGCTCGATGCATACTACTAGGATGGAATCATGTCCATGGAGATATTCAGTGTCTAGGTCCATGGAGATATTCAGTGTCTAGGCTATTTTTCGGGGAAGTTCAAGAAGCGTCAATTGTACGAAGTTCATCAATTATGTTTTAAATGGAGGTCAAGTGACTGCTCAAAGATGTGGTGGTGAAGAAAAAGCGATGTTTGTAAGATACCAGAGTAGATGTGAGCCCTAATGAAGATCAAGTCAAACATATATCATATTGTTGTTGTAATTCACGTATAAGCATTAATGGAGGGTGTTGGAAGTAATGCTTCCATGTCATGCCTAGTTATCATTGTGAGTCCCTAGACATGAGTCATGATCTAGATGTAATATGTATATATATGTGTTATGTGCTATATATATGTAATTGTTATGATGAATAATAATATAGTGTGTGATTTCTGTTGTGCAATTTCTCTCCATACTCATCTGTTCAGATTTCTATCATGTATACGCATATATCGGTAAAGCTCCTCATGCTAGAACATAGCATGAATTCAGTTTCCATCTTTCCCAACAATGCTCCGAAAAAAACTTATATGCCTCGTACGCTGCAAAGGAGTTACGCAATATATTTGCAACATAGTTACCCAATTCGGGCGAATTGGCCCAAAAAAATCTGAATATTTGTTGGTTCGGTTCGATTCGTCTCAATACAGTACGGGCTTAGCTTCCTCTATCGCTCAGTTTGGTCAATCTTGGAAAGAATGATTTAGTGGCCAACTAAAGATTGGATTGATAGAACATTGAAACGATTGAAAAGATTGGATTTACTGTTTTTTACAATTCTTCTAAACCGACTACTAACCAGGGGTTAGGTATCAAGTAGATAGGAGGGATCTTTCCCTATGAGCAGTATTCCTCTTCTCTTTTCTTTCGAGGATGTCCCACCCAAAAAGAAAGTGATTTATCTGGTAAAAAAACAGAAATTTCTATAAATTTTTATATTACAGTAGTGAAAGTAAATTTTATATTTAAAAATATCCAAAACAAATTACAGTAGGGAAAGTAATTTTATATTTAAAAATATCCAAAACAAATGGAAAAAATAGAAATTTTTATATTACAAAATTTTTCTTTTTGTAAGCTTAGGTGGGACCTTATCATTTTCAAGTTTTTTTCCAGGGAGGGTAGCACAAGAATCGAACCCAAGATCTCCGGTTCGGTGAGACTTCATTTCCACGGCCATTGCCACTTGAGCTACCCCATGCGGACTTTATATTACAAAATTTGAAATAAGGCAAAATCTATATTTAAAAATATTTAACAAAACAATTACGGTTATGGAATTCAAATAAAAGTTTTCCTACAATTTATAATAAAAAATTATTTTGTTAATATTATTCTTCATTATTGTTGAATAATTTTGGTTTCGATAGAGATTAGTTAAATGAAGTCGAAGTTTTAAATTTGTCTAGAAAATCTGATAATTTTAGTATAAAATTTTTATATAATTATCTAAACTTTGAATTTAATATCATAATATTTCATTATATTTAGAACTTGATTTATTAGTTGATAATTTAGCTTTCATCTATTAAACTTAGGGCCATTTGAAATTTTGAACTAATGCATGCATTCTCTTCATAGAAATGAAGATGTTTTTTACATTTCCAAAGTTATATGGATTTGTTGAAGGAGAGACATGCATTTACTAGTATGTGGAGATCACTTAAGATTATTTTTAATATTTAGAATTCCATCTTTTATATAAGATTTAGTTTAAAGTTTTCATTCCTAGATTTTACTTTACATGTTTTAGTTTGCCCCTCATTTGTTTTTTATCATCTTAAATAGGACGGGTTGTAACATCTTAGGCAAGAGAGGTCATTGTTAGAGATAAGTAAACATGACTATTTTTGTGAGAAAATATTTTAATAACTTTTCTTGAAGGAATTGAATATAATTATTGTTCCTATCAATTTTTAAAATTTTAAAAAAATAAGTGTCTTTATGATGCATACTTTCGAATTTTGTCCGTATTGCATTTTAGATGGTCAAATTTTTTCCATATCGAATCGAATTCAAATTTTAACTTGAATTCGAATTTGGTAACTATGATTTGCAATAGATGACATGGCGTGATAAATAAAGAGAATTTGAATTCGAATTCGAATTTGGTTACTATGATTTGCAATAGGTGATGTGGCCTGATAAATAAAGAGATTGTTATCACAGCCATGTGCTAGAATAGCTACTATGGTCTTATGATTGACATGAAAGAAACAAGATTTTAGTTATATAAATGAAATAATTATTTATGGTAGAATTGGGTTCAAAATTCCTAAAAATTATAATTGTTAAGTTAATAATATACGTTTATATATGTATTAAGTTTTATCAATTTGTTTAATTAGATTACAAGATCTCAGGAAAATTGATAATCCACTTGAAAACTAATGAGTTTTCAAGGTTAGTGAATTTCATGGGCAACATGGTACACATATCATGAAATAAGAGATACAAATTTTCAAGCCAATGAAATGATAATAATTTTTTTTGATTAAAAAAAAGAAAACCTTTAATTATATATAAATTTGACCATTATAACTTGCCATGGTTAATTCAAAATAAATAGTGGTCAACCGACAAATCAATTGCTAGAGTTTTGCCCAGGAAGGAGCTAATAACAAGGATTTAAAACAACATTATATTTAGTTGATTTATATGATTTTTTTGGTTTTAAATTTCAGTAGTACTTTGATGTCGATTCACATTTATCAACCATTATAAATAGTGTTTTGATGAGATAGTGTTTTGATGTTGATTCACATATCAACCATTTAATTTATATAACTACACTAATTTAGTTAATTTTTATTATTCTTTTTAATATTGACAATTTCAGTGGTGTCATGAAGTAAGTGTTTTGGTGTCTTTTGATAGCTTATCTATAAGCTAAAAATATGGATTTTTAAAACCCATATATTATATTATAGTTTTGGTATCTTGAAAATAATTTTTTATTTATGACTTAAAATTGACATGTGTCCCTTTAAAACTTAAATAAATATGCGCTAAATTAAAAATGAATTTAATCTATAATAGAATCCAAAATAATGTAGATATGTCCGTAGTTTTAATTAAAAACATTATAAATCATGAATAATATTGCTCTCAATGTGCTCATTTAGTTTATTATTGATATTGCACATCATAGTATGAAGGAAAAGTGATTCCTTACATTTGTAACAGAGAGTTGACATGTGATGTTTAAAAAGAAAATATCAATAAAAAAATATCTAAAGCATAAAAAAAATATTTTAATATACATAATAAGTAACATCCTTTTATATCAATCTTAGATAAAGATAAAGACATTGAAGATAAAACCAACATATATCCATTTTAAGACCATATCTACTAAGAGCATAGGGGAATCAAATCTCTCAAGATGAAAGCATTTAAGGAAAGGCTTGCACTTCTTGTTGAAATTGTAGCAAGAAAAGACTTCATTTGACTAGTTCATTAGTCAAACGGAGAAAATTCAATTTGGCTTGGACTGTAGTTAGTTAGAGTGGCATGACCTTGTCTATTAGTTAAGCCAGTAAATTTGAGTTTTTACACTAGAAATAGAGTTGTGCATGGGTTGATTGCTAAAATTCAGCAATCTAGTGGAATTATTGTTAGTTAAACTAAGTTATTTCAATTCTAGTCTTTAGTGGAGTCAATAGGAGTTCAATTGAGTAGTTATAATGATTCTTAACTCACTGATATCTCACTTAACTGGTCAATTTACTAAAAATAGACCTAGTCATGCATGGAATTCCAATTGTCTGGTTGGGTGGAGAAAAAGGCATCAATGTATTTATAATTGTATACTAGTTAGGTGCACAGTGCTAGCATTAGAGCATGTGAACAATTCATTGGGCATTGCTCAAAAAAATAGGGAATTTGTCTATCATATAGGAGCTCAATTTCTGCTAAATTTCACAAGGAAATGGGACGAAGCTGGAACCTTGAATTGGAAAAGTGTTGGCTAGAGAAGGATAATAAGAAAGAGAACAATTTTACATTGCAAGGTGTGCTTTAGAGTTGAAGCAAGACATTGTAATAGTTCCTCATTCTCATCTGCTTAATGAAAATCAATGAAGGGGTTTTTCGGAGTTGTTTTCGCCTTTAAAATTATTGTGTTCCTTGTTTTTTGATAATTCTATGTTATTGCATGTGTTTCTATCACATTTTTCCTTTATGCACAATAGTAGAAGAAATTTATGTCTCTTTATTTTAGTTCGATTTCATTAGTAGTAGAGAATTTCTTGCAATTTATGAATAGTATCATAGCATCAGAAGACTACATAAAAACCTTGTTCCAGATCTTCTCTTAGGGAAATTTAAATTTGTGGCGTTTTTGGTGCAGATATTCTTAAATGCAAGAAAAATGTCTTTCAATGGATTGAGGCTTGAGTATGCATTGGAGGGCACCTCAAGTTTTTGTTCTTCGAAAGATAGGATGGAAGTTTCTTGGATGATAATCAAGTATGGGAATATATACAAACTGATATTCCAAAACCAACAACATTAGATGCGCAAGCACTTTCACAGTGGAAGAAAGACACAACAAGAGTTAGGAAGATTATTCTGGAGGCTGTCAGAGATCATGTGGTTTTGAACTTGCATGGAAAGGAGACTCCTTTTGTAATATGGAAAGGTCTCATAGATCTATTCCATAGCAACAGTGATTCTAGGAAATTGGCATTGAGAGACAAACACAAGAACATTCACATGCATAAAAATGAAACCATTCCTTAGTACCTATCCAGGTTCACTCAGGTTCAAGATGAGCTTGGAGTAGTAGGAGAAAATGTGCCATCATCTCAACTTGTGAACTTAGCCCTCCTTGGCCTTCCAAAGTCCTAGCACAACTTTCAATATTGTTAATGGGGCAGGAAAACAACCATATTGAGAGAGACTTTGGTATGATTTGGTGAAGGAGAAGATCAAAGAAAAAACTAGAGATGTTGTCACATCCATTGCAGATGATGAATAGGATTGTCCTCTAGTTGGAAAATGAAAGAATTCCAAAGGAAAGAAGGTCCAAGGAGAGGCATAATCCATCCAGAACCATTGTAAGAAGAAATACCTCAGTAATATTAAATGCTTTCACTACCATGAGTATGGACATTATACAACCAAGTGTCCACACAAGAAATCTAGTAAGGAGCCTGAACAAAAGCAAGAGGAGATGCTCTTGCATCTCAATTCGAGTTAGATTTCACCCTCTTTGATTGCATGGAAAACACAGTAAGAGGGAGTGAGTGGTAACTATATTGTGGTTGCTCAATTCATATGACAGGATCTAAGGAGTTCTTCACCAGCCTAGAGGAGAAGAACCTACAATAAAACATATAACTTGGAGATGATGGAAGGTATAATACCAAAGGGATTGGAACTATCAGAGTTAAGAGGGATTCAGGCATCCATATTCGCCCAAAGGATGTAATATATGTGCTTGGTATAAAGAAAAATCTAGTTTATGTAATTGTACATGAAGATTGTGGAAATGATGTGTTGTGCAATAAAGGGAAAGCTTATTTGAATCATGTTTCTACTAGAAAAATAAAATAAATTGGTGTTGGAGTTAAAAATATTTATAAGCTAGAGGTAAATTTTGCAATGTATGTAGTAATACCTCTAGGAGTGAGGTGGGAAGATGTAGAGCCTTAGTCCTAGAGGGTTAAAGAATTGGAGCAGGGTGTATACAAGGAGCAGTGGCAGTTGCCATATACTCTTCTCATGGATCATTACCCTTGCTACAGCGGCCCACAATATTCAGCAACAGAATGACCAATGTCAATTGATGTAGTCATATCAGGAGCGATAGCTGCAGACTTGTAGATGTCAGAGACTTAGTAGACAGTTGCAGCTAAGAGACACAATTGGTTTAGTATTTTTTATGCTTCTCAGTTGCAGGTGTTGCAGTAGAAACAACAACAATGAGAGGGAGTGTTAGTTGTGTTATAGTACATTCCACCGGAGCATGATTTGGATTGTGCAATATCCTTTTCTTGATAAGAGGGTGTGTTGACATTGTAGCAAGAAAATGCTTCATTTGAATAATATGTTAGTTAAATGGAGAAAATTTGATTTTCCACATCTGCAGAATAACTTAGATTATAGTTAGCTAGAGTGACATGGCCTTGTCTACTATTTAAGTTAGTAAATTCGAGTTTGTAGGCTAGAATTAGAGTTTTGCATGGGATGATTGCTAAAATATAGCAATAAAGTGGGGTTATTGTTAGTAAAACTCAGTTATTTGAACTCTAGTATTTATTGGAGTTAGTAGGAGTTTAGTTGAGTAGTTATAACAATTGTTAACTCACTCATCTCTCAGATCAGTTTACTAAAAATATACCCATTCATGCATGGAATTTGTATTTCCTAGTTGAGTATAGAAAAAAATGCATCAATGTATTTATAACTATATAATATTTGAGTGTACATTGTTTGCATTGGAGCAGGCAAACAATTCCTTAGGAATTATACAAGGAAATAGGAAATTCCCCTATTATTTAGGAGCTCAATTTCACCTTAATTGCAAAAGAGAAAAGGAGGAAGTTGGAGCCTTGAATTAGCTAAGTGTTGGCCAGAGTAGGATAGTTAGTAGGAGAATAGGTTTACATTCCATAGCGTGCTTCAAAGTTGAAGAAAGACATTGTAATAGTTTCTCATTCTCATCTGATTAATGAAAAACAACAAAGGGTTTTCCCAGTTGGGTTCCCCTATAAATTCATTGTGTTCCTTGTGTTTTGATGGCTACATGTTATTACATGTGTTTCTATTGTGTGTTTTCCTTTTTGTCGAATGGTAGAATAAATTTATGTCTCTCGATTTGAGTTCGATTTCATTAGCAGTAGCAAAATTCTTGCTATTTATACACTTTTAGAGGTTTGATGCTTTTGGGGACTTCATATATTTGGAGTGAAGATGGATTTATGCTCCTTCCTAGCAATATTTTTATATTTACATAAATTTCACATCTTTGTATATAAAAATATTCTTATTTCTATATATCCTTAATCTCCATGAAAATAATTTGTACATGTTAAGTCCCTACATCCACCTGATCATTATTGATAATTAAACTAAAATTATAGAATCTTTATTTCAAAATAAACACACCTATAAACAAACTAAATAAAATGAACACACACATATATTCCATTACATTTTTAATTCTTATAAAATAAAATATTTGAATGTGAATGTTGAATAAAATATATCAAAACCCCTTATATTTATATCATATGAAGTAATTGAAAATACAAAATATTTTATTGTTAAATTTATGCTATGTTTATATTATATATTGTAATTGGAAATTATTTATTTTTAGTCTAACTATGCTATATTTTAGTCTTTCTCGAAATCATTTTTAGTTTTAAAATTTAACAAAAAAAAAATTGTTGAAACTTTAAGTTTAAAAAGATGGTTATTGTAAAGGGTTTAATTCATTTATGTTTTAAAAATAGAATTTAAATAATGAAAAATTACAATCTCACAAAAGATTATAGGAATATTTTATTCATATATTGATAAAAATGAAAAAGATGTATAATTTTTTCCATTTACATCATGGAGTGTTAATTCCCAATCTATAAGTGAGGAGAGTGAACAAGCTTTAATTTTTAACTTTTTCCCATTGAAAAAAAAATATATGTCAACGAATTTAATTTGATCGGCCTGAATACTTAATCAATCTAAATGTAATACCCCTTTGTGGTAATGTAAATATGTCTTTATGTAGAATGAACTATTTTTAGTATGACGACTATAAACTCGTAGGAAGTTGAAATTGAAATACAACACGGTCATGCATTGAATAAAATTAAGTAATAAAGTTAAATTGGATGTGTCCTTGGAAAATAACTTGGGTTAATGTGATCCTTACTCAAAAATACGGAATGGATAAATTTCCCTTAAATGCTCCTAAAAAGCCTTAGTAATGGGTTAATGTGATTTAATATGATTATGTGGAAAAATCTATTAAATCAAAATCACTTGGTGTGGGAAAAAACATTGAGAGAAAGGTGAATAAATCACCATGGGAGAAAAAGGAGGGATTTACCGAAAACGTTACCTTTTCGTAAATAGGAAAAACCTAGGCTATGAGATTGGCTGACCCTAGAAAGTGGGAAGATACTGAGGAAATCTTGTTAGGGAAGTATGGCACAAAATTGCCTGAACGAGAACAACAAGAGGTTGTTGATTATGGAGAGAAGGGAAGGTTCATGGTTGGCTGGCAAATGGTTCATCCTATAGTGTTCCAATTAGTATCACGAACAGAGTGTTGATTTCTAGTTATCTAGAGTTATTTCTCAACTGTGGATCTGCTGGTTAAAGATTAAATTATCGGTTTTATAATTTTGTTATCTAATATTATCTCGAAATTATGTCGACTGTGAAATTTATAGTGGTACGAATAATAGATCTAATTATGATGCTCGAGTATGGAGTTGGTAAATCATTTAATAATCGAAGAAAATTTGAAATGTTTTCTATTTAATCCATAGTTGTTAACTTGTTCAAATTCTCGTAAAAAGTACAGGGTGGGTATGTGTATATATATATATCAATATATATAGCCAAGATTTATTAGGATTATAACTTAAATGTATGCGTTGTCAATAAGGCAATCGCTTAACTAAATAACAAAGGTCAAAGTAAATTGGATTAGTGTAAAGGAAATGGTTTTGACTATTGTAAGTTACCACCCTAGGATGGAGGAACAAACCTATATAATCTACTTTGAACTAGGAAAATACAACATATGTTGAAAATATGAAATTTTACCGTTTGTTAAGGATGAAGTAATATGATGATGATAATGAGTTTAAAAGTATATGCGCTTAAGTGTAATTCGGTTTTCTGGCAATTGATAACAAAATAGGAAGTCTCAGTTAGCGACAAAACTTAGAGAAATATTTCTTAGATATTATTAAAAAATATAGGTGGGTTGCTGTCTGGATTTGAGCAACAAGGGTGTTGAGTAATCTCCGAACATTCTTGAAGTTTTTAATAGTTACAACTTTAAATTTTATAGGCTATAATAATGAACAAAAGATTAAAAAACGTGGTTTTTCTAGTAAATATTAAGAAGAGAAAGAAAGTAACCAGTATTAAAAGGTGAGGGATGCATGCCATATGCATTCTCGTATCTAACTAACGAATTAACACTGGTAAAACTATCCCACTGTAACACATAAACAGTGTGCACTTTGGAAGAATCTATAAACAGTCAAGCATAGTAATGAATAGTAGAAATCTAGAATACAGGAAAACAGAGTATTTGATTGTCAGTTCAATATAGGCTATCATAAATTAAAAACAACAAGAATATGATTCTCCCATATTATGCTTATCTATAAATACAATCTGACATCGATCACTTCATGCTCCACATGAATACAAGGTAAACAAAAAATTGTCAGCCGAGATGGCTTCTATGAACTACAAAATAAACCAAAGGTTTATTTTTCAGAAAACCTTATGGGTGTTTGTGGGAGAACTAAAATCGACATACTGAAACTAAGGAACATGCATAATATATTTCTAAAACTTCAAATGAAAGGAGAATACATCATCATAATGTAATGGAGAATATTTAAATTATTACAGCGCTAATACTTGATATATGAATCAAATAATTCCTTCAATAATAACGACAACTAGCATAATAGGGTATTACGCCCTTTTAAAAATTACAAAGCCAACATAATCTCTTCGCAATTAGACTGTAAAGTCAAAAAAGGAGAATATGAATAAACAATTACAAACTGGTAACTCTCCTATGGGAACGATGTTTCCCAAAAAAACTCCATCATAGAACAGCGGAAAAGAACCGACCTGGTGCTTTGCAAATTATGGACCGGGGACAGTGTGATAGCATTAGCTGTAATGTTGTAGCAGTTGTAGCTAAGTAAAAGAGACAACGAAAAGTATCAAACATCATACCTGTATTTGTTAAGATAAAAAACAAAAACACAAACCCAATTAGACAAAGACCTTGAACAATAATTTCATTCACACATTCAATATATCATAATGTAAATGATCATCTTCAGTAAGGATGGAAGCTTAGTCGTGACTGTAGCAACACCCCTGTGTCATATAGGAATGGAAGTATGTGTTTAAAGACTCTTCCCTGGTAAACAACCAAGACTAATTGCAGTAATGAGGTAGAACAAGAAGATATGTGGTATACCTGATGTAGTAAGGCACAGGGACAAGATTGAGTACATGGGATGAGCGCGTACTGAACTATTTTTCAAAGCCAAATCCTGAGTGAACTTTTCCCTGCAGTCAAAGTGTCAAAAATGAGAAACAAACAAACTATAACCATAGTAAACGTGTGCAAACTTTTGTTGGAATATTAATTCCAACTGCCGTGTAGCATTGCCGGAAGCCGCCAGTAAACCGCGACTGCAAAACCGGCAGACTTCCCCGCACCACCTTTCATGCAGCAGTGGTATCACACTCACCTGCCCATGCTTGTCCACAGTACGATTCCAAAACCACTTGTTTCCCGGCCGGTACAGTTCGTTTGTTTTGTTCAAGCAATAGCCGTTCGATTGAGATGATGGCTGTCCACCGTTGATTGAAGCTGAAGCTGCGTACAGTCCAGCACATGGAGCTTGCGTGTAGTTTTCGTTTGACCGCCGTTTGCTGCAGTAAATTCGCAGATGAGTACCTTTGTTCCAGAAATTATTTATATCACCATGTGAAGAATTTAAGACCAGTTACACGGTACTTTTTTGGCAGAAGGTAGCGTGAGATATATTGCTGAAGAATTGTCCAGCGAATGGGAAAACCATATTAATGTAATTAATATAAATCTACGGCGGCCGGTAAAGTTAGGTAAAAGCTTTAATTTTATTTTTTTAACACGGCACGAGTCAAACAAAAGGGGTATGTTATGTATTTGTTCATTCTTATATATGCAAGTAAAAGCAGTGGGAAGGAAGAGGGAACAGGGGCAACGTTGAAAGGTAAGGGCAGCAGCGTCAAGGAGAAATTTTATGCACAGTGCGATTGTTGTCACATATCCCGGTAACCTCGCAGGTAAAAGTAGGAAAATTAGAATTTTCATACAAATTACTCACTAGTCAATTATCAAATTCATAACTCCACAATCATCATTAATCATTAGACATTGAGTTCATTAATGCATCAAGTACTTTGCAATAACAAACAGTAGGTTTCATAACCATATTAATTAATCTCATGCTTGAACATTATAATCATGCCATCAAATAAAGAACCATCAACATCAAAGATTCAACATCATCCAACTAACACAAAAGGCAATCACATCAATCTCACCATTGAACACAGATATACCCTGGAAACCCCGTAGGGTGAAAACCAGCAAACGTTTAATCTTATTATTAAACGCTCGTGAGGGTTTTCACCCCTCACTCAATGGCTTATAAGGGATTCCATCCCTTAACCATTGTATTAAAATCTTTACAATGAATTATTATCAAGCTGTCACATAACCAGCTAAAAGCTAATAAAATTTTCATGTAATCTTTCATTTACATACCGCCACATGCAACATTCCTTGTGGCATAATTGTTCTAGCAATGGACCATCCTGCATGGACGAATAATCCTTTCCTGCCACTGTCAAACATTACTTTCCTTTGGCACCAACCGTCAACGTTTCCTGTCAATGCTGTTGACAACAATCTTGGCAACAAGATTAGTTACAATATCAATAATCCATTAAACAACCTCTAAAAATGATCTTTATCATCTGCTCATCTGCATGAGTAAGCATCACATACTACTACTAGTACATCTATTCCTGTACATTCTTATTCCACTTTTCACACATATCTCTTTCTAAGAGATCTATCCAATAGTGTTACAAGTAAAACATATAACACACTACTGCTCTGCGCCTTTGCACAGGCATTTCTTATCCACGGTTATTTTCCAAGATATTATCATATTCTGGCTAACATACAAGAACACATACTTGAAGTACGTATTCTCTTAAAGAAGCTACAAGAATAAATACTATATGCTCAAAAGCACGCCATTAGCTAACCCTTCCCACAGTAGTGAAGTCCAATCAACCTGCAGTAACACTGGTGATTAGTTTATCACATCAAAGGGACGAGACGCCCATAGAGGGGTTCTTTCACGGTGTTTAAGATTGGTTATCGCATTCACAGAAAATATGAAACACAAAAATCGTAATACGGTGCATCTTGTGTGCAAAGACATTGAGGTCAGAGTTTCATCGTATTTGCAGAAAGCAATGGCTTATAATCAGCCACAGGTATCCGAAATGTATTCGCTACATTCAATAATTCCCCACCCCATATGAAACCGCAGGCGTATATGTATACATATAATTAACTGTCACGGTTATGACTTAACACCGGCATAACATCGGTTATCCTTGGTAATTACATATACAAAGAACGAACCTTTAATGCGCATCCAATATATATACCTGATCTGATAACGTCGCTGCCTGTATGTTTCTGTCGGTGTATATATATATAGCCGTAATGGCTCAACCTTGCACCGACGTTATATAGCTATATTCGTTATGGTTAATAAATTGCACAAACACAACAGTTTTCCTTTACGGCCCTTGTTATGCCATTCAAACTTCCACCGCAACCAACGAATATTCAAATGAATTTAAACACATAAAACGCAGAGAAATAAATATTCACTTACGCATGTGCAGCGATCCACCTCTGCTAAGGATTCTGCGATACATACACGTTCTGACTTGTATTCCAGAACTCTGCTACCAATTCAGAAGGTCTCCCCACGCTATTCCGATCTCGGACCGATAAGGTTACAACCTCCGTTCTCCAATCTCATCCTCAAACTGCCATTCAAATCTCATATCATATAACTACCCTCTGCTATTAAACTGCCATTCAGTCGCGCCTCTTTTATCAGCGATAAAACTCGTTTTTACCTCGCCACAAATCCCCCGGCTCAAATATGATATGCGGTGACTGTGTATTCATCCCAACCACCAGGGTTCCTCGCCCAGCCCGGAGAATAAGTAATGGACCCGGTTCCATAGCTCGATTCATCGGTCGAGTTCGTTGGAGAAGGTGCACGGGGAACCGAAAAACAATAACTGCCCATTCGCTCTCATTTCCAATACCCAAATTCAAGAATCGGTCCCGGATTCTAAGCCGCCATTCGCGCCATCCTTTAATTGATAGCTTATGGATAATAAAGATTAGTTTTTGTAACCAATTCGTGATCTTTTTCTTTTAAAAAGAATTATTATTTCATAACTCAATAATTTATGCTAATTTATTACCACAGGGATGTTACATACTCCCCCCCTTAACAGGAACACCGTCCTCGGTGTTCATCTTTCGTTGGGAACTTGAGATTTTACTCATGGTATAACCATCTCAACCCCACAAAAAGATGATCCTTCCTCTTTAAGATCCAAGATTTCATTTCAATAAATGACAATAACCGAAATAGTAATGATATAATCAGAAGAAATATCATTAGTTATAAGCATCAATAGTCAGAAGCATTCGTAATTTCAAAAATATGCAACTGTTAATCGCCACCACTTGGCCCTTATTCATTCATGATAACAATTCTCTGTGTCCACTTACCATTACTTACCATCTATTTTGAAAACCATGAATACTTTCATGTAAGTATTTTAATAGTGGTTGGAAACTGTTCGTTCCTCCACGGTAAGTAATTCCTGTAATATATGACTAACAAATTCAATCACATTAGTCACTATATTTTAAGTCAAAATGAAATACGTTTGACTATCAATCAATTGTGCAATGTTAGATGATTTCTAAATCACAGTACTTTTACAAGTACTTAAAGAGCACTAATACTAATCATCAAATGATAAATTACTGCTCACGTGCACACTGAACGAATTCTCACTAAAGACATTCGCAAAGTGCTTCTAGATGTACCAAAAGAGCACCTAGCTCTCTAATCATCAAAACAATCAATCACTGCATCAAGCAAAAACTGTCTTAGCTCCCACTAAGATGTTCACAACTTTAATAATACAATAAAGGGATTAAAATTTCCATTTACTCCTTATTGAGCACTAAGCTCATTTTCTTGTTAAATGTGCATAACATATTTCACACAACTATATATAGAATTTATTTTAACATAACATATAGCTGATTAGTTAGTTCCTTTAGCCATGAGTCCACAATGGACTAAAGAATTCCCAACCCATGGAAACTGGTTCTCACAACCAAATCGAGTCATTTTCACATCCAGACAGTTTCTTTGATAGAGACCTTACCAGGTCTAACATGGAATTCCACTGGCCAACCAGCTCAAGAATTCCAATGACCACATAGGGTCCAATATAAGATTCCTCTTGGCAGCGTCCTGCCTATTACTCTGACAGCGTCCCGTCTATGAGGAATTTTGGGCCTCCTCCAACAGGCTCCAAATCAACAGAGCTGCCTCAGGCTTTTTACCCCTCTTCACCGTCTTGGCAAACTCTTTTCCCTTACTGAGATCATTGATCTCTAGGGAGAGGAAATCCGGGCAGACAAGTACCATCAACCCCTCCGGGCAGGTAACTGCCATCAACCCAAGGCATATCTGGGCAGACAAGTACCATCAACCCCTCCGGGCAGGTAATTGCCATCAACCCAACTATCTGCAACTGTCTGGCATGTTAAATTTCTCTTTTATTACTCTTTCTCAAAGTAATTACACAATGAACCATATAATCATTATCATTACAAAATAAACATGCATGTACACCATGCATTTACACTTATCCCTCATCATGGGTCCACAACATCAAGATTGATGGGAAACATATCCATCATACACGTTGTATGCATGCAAATTTTCCAAATAACATAATTCATGCATGTCATATAACATCATTCTTTCTCATTTATAATTGCATTTCACATTGCAGCAATTTATGTGATGAGTTTTCTTGTTGCCATTAAGCTACCACTACTTAATCCCATCAGCAACGTTAGTTATAAATATGCATCAGTTAACACGTATTCCATTTCCAAGAATGTTCATGCATACAATATTGTCATGTATAAAAGCATATGCAAATACTCATTAATGTATAAATGTCAACAACAGTTGAGTTAATAATCTAAACATTTCCAATTTTTCCATAGTCTGTTGTTCCAATTCAAATCATCATTAATGGAGTATTAGCTTACGTTTACTATGGCTAGGTTTAGTCATGCATCGTTAGTGTAATTAAACATAATTTTCTCTAACATACAAGAACATAACTCTTATGTCACAATGACTAATCTTTGTGCATACCATTGCTTATCATATAAGCCCTTCTTTAATGTATGCAACCCATATTCCTTTCACTAGAATACTACCAGCATTTCATACAACAACCACATACCTCTTTCTTAAAGGAAGTCATTTTAATCCTTATTTCTCTATCTTCCGATGTGAGGGTTTCTCAAGATTCCCTTTCAAGAAATTATTAAAGATATTTATCTTTAGGCATAAAAATCAAGATACAAAAACAAGGTTTACTTATCCTTTATGTATCAAAAATCAAGCAATCGACACAGCTCATCCAACAAGACAATCTCTCCAAGAGATTATTATTTCCAAAGAAGCTAGCATGACCACTTTCTCTAAGTACACACCGACTTACAATTTCAAAGTCACAATAGCTACTCATATGCAACATGTGTTCTCTTAACACAATTACTTTACTTCAATGCACATAGTTCTTTTCATGAAACAAGTAAGGATTTTGGTTCTTGTATGAACACTATTCTAATGTGTCTTTAAGGAAAGAACCTCTACTTTTATTTTCAAGAAAAATCTCATAAAATCCTGCATCTTCATACATGAAGCATGCATACTCTTAGGATGAGACTATATTTATGTATATATGTAACATACTCTTTCCTCAAGAAGTTACTTTGGCCATATTTAGCAAGGATTTTATAGACAAAAGACAAGCATTTCACATACAAGACTCACGTGGAGTCTTCCCAATAAGAACTACTTATTTGCTTTATTAAGAAAGCATACAAAATAATCAATCTTTAATTGCATGCATTAACACATTTGCTTTACCAAGAAAATCTAGAAAAGAACCATTCTTTCATTGCATGCATTCAAATACTTTCTCTACTAAGAAATCATATAAACATTCATATGTATTCTTCAAGAAAGTGAGCAAGATAGTTATCTTATCCTTGGATCAACATGCATAACTAACAAATTAAACCACCCTTACCGGAAGCAATTGCTCTACTTATGCAATTAGAAACATAATCTCCTAAGTGTCACACATGCACCAGAGTTATCACTTGATGCTAGATGCAACAAATATCATAACACTACTATGTATCCATTTCAGAATAATGACTTCAAGGAGACATTACGAAAATCATTAACAGCAACACACTATAGTTATCATTTTCCAATTCCTTAAGCATGGTCAAGGGAATACTCACATGCACATCAAGCGCTATCTAGTCATTCCCAAACTCTTTTTTTCCCATCTCCGTCTGTCCCTACAGCACGGTCTTCTTCCTTCTCCTTGCTTCCATTTCCTTTGGAAGCATCTATAGTTGGGGAAGGTAATTAGAGTTTACTGACAACTGTATTAACACAGGTAGTCTATTTATGAATAATTATCACATGTAATCAAACCACGAATGGGTCCTAGAAATGTTACCCACTGAACATGCCTTTACAATTAACCTCACACTGAATGCAACATGCATAAGAAATCCATCATTCCCATAGTAGAGATAAATTCAACCATCATTAAATCGAAGCTCGAATGATTTTTATCTCCCAACAAGTAATGATTAACATAAACACATATCATGCTAGTGAATTTCGATTAATTAAAGGGTAACATCATTAAATCTATGAAGACATAAGCATATACTATTCATCATGCATTCTCATGGTGAATAAAATTAAGAACTCTTCTCATAAACAACCGGAACTATAGCACAAGGAGAGTAAGAATCTTCATACACACATTCGTAACATCAATCAACCTTCACTTGTTTACAAATTGTAATAATCTTAAGTCCAATTCAATTAATGCATATAAGTTCTATGGGTTAGTCATACAACACTAACCAATCTCAACTACCAATCGTCTTCATGCATCCATGACAAGACTGAATCAAAGTTAGTTATGACAATCAAATCTCGCTGCTTGACTCATTGCATGTTTTCAATATCTAAAGGGGTTCTTCTAATGTCCTTTTTAAAACAATTTTTCCCTCCTATTCAAGGATGTTCCCCCTAATTTTATATTCATTCATTGGCTCATTAAGTTTTGTTCGTTGTAATTTCAATCTAGTTCAATATATGCATTGTTGTTATTGCCATATGTGCAAATCAAAAGTTGGTAGTTGATTGTCATTTCCTCAATGAGTGTTCAATTTTGTTTGTAAGTGCGACAAAAGTTTCATTGTCTTTTATCCTCATCAGGAATCCAACGTTATGAACGTAGTTATGCAACAACTTATTACTTACTTTTCAAAGAAGTTATAAACATGAATCACACCCATCATGCCAAAAGTAGTGTACGACATAAATGAATAAGCGAATGATTAAACTCATACCTGAGTTAATGCCTACTGATGGCGTACCTCAATATCCTTTTCGCTTACCAATCCCCAAAGGCGCCAGTACTGCAACCTTTAGCTCTGATACCACTTGTCACATACCCCGGTAACCTCGCAGGTAAAAGTAGGAAAATTAGAATTTTCATACAAATTACCCACTAGTCAATTATCAAATTCATAACTCCACAATCATCATTAACCATTAGACATTGAGTTCATTAATGCATCAAGTAAATTGCAATAACAAACAATAGGTTCTATAACCATATTAATTAATCTCATGCTTGAACATTATAATCATGCCATCAAATAAAGAACCATCAACATCAAAGATTCAACATCATCCAACTAACACAAAAGGCAATCACATCAATCACACCATTGAACACGGATATACCCTGGAAACCCCGTAGGGTGAAAACCAGCAAACGTTTAATCTTATTATTAAACGCTCGTGAGGGTTTTCACCCCTCACTCAATGGCTTATAAGGGATTCCATCCCTTAACCATTGTATTAAAATCTTTACAATGAATTATTATCAAGTTGTCACATAACCAGCTAAAAGCTAATAAAATTTTCATGTAATCTTTTATTTACATACCGCCACATGCAACATTCCTTGTGGCATAATTGTTCTAGCAATGGACCATCCTGCGTGGACGAATAATCCTTTCCTGCCACTGTCAAACATTACTTTCCTTGGCATCAACCGTCAACGTTTCCTGTCAATGCTGTTGACAACAATCTTGGCAACAAGATTAGTTACAATATCAATAATCCATTAAACAACCTCTAAAAATGATCTTTATCATCTGCTCATCTGCATGAGTAAGTATCACATACTACTACTAGTACGTCTATTCCTGTACATTCTTATTCCACTTTTCACACATGTCTTCTTTCTAAGAGATCTATCCAATAGGGTTACAAGTAAAACATATATCACACTACTGCTCTGCGCCTTTGCACATGCATTTCTTATCCACGGTTATTTTCCAAGATATTATCATATTCTGGCTAACATACAAGAACACATACTTGAAGTACGTATTCTCTTAAAGAAGCTACAAGAATAAATACTATATGCCCAAAAGCACGCCATTAGCTAACCCTTCCCACAGTAGTGAAGTCCAATCAACCTGCAGTAACACTGGTGATTAGTTTATCACATCAAAGGGACGAGACGCCCAGAGAGGGGTTCTTTCACGGTGTTTAAGATTGGTTACTGCATTCACAGAAAATATGAAACACAAAAATCGTAATACGGTGCATGTTGTGTGCAAAGACATTGAGGTCAGAGTTTCATCGTATTTGCAGAAAGCAATGGCTTATAATCAGCCACAGGTATCCGAAATGTATTCGCTACATTCAATAATTCCCCACCCCATATGAAACCGCAGGCGTATATGTATACATATAATTAACTGTCACGGTTATGACTTAACACCGGCATAACATCGGTTATCCTTGGTAATTACATATACAAAGAACGAACCTTTAATGCGCATCCAATATATATACCTGATCTGATAACGCCGCTGCCTGTATGTTTCTGTCGGTGTATATATATATAGCCGTAATGGCTCAACCTTGCACCGACGTTATATAGCTATATTCGTTATGGTTAATAAATTGCACAAACACAATAGTTTTCCTTTATGGCCCTTGTTATGCCATTCAAACTTCCACCGCAACCAACGAATATTCAAACGAATTTAAACACATAAAACGCAGAGAAATAAATATTCACTTACGCATGTGCAACGGTCCACCTCAGCTAAGGATTCTGCGATACATACACGTTCTGACTTGTATTCCAGAACTCTGCTACTAATTCAGGAGGTCTCCCCACGCTATTCCGGTCTCGGACCAATAAGGTTATAACCTCCGTTCCCCAATCTCATCCTCCAACTGCCATTCAAATCTCATATCATATAATTACCCTCTGCTATTAAACTACCATTCAGTCGCGCCTCTTTTATCAACGATAAAACTCGTTTTCACCTCGCCACAAATCCCCCCGGCTCAAATATGATATCCGGTGACTGTGTATTGATCCCAACCACCAGGGTTCCTTGCCAAGCCCGGAGATAAGTAATGGACCCGATTCCATAGCTCGATTCATCGGTCGAGTTCGTTAGAGAAGGTGCACGGGGAACCAAAAATCCATAACTGCCCATTCGATCTCATTTCCAATACCCAAATTCAACAATCGGTTCCGGATTCTAAGCCGCCATTCGCGCCATCCTTTAATTGATAGCTTTATGGATAATAAGAATTAGTTTTTGAAACTAATTCGTGATCTTTTTCTTTTAAAAAGAATTATTATTTCATAACTCAATAATTTATGCTAATTTATTACCACAGGGATGTTACAATTGTAATGGTGTAGTTATACATTGAAAAATGAGAGGGAGCACGCAACAGCGTGTGTTATGTTTTGTTGTTGCTCGTTGAGAGAAAACGAGAAGGAATTTGCAGCAGAGCGTGATTGTAATATTTGTTGAAAGAGAAATGTGTGGGACGCAGCAGCAAAAAGATGTTCTGGTGTTCGTTGGTTGAACCAGTATTGTAAGGGAATGCACAGCAGCGCAATTGTAATAATTTTTGGATGTTTCATATGAAATGTAAAGTGTCACACCTAAGTCCACATACACATGTAAAATTTTTTTTTTATAATGTATGCCTTTCATATAGTCCGACTACACACTATTTGATACACCTGTAAGTATGTATGCACATTCATTTCTTATCGGATATTCACATACACATCCTTATACAAAGTATTTCACAGGTCATTCATTAACTTATGCTACTCTGTTATATGCTTTGTTTATATGTATGGCTACGTGGCATTATAACGTGCTGTTGAATGGGTTTTGGTGTAAGCCTTACCCTCACGGGATAGCCTAGCTGTTAACCTACCCGACAGCGGTGAAATTTAATATGGCGCGGGCTTTGGTGGTCCTGCCGCAGCCTCTGCAGGTGCCACCTCAACCTAGCCGTATTGACAACAGTCCTTTCCGGGGCAGGTGGCATGGTCTGGCTCCTTTGGCCATGTGACACCTTGGATACTGAGATCTCGGTCTTCCCGCTCTATGTTCCCGCCCTGCTTCGACGGTTTGGATCTCACCCTTGGATCGAAGGGTTGAGAAGCATTCAAGGGTTCGAGCTGATACTTAAACACCTCCGAACAGTCTCAGGGCTCATTTACACGTTTGGTCTTACCGAATCCGGTCCAATGTTCCATCTCCGGCTCAAAACACCAACACTACCTCTTCATTCTGCAAACGCTCCAGAAGTTATGAATCGCCCGTCATCAAACCCTCTCAGGTACTGGCCATTGGTTATCAGTGTTACTATATACCTTAACAGTTCTGGCTACTTCAGGCGTTTTCTTACTGTCTTATTTCCTTTCCTTGCTATGGTGTGCAGCTGGGTCATCCCACCCATCGGATGGAACACAACAGTTCAACCCTCCGGTAGACACAGGTATGTTATCTGCACTTGTTACTCTGTCTGCATACTAGAGCTTATAGTTTACAGGTTTTAAACTATAGTTTGTGGTTTGGTGCAGACCACTGCCCCAACGTGGGTTTTCTTGTTTCCAATCGCTGGGGTATTCTCCGTAGAGAACCCTCACGATTTGCCTTCGTTTTGTAGACTGGACATGCCAGTGATTCGCTGGTTAAGTTGTTGCTCACAGCGGAATCCTGGGTTTTATATATATTTACGTTTCCATTTGGTACACAGTACTGCCCTTACGGCATACCTGAATTTAGCTTGATGCGCTTGTTCTCATACCTAGGGTTGCGGATCTGGTCTCAACGCACAGATCCGGGCATGAGTTCTTTGGGGTTTTTTCCTTTATTATTATGTACAGTTACTTCTTTTTCAAAGTTTCGCCATTCGGCGTTATCTGTAATTATATACATGGTATTGTATCTGTCTAAGCCCTCAGGGCAGTTTACGCCTGCGACTTATAAGATTCTGATTCGAATTTTTAACAATTTTGGAACAGAGCATGGGGTTCATAATATTGTTGTTGGTTTTACTTGTTTCATAATGGCAATTGCATATATATAACCTCAAGTTATGATGATAGTTTTCGATTACACACTCTGTATTTTTCTATATGTTCTTCGTATTTGCTAATCTGTACAACATGCATTCGGCAGCTGTAACATTATTAGACTTGCTCTTCTCTCTATGGTAATGTCGCACTACATGCATGCCTGATGTTTCTCTTTGCAGTCGTATGCGCAGGTTTCCTTGTATTTATAGGTACATCTCCTTTTCGAAGTTGCAAGCACAGGAATTCTTTTTATATATACTCACTGTTTTCCATTCATCGTTCTAAATGCACAGGATTTCTCATATATATATACTCACTGTTTTCCATTTATCGCTCTAAATGCACGAGGGTTCTCTATTTGTACAGTTTACTAATGAATTCTGGTATCTAGAGTAACCTATCTGTCTATTCACATGTCCGGTTATTTACTCTAAACAACTGCAGGTTTTACTACTCTTTCGTCGACGGGGTAGCATCTGAATATTGTCGATGCCGGTAGGTTTTATGGTCCTTCCGTCGACGGGGTAGCATCCGACTACCGTCGGTGCTCCTCTATTCAGATCCAGAGGTTCTAACCCTTGTTTCCATTACCAGATTACAATATCTGCTTGATTGTCTATCATAGTAATTAATACTGTTTGTTTCGCTGTTAACTTTTCGGTTATTATAAAGTGTCTTGGTCTTGCTAATGAAGTTGTGCCAAGTCCGTTACTCAATAACCAGATCTTGGTTAACCCTTCCTCGTACCGATATTCAGTCTTTAACTAATATCTCTGAGTAGCTTTATTTACCGTGATACTAGCCCAGACCCTGTCTATTAATTGACAGTCTGTCCCTTGGCTTAAAGACTACATCTGTACATTCATGTTATCATTGTGACAGTATCTAGGAAAATGAAAGACATGTTTCCTGTTTAACTACTGTAAATTCATTGCATATTTATTTCCAATCAGAGACTTCACAGTTTGAAACCGTACCTGGTTTGCCAGAGTCAGGAATGGTTCTCAAACAAAACAAGTCACCTGGTCTTTAATTCTGCTCGTCCACCCAGCCATGAGATCCATCCCTCAGACGGAATTCTCCCCCCGAGCCATCCTGCAGGCCTCAAGCCCTCAACAAGATTTGTGCACTCTCTGTGCCTGGTTATCTGGTCCTAACCAGACTTAACCCATTTTCTTTTTCTTTCCCTTTTTCCTCTTCTTGGAAAAAAGTCTCTTCTGTCTGTCCCCACAGCACAGAACTTCCTCCCTTCAGTCAGGACTTTTCCTGTTTTGGAGGGTAGTTTCCATCAGTTATCATAACTGATCTCTTTCTTTAAGATCCACCTCCTAGAGGCTGCCAGCATTTCACGAAAATATTTAAATTACTTTAATAATAAAAAATAGTTTGTCACAGTTTTGTTTTAAAACATAACAACAACTGTATTACTGTCTTTTACCACAGTAAACTTTCACATTTACATAGCCTGGGGTCATTACATCTCCCCCTCCTGTGATTGGACATCGTCCCGATGTCTGTCACCCTTAAACAAATTCGGGTAAGCTTCTCTAAGGAGTTCCTCATCCTCCCAAGTGGCTTCTTCCGGCCCATAGTGCTGCCACTGCACTTTAGCTTGGAAAATAACCCGTTTCCGCAGCTGCACTTCTCTCTGGTCGAGAATGGTCAGTGGTTCAACCAGAACCTCGCCTTCCGGCTCGACCTGCAATCAGCAACAGATTTAGTTATTTTCTTGTTTAGGAACAAAGCTTATCTAGAATGACCAGATTAATTCTTACTCGAACATTCTGCCATTGAATCACATGTTTAGGATCGTAGACGTATTGTTTTAATACGGAAACGTGAAAAACATTGTGGATCCTAATATGGCTTGGTAGGGCGAGTTGATAAGCTACCGGCCCCACCCTTGCCAAGATTTGGAAAGGGCCAAAATAGCGAGTTGCAAGTTTGGCACACCCGCTCCACTGCAAGGTACTCCTTCTGGGTTGAATTCTGACAAACACATGGTCCCCAACTTGAAATTCTTTGAACCTTCTCTTTCGATCAGCAAAACTTTTTTGTCTATCCTGAGCGGTTTTTAAGTTGGTACGCACCTTTTTTACCATTTATTCCATTTCCTTGAGCATTTCAGGACCAATTCGTAACCTATCCTCAGGTCCACCCCAACTTGAGGGTGTGCGGCACTTCCGCCCATACATGACCTCAAAAGGACTCAACTGTGTTGAGGAGTGATACCCATTGTTATATGCGAATTCGACCAGATGGAGATATTCTTCCCATTGGGTTGGCTTCATCATAACACATGCTCTCAGCATGTCCTCCACAACCTGATTCACTCGCTCCGTTTGGCCATCTGTTTGGGGATGATAAGCTGTGCTAAAGTTCAGCTGTGTTCCCAGTTCAGCAAACAATGTCCTCCAAAAGGTTGATGTAAACTTAACATCACGATCAGAGATAATTACCTTCGGAAGTCCATGCAATTTGAATACATTTTGCATGAAAATATGAGCAATTTGCACAGCCTTATATGTTGATTGCACAGGTATGAAGTGTGCTGCCTTACTCAACTTATCCACTACCACCATAATGGAATCATTATTTTTCTTCGTTCGAGGCAATCCGGTTATAAAATCCATGGAGATAGTCTCCCATTTCCATTCCGGAATGGGTAAGGGTTGTAGCAGCCCTGCTGGATGCAAATGCTCCGCCTTAATCTGCTGACATTCTAGACATCGTGCTAGATACTCAGCTACCTCCTTCTTCATTTTTGGCCAGTAATATTCTTTTCGAAGAGCGGTAACCATTTTCTGGTATCCTGGATGCCCGGTGTAATGGCTGATGTGAAATTCATCCAAAATCAGCTTCTTAAGACTATCTTCATTGGGTACATACAACTTTTTATTAAAATACAGCATTCCGGCATCATCTAGCTCATACCCCTGTTGTATTTCCTTACCAAAAAGTTGTTGTATTTGCTGTTTAATTTGCTGGTAAACAGCATCTTGTTCAGCCGCTGTTTTTATCTTTTCAAATAGAGTACTCTGCCATTTACTGACCGAAATCTTGCACATGCATTGTACCTTTCGACTTAATGCATCAGCTACTCGGTTCTCCTTCCCCTTTAAATGCTTAATTTCAAAGTCGAACCCGCTTAAGAAGTCGTCCCAACGAGCTTGCCTCATATATAAGGTGGGTTGGCTGAAATAGTTTGTTAGGCTGTGGTGGTCTGTTAGCAACAGAAATTTTCTTCCCAAAAGATAGTGTCGCCACATTTTCAGGGCATGAATAACAACTGCCAGCTCCAAGTCGTAAGCAGAGTATTTCTGCTCATGTTCCTTCAGTTTCCTTGATTCGTATGCAATGACTCTTCCTTCTTGCATCAGCACTCCTCCCACGCCTTCTTTACTTGTGTCAGTGCAGACCACGTAATCCTTATTAGGATCAGCTATACTCAATACGGGTACGGTGGTGAGTAAGTGCTTGAGCTGTTCAAAGCTCTTCTGACATTCTGAGGTCCACTTAAATACTTTTCCCTTCTTTTGTAAGGAGGTGATAGGGTATGCTACCCTAGAAAAGCCTTCGACAAATCTTCTATAATAACCCGCTAACCCCATAAAGGACCTAATATCTGCCACGTCCTTTGGTATGGGCCACTCCATTATAGTTCTGATTTTCTCAGGGTCTACTGCAATTCCTTCCTTTGTGATTACATGGCCTAAGTATTGTATCTCCTCCTTGAAGAAATCACACTTACTAAACTTTGCATATAATTGATGTTCTCGCAAAGTTTGCAACACCAATCTAAGGTGTTCCTCATGCTCCTTTCTTGATCGGGAGTAAATCAGAATGTCATCTATGAATATCAACACAAATTTGTCTAAGAACCTGTGAAACACACTGTTCATCAAACACATGAAGGTAGCAGGTGCATTGGTCAGACCAAAAGGTAGCACCACGAACTCGTAATGCCCATACCGCGTTCTGAAAGCTGTCTTGGCGATATCCTCCTCTTTAATTCTGATCTGATGATAACCAGATCGCAGATCGATCTTAGAGAATACCGTCGCTCCCTTTACCTGATCAAAAAGTTCGTCGATCCGAGGCAAAGGATATTTATTTTTGATCGTGAGCTTATTCAGCTGACGATAATCAATGCACATCCGAAAAGTCCCATCTTTCTTTTTGACAAAAAGCACTGGGGCTCCCCAGGGTGATACGCTGGGACGGATGTAATTTTTATCTAACAGCTCCTGCAATTGCATTTTTAATTCTGTTAGTTCTGGTACACTCATGCGGTATGGTGCCCGTGACACGGGTGCTGCCCCTGGAATCAGCTCAATGGTGAAATCCACATCTCTCTTAGGTGGTAATCCCGGTACTTCCTCGGGAAAAACATCTGCAAATTCCTGTACCACCGGAATGCTACCCAGCATAGCAGTTTTATCCTTCTGATTTGCGTAACCCACCTGAATAGCATAGATTTGACATTTCTTCTTGATGCACTTAGCTAACTGAGATGTTGTAATGGGTTGAATCTGTACAGGATGTTTGATTTCTTGTAACTCTTGCTGCTCTCCACGGTCATCCTTATAGTAGATGGTTTTTGTCTTGCAATTCACTAAGGACCAGTGTTTTTCCAGCCAGTCCATCCCAATCAGGATATCGTATGAACCCAACGGTAGTATGTTTAAGTCTGCCACTATTGGCTGCCCTGCTATGGTTAAAGAGCAATTATTTATCTTGGCCAAGACTCGTCTCTTGGCTCCTGTAGCCAATTGGACCAGCCACGGATTTCTAAACTTTTCAGATTGTAACTTACACTGTTCTACTATCTTTGGGCTAACATAACTTAAAGTAGCTCCTGGATCAATAAGAACAGCTATAGAAAGGTTTGAAATTTTACCTTCGAATTCAACCATCGATGGCTGGTATTCCGCTTGTCCGTCCTCCAAAGCTGCATTAATTCTAGGTACACTGCGTGCCACGTCCCCAACGGTCGAGGCTTCATGAATTTGGGATATCTGGTCTGTCCCCTTTCACTGTGGGCAGTTTTTAACATAGTGAGGTCCTCCACAGCCCCAGCATTGAACTGGAGGTCTGGTCATCCCCTCACCTTCTGGTCTAACAGGCTGCTCACTTACTCTAGATTCGCTCATTGGCCTAGATCGGGGCGCATTCTTTGCAACAGATCTACTGTTTAATCCTTTACCAGCACCTTTACTCCCACTGCTGCGACCTCCTTTGCTGCTCCCAACCATCCGACTGCTCCTTTTCTCATTCCATCTTTTGTTTGAGGTGTCCCCCTTCTGTTTACTCTGCTGGTAGCAGATCCTTGCTTTACGAATAGCCTCATCCATGGTCCTAGGATTGTCAAACTCAATCCTCTCCCTTATATATGAAGGTAAGCTGCTCACAAACCTTTGGACCTTGGCTTTCTCCTCCTTGATGTAAGGTACATAACGTAGCAGAGAGGTAAAGCGATTAATGAACTCGTCCATTGTCTGCTGTCCCAATCTTAAATCATGGAATTCTCTTGCCTTTTCATCGTAGAAGCGTTCAGTCAGGTACCTTTCTTTGAAGTATTTCTGAAACTTCTCCCAGGTAATGGTCCGTTCGCTTACCCCCTTGACAATCTTGATTTCCTCCCACCACAAGGTTGCCTTACCTTGTAACTGGAAAATAGCTAATCTCGCCTTCAGGTTATGATCATACTCGTACAACTGAAAATATTTATTCATATTTATTAACCAAGCTTCAGCTGCTTCCTCCTGCTCGCCATCAAAATGTGGGGGTTTAATTTTTCGAAATTCCCCCTGCAACTCCATTTTCTGACGTTTTGAAGTTTGCTGCTCTGGCACATTGTCAGAATGATCCTCTTTGTCTTCTGAATTTTCAGGTTCAATCTGATAGTTTTGTTCTTCTGTCATCCTCTGCTGTTCCGCGCTGGGGTTAGATAGAGGTGGATTTTGCCTGTCCGACAAACTCTTCAGAATCCTTTCTTGCTCAACTGTCAAACGTGCATTGTCTTCTTGCAACCGTGCCATCTCATTTTTTAACTCCTGAACAGTTTCCAGGATTGCAAGGTTGGTACTTCGTGTTTCCTCACCCAACTGTACCCACAGCTCTGGGTTCTCTCGAGGGTTACTGCCGGGTCCTTGCATTTAGTTACTTTTCTGGCTCAACTGGTAGCTGTTGTAATTCTGTATTTTACCCCTAAATAGACAGAACAACAGTTGATTTTTTTTTTTTTTTTTATATATATGCATGATATAAGCTTCTGCACAGTGAAACCCTGCATGCTTGAGGCCACAGTGTTGAAACTGGGCTCTGATACCAATTTGTCACACCTAATTCCACATACACATGTAAAAAAAAAAAATTATAATGTATGCCTTTCATATAGTCCGACTACACACTATTTGATACACCTGTAAGTATGTATGCACATTCATTTCTTATCGGATATTCACATACACATCCTTATACAATGTAATTCACAGGTCATTCATTAACTTATGCTTACTCTGTTGGATCGAAGGGTTGAGAAGCATTCAAGGGTTCGAGCTGATACTTAAACACCTCCGAACAGTCTCAGGGCTCATTTACACGTTTGGTCTTACCGAATCCGGTCCAATGTTCCATCTCCGGCTCAAAACACCAACACTACCTCTTCATTCTGCAAACGCTCCAGAAGTTATGAATCGCCCGTCACCAAACCCTCTTAGGTACTGGCCATTGGTTATCAGTGTTACTATATACCTTAATAGTTATGGCTACTTCGGGCGTTTTCTTACTGTCTTATTTCCTTTCCTTGCTATGGTGTGCAGCTGGGTCATCCCACACATCGGATGGAACACAACAGTTCAACCCTCCGGTAGACACAGGTATGTTATCTGCACTTGTTACTCTGTCTGCATACTAGAGCTTATAGTTTACAGGTTTTAAACTATAGTTTGTGGTTTGGTGCAGACCACTGCCCCAACGCGGGTTTTCTTGTTTCCAATCGCTGGGGTATTCTCCGTAGAGAACCCTCACGATTTGCCTTCGTTTTGTAGACTGGACATGCCAGTGATTCGCTGGTTAAGTTGCTGCTCACAGCGGAATCCTGGGTTTTATATATATTTACGTTTCCATTTGGTACACAGTACTGCCCTTACGGCATACCTGAATTTGGCTTGATGCGCTTGTTCTCATACCTAGGGTTGCGGATCTGGTCTCCACGCACAAATCCGGGCATGAGTTCTTTGGGGTTTTTTCCTTTATTATTATGTACAGTTACTTATTTTTCAAAGTTTCGCCATTCGGCGTTATCTGTAATTATATACATGGTATTGTATCTGTCTAAGCCCTCAGGGCTGTTTACGCCTACGA
Source organism: Pinus tabuliformis (assembly GCA_031772625.1). NCBI lineage: Eukaryota > Viridiplantae > Streptophyta > Pinopsida > Pinales > Pinaceae > Pinus > Pinus tabuliformis. The sequence goes on along the minus strand of CM062813.1, from coordinate 642,561,359 downwards.
CTTATAAGATTCTGATTCGAATTTTTAACAATTTTGGAACAGAGCATGGGGTTCATAATATTGTTGCTGGTTTTACTTGTTTCATAATGGCAATCGCATATATATAACCTCAAGTTATGATGATAGTTTTCGATTACACACTCTGTATTTTTCTATATGTTCTTCGTATTTGCTAATCTGTACAGCATGCATTCGGCGGCTGTAACATTATTAGACTTGCTCTTCTCTCTATGGTAATGTCGCACTACATGCATGCCTGATGTTTCTCTTTGCAGTCGTATGCGCAGGTTTCCTTGTATTTATAGGTACATCTCCTTTTCGAAGTTGCAAGCACAGGAATTCTTTTTATATATACTCACTGTTTTCCATTCATCGTTCTAAATGCACAGGATTTCTCATATATATATACTCACTGTTTTCCATTTATCGCTCTAAATGCACGAGGGTTCTTTGTTTGTACAGTTTACTAATGAATTCTGGTATCTAGAGTAACCTATCTGTCTATTCACATGTCCGGTTATTTACTCTAAACAACTGCAGGTTTTACTACTCTTTCGTCAACGGGGTAGCATCTGACTATTGTCGATGCCGGTAGGTTTTATGGTCCTTCCGTCGACGGGGTAGCATCCGACTACCGTCGGTGCTCCTCTATTCAGATCCAGAGGTTCTAACCCTCGTTTCCATTACCAGATTACAGTATCTGCTTGATTGTCTATCATAGTAATTAATACTGTTTGTTTCGTTGTTAACTTTTCGGTTATTATACAGTGTCTTGGTCTTGCTAATGAAGTTGTGCCAAGTCCGTTACTCAATCACCAGATCTTGGTTAACCCTTCCTTGTACCGATATTCAGTCTTTAACTAATATCGCTGAGTAGCTTTATTTACCGTGATACTAGCCCAGACCCTGTCTATTAATTGAAAGCCTGTCCCTTGGCTTAAAGACTACATCTGTACATTCATGTTATCATTGTGACAGTATCTAGGAAGATGAAAGACATGTTTCATGTTTAACTACTGTAAATTCATTGCATATTTATTTCCAATCAAAGACTTCACAGTTTGAAACCGTACCTGATTTGCCAGAGTCAGGAATGGTTCTCAAACAAAACAAGTCACCTGGTCTTTAATTCTGCTCGTCCACCCAGCCATGAGATCCATCCCTCAGACGGAATTCTCCCCCCGAGCCATCCTGCAGGCCTCAAGCCCTCAACAAGATTTGTGCACTCTCTGTGCCTGGTTATCTGGTCCTAACCAGACTTAACCCCTTTTCTCTTTTCTTTCCCTTTTTCCTCTTCTTGGAAAAAAGTCTCTTCTGTCTGTCCCCACAGCACAGAACTTCCTCCCTACAGCCAGGACTTTTCCTGTTTTGGAGGGTAGTTTCCATCAGTTATCATAACTGATCTCTTTCTTTAAGATCCACCTCCTAGAGGCTGCCAGCATTTCACGAAAATATTTAAATTACTTTAATAATAAAAAATAGTTTGTCACAGTTTTGTTTTAAAACATAACAACAACTGTATTACTGTCTTTTACCACAATAAACTTTCACATTTACATAGCCTGGGGTCATTACATAAAGGGAGAAACTTGCCGCAACAAATGTAAGGAATTTTTTTTATTATGTAAGTGATTTTTACAAGAGTAAATGTAAGTTTATTTTTACACACAGTGGTGTAAAAATTTGGAGCTGAGACAATAATTTTTTTGTATGGAACTGGAAGTTCTTGGTGAATCCCTCTTTTAAGAGGAAGATGCTTTTCAGCATAGACAGTTGTGAATCCCTCTATTAAGAGGAAGATGCTTTTCAGCATAGACAGTTGTAAATCCCTTGTTAAGAGGAAGATGCTTTTCAGCATAGACAGTTGTGAAATCCCTCTGTTAAGAGGAAGATGCTTTTGTAACAGAAGTTGTGAAATCCCTCTGTGTGAGGAAGAAGATGCTTTTCAGCATAGACAGTTGTGAAATCCCTCTGTTAAGAGGAAGATGCTTTTGTAACAGAAGTTGTGAAATCCCTCTGTGTGAGGAAGATGATTTGTGTTAACAGTTTGTTTCCTATTAATGAATAGAAAATTTTTGTGTTGCTGAAACTCTGTTCTCCAGCAACCAATTTTTTTTGTTTGGCTTCCCTGTGCAAAAACAGAGTATTATTCTCTGGGTTAAAATAGAGTATTGTTTCTTTGTTCAGTTTTTTTGAAATTACCAGAAATTTCCAACAACTTTTACTGAAAAGAACAAAAAAAGGAAAGATGGGCATTGCCATACCTCTGTCGGAAAAACATGGAAGTTGAGCATGTTATGTCCTGGGCCAAGACCAGTTTGGATTGTTGTCTCCTCGCAAAACTCCCAAATAAGGTATACTCATTGGGATCATTGTGCACACAAAATTTCTAAATGGTACGCAAAATAAGAGATCCAGAAGGTCGAGAATTACGCTCGTGCATTGAATGAAGACTTGTTGATTGAGGAAACACAGTAGACATTCTCCTCTACTAAAAATGTGGCAATAAAAATTTACCCTCTTCAATAAAAGAATTAAGGGATTAATCCATTATTACAGTTCATAAATTTTAAGGAAAAAAGAGAACAATGATTAGTAGAAACCCTAACTAGGAGCACAAGAATCACCAGAAACTCATTTTAAACAATCAACATTTGCAACCTGTTGTGCTATACAACAGTTCCCCCATTTCAAATTTTTAATCTTAGTCTAAAGATGATAAATAAGAAATAGGTCCCCTTTAGGATATAAAAAGCAATAAAACTTTTTGAGTAAAAATAGATTTTCCATACTTTTCATATAAAAGTTGCTTTATGAGTGTTTGGAACTGCTCATCGCAAATCGCAATTGCTTAAGACCAATGAACATCCATTTGAAAAGTTGCGATGCGATCAAAGTCATCTCAAATTCCTCATCGTAAAGTTTTAAATTGAAATCATCCATTTATAAACATGCGATGTGATATAACTATCACATTTCGCATATCATTAATCCTAAGGAATAAGTTATGACATTTCGTTGAAACCTTGCGATGCGATAAGGCTATTGCATATCGCATATTGTATTCGATAGGAAAACATTGAAACCACTCCATTGAAACTTTGTGATGTGATATAATTATCGCGATATCGCGCTCTCAATAGAAGAAAATAATATATACTATGAAGACTCACACTATAGTGTTAAATCAATTATAAAGGAAGACATGATTTACGAAGGAAAAACATGATTTGACAAATTTGAAAAGGAACCCGCCAACTCTACATGCCAAGTCATCACTCATTGCAATCGCAACAATACAAAGAATTCTTTTGAACATAGCGCTTGTAACTCTCAATTTGCGATATGCAATGGCTCTACAATTATTAAAATAAATACAATCTCTAACCGCAAAATTGCAGAGTTATGGCACCTGTTCTAAAAGGGCCATTGGAAAACTTGCAATGCAATATATATTAATTAGGCATTAAAGTTTCACATCATGAGGATACGGTAAAGCATTAAGAGGCAGTTATGGTTACAATCATTTAAGGATTTCATCCTTTGTGACTATGTACAATATGAGATCTTTTGCAACTAATGCGCATACACTGATTTTAGTCTGTAATTAGTTGTATTGGCTGCTCTCAAATTTTTTCGCCTATCATGCTCCTCTTTCTCATTTTGCAGTGTAAATCCAGAATCATGCAGTCAGTCAAGATGTCTAAGAAAGCTTGAAAGACAAAGGCTCCCCTTATAGTGGAAGAAGGACAAGGAAAATTGGTGTTAATCTCAGATACTACCTGTCAAGGCTTTGGTAAGATCTCGTGGGAAGGCATATATGCTTTGCTTGAAAATGAAAATCTGAAGGAGATAGAAGAAGAAGCAACAATTGATGGAACTGATGAATCAGAAAAAACGCTCAATGATTTGGCCAGCTCTTTCCTCCATCAAATAGCAACCCATGCAAAGGTTTTACCATATAATGATATGGTAAGATGGGTAATTGAGAGCAATAACATAATGGATAGAGCTTTATTCACAGGTGATGGAAGGATGTTTGGATCCTTCAAACCTGAATACATCAAGAGAATGTATCACTTTCCAGATCCCCAATAACACTACAACAAATCATTCCTGGAAGCTTTGTCCAACGAGAATCAGATTGAATCAGACCCTATCAAGCAATGGAGACACTTTCCTAATAAGCACAAACATGAATCATCTAGTATGTATTGTGGACTCCTTAGTGTATCCATATTGTTATGCTACTGCTATGATGTGTATATTCTTTGGAAGCCTCGATTCTGTTAGATTTTCTATTGAAATGGTTCCATTGATAGAAGCAGCGATAAACTCCTTTGTCATTACCCGAACTGTGCCCCCATTCTATATGAGTGCTTACATAGTTGAAACAATTTGTTTTTATTCTGACTTTCCCATCTTAGGTCGGAAATGGACCGTTCAGGATCCAACCCTCATTCATATTTACCATAAAAACTTATGGAAGTCTGAATACAAGAATCATTTATATGGGATTTTCCATGGTTTCATCCTACCCGTCCATCAAGGTATCTTTAATAAACCTGCTCCTTGACTGTCTGACGAGGCTAGCATTGATTTAACCTCAATCGGCAGTTGGTTCGAGGAAGAGACATTCACCAATGTTACGGTTTTTGGTAGCATTACAGATTCTCATGTCCTACCACTTTACATTCCAGATAAGCTATCAGCCAGGGAGGTAGCCTACTGGATAGTGGAAAAAGGGATGTCTAGAAATCTTAAAGACTCCAAGAAATAGTTGTGGCCTACCTTTCCTCTTCATTATGACACCTACTCATTGCATGATTTTAAACATACTGAGAAAGAAGCAAACAAGACAAAGGATCTGAGTCTAGCTGTTATCCCTAAAAGACAATATGAACTAAAAAAGGTTGCTTTCAATTTCACCACTTAAATGAAAGTTAATAAATTCATGCATGAGTAAGATGAGATTGATGACTTATTTGCTTCAGCAAAGTTATTCTCAACAATAATCCATCTGGAAAAAATCAAATTGGGTGCTAAGAAAATGGAAAAATTCATTGAATACAGGACACAGAGGTTACTGACAGTACCTTTGGATTTATTAAATACTACACCAATCATTCAACAAGCAGAACATAGCGGAGAGCAGGTTATAAAAAAAGATTTATAGAGAAGTTGAAACAAGTGATAAGGCCAGTGAAAATCTAAACATTGATGTTCACATTCATCCCATATTGATTAAAGAATGGGAGAAATTTGATCAACAGTTCAAAAGTTAGAATGATCGTCAAAACATTATCACATCAGTGCCTCCCAGAACACAATGGCCGATTATTCCTAATATTGTGATTGAAGAGACATCTATCAAAGGCTCAATTCAAAAAGAGATAGAAATAATCCTTGAAAATCCTTCAGGAGAGATTACATTCAACATTGAGGAAATTCCACTCATGGATGTGTTTTACAGCCCAAAACACAGGGCTATAGTCAAGAGGCAGAGAAAAAAGAGGAAAGTAAACCAAACATCATCCACAGCTCCTCAATCTGAATTTATGAATGTCATATGGAAAGATTCAGAGGTCAATCCTTCTAAGGATTTGACCAAGTTATCTCAATTTGCAGAGGCATACACAACTGCTACAATTGATAAAGCAGCTGAAGCTAATCAATTGATCAAAGAAAAGGATCAAAAGATTAATCAGCTTGAAGAACAGTCAGTAGTAGAGCATCAAAAGATTAATCAGCATGAGGAAGAGTTAACAGTGGAGAAACAAGAGAGTGAGTAGCTTGAAGAATAATTAAACCTGGAAAAACAAAAAATTGACCAGCAGGTCATTTAAAGACAACAATAGTTGTCTCAAGAGCTCAAGCAGCTTAAATTGACGCATCAACAAGAGATTGAATCTAAAAAAGAGAAAATCACACAGTTACAACTCTTTATAGAACAATTCAAATATTATCCCAAGGTTGAAGAGTTTAAGAAGGAAGCCTTAGAAGCAAGTAAGGCTTTATCTCAATGTTAGGTCCCTATAATACTAGTGATTACCCCATTACTATTGTAGTTGTATCCCTTATTAATATTGTTGCACGCCTATTGTCCCCATATTTTTATTACCGTGCCCCATAGAATCCCTCTATTGTTATTTTTGTGGCTTTATATTATTATTGTTAGGTCATCTGGGTTATATTGTGACTCCTTTGACTCCTATATATAGAAATGAGGTCTTGTCATTTGAATTCCAAGAATTGTTCATTTGTGTAATGTAAAGGAGGTTGCCCCCTAGAAGAGGCTAAATTCTAAGGCGTTCAACTATATTTTCTATCTTTTTTTGAGCTGGTTTCATAACATTTGGTATCAGAGCTTTGAATTCTAGGGTTTCGCTACTCCAAACAGGTCATCGTGGCATTTTCGCTATAAATTTTTTCTGTGGTGTTTCAGAAGTGAAAAAAAACTCATTTGAGAAGAAATCGTATTGAAACTTGTGTTCAAATTTTAGAGCTTTTGGTGCTATATTTGCGGAGATATGATCTGAGGAAGTTGGTCTTTTTGCAGAGTCCTGAATTACATTCCAAACAGGTGACCTATGTAAAATCATCATAACTTTCTGTATGAGCATCAGATTGAAATTTCATAAGAAGCTACATAAAGAGCACGGACTGTAGTTTCTATTATATATTTTTCATAGCCAAAGGCTGAAATAGGGACACGTGGCATGTCATACAATTTTGCTCTATTGAAGTAGTCTATAATCAGGTAACTATGAGAGATTTGGCATAACTCTTCCTTGGAGAATCCAATTTGGATCAGACTGGTGGCATTGGAAAGAGGACATTGAAGGCTACTGCAGATCACAATTTCAAAACTAGATGATCTGAAATTACAGAGATACATCAAAGGCAATATTAAGCTCCTTCAAAGTGAAAAAATGTGTGTAGATTTTTTTAAATTTTTTCTTAAGCTTGGTTTGAAAAATTATTTTGAAGAATTCAAAAGGCATAGGAGAGCATTATTATCGATTACTGATGCCCCGAGCAAAGAAAATGCAAACACCTAGTAAGCAACTTGAAAGCGCTAGCATGACTCGTGAAGAAGAGGAAGAAATGCTACATGATATATCAAAATTATAAGACCAAGTGCAACAAATGTCACTCTCACAAAAGCTAACAGAAGCTAAGATAAATGGCATGGAATCTAAGATAAAGGACGTGGAAGCTAAGATGAATGGCATGGAAGCTAAGATGGATGATTTGAAGACAGATTTGAAGACAGGCATGGAATAATTGAAGATAAATATGAATAAGCTGCTACAAGAAATGTTCACTAATGGTGAAAGGGTAGTAAAGGAAACTCACAATGAGAACAAAAGAAATGTTAATCATGATTCCATAGACTCTAATGTTGGATCGAAGACCCACTATATTCCAAAAATCGATATGAGGATGTTTGATGGCAAGGACCCCAGAACATGGATATTACAGATTGAGCAATTTTTCGATCTCAATAATGTGCAAAACACACAAAAGGTACGTATTACAACTTTATATTTGGAACCAAATTAGTTTGTATGGTATCAATGACTTTTCTCTCGTAAACAAATTATCACTTGGGCAATTTTTACGGAAGAATTTACAGAACATAATGAGGACACAAAAAGCAACACTTTTTTTAGCCAATTGATAAGTCTCAAACAAAATGGGTCAATAATGGAGCACATTGAGGAGTTTCAAAAATTGAACATAATAGTAAAAAATATTCCAGAGGAGCATAGGATTGATGTGCTCATAGGGACTTTAAAGGATAATATCCAACATGATGTTCGCCTTTGGGAACCTAATTCATTAGAGAAGGCATTCATGTTAGCAAGAAAAATGGAAAGCAAAATTATGGCAACTAGGAAGCATACTAGTCACAACTATAAAGATGGAAGTGTTGTTACCCCTAGCTTTCCAAAACCTATAAGGTTGACACCACAACAATTGGAGGAAAAATGAGCAAAAGGGCTTTGTTACAGTTGTGATAGAAAATACACTAAAGGTCATAAGTGTGTTGAGAAGAAATTATTCTACATAGATTGTGAAGAGGAAGAAGAAAAGGAGCAAGAAAGGTCAAAAGAAGAGGATATACTCCAAGAACAAAGCCTAGATAAAGAAGAAATGAATCTGATAATATCTTGTAATGCATTGGCTGGAATTACCACTCCTCAAACCATCAAGATAGAAGGACAAATCAAGAAGAAAAAGGTAATAGTGTTGATTGATTCAGGAAGTACCCACAATTTTATTCAATGTAAAGTAGCAAAAGAATTGAATTGCTTCCTATATCCAGCACCAGAGTGTCAAGTGATGGTTGCAAATGGAGGAACGATAAATTTCTCTAGAAAGTGCCATAATATCAAGCTATCCATGGGAGAATATGTATTGACGAGTCCAATGCTTTCCATTCCAATGGGAGGTGCTGATGTTTTACTAGGAGTCCAATGGCTACAATCCTTGGGGACAATAGCTTTTAATTTTCAAGAACTTTTCATGAAATATTTTGTGGAAGGAAAGGAAGTTTAATTAAGGGGTATTGCAGGGAAACCGGGGAAGATAATCAGCTCTGACGATATGAAAAAGCTTCTAAAAAAGGAACAAAGAGGTGTAATTTCACAATTATGTTCACAAGATGTTTCCACATCAGAATCATCTATTTCTCCAGATCTCCAAAAATTCTTGGACAATCATTCCAAGGTATTTGAGACTCCCAAAGGTCTCCCACCTATTCGTGATCATGATCATGCTATTCATCTGATTCCAGAAAGTGTTCCTCCAAACATCAGGCCATACAAATATCCCTATGCCCAAAAGAGTGAAATTGAACGTATGGTTGCAGAAATGCTAGAGGCTGGTATAATTCAACCTAGTCAAAGTTCTTTCTCTGCTCTAGTAGTATTGGTGCACAAGAAGGATGGATCATGGCGCATGTGTTCGGATTATAGGGAGCTAAACAAGCTCACTATTAAAGATAAGTTTCCCATTCCTGTCATTGATTAATTACTGGATGAATTGCATGGATCAATTTACTTCACTGAGTTGGATCTTCGTTCAGGATATCATCAAATCAGAACGAAGACTGAAGACATTTCGAAAATAGCATTTAGAACTCATGAGGGTCATTATGAATTTTTGGTCATGCCTTTTGGCCTTACCAATGCACCTTCTACATTTCAAGGTTTGATGAATTCCATTTTCAAACCCTTGCTTAGAAAATTTGTGTTAGTATTTTTTGATGATATACTAATCTACAGCAAGTCTTGGAAGGATCATGTTGAACATGTTGACATGGTGCTACAACTATTGGAGGAGAAACAATTATATGCAAAAAGATCCAAATGTTACTTTAGAGTACAAGAGGTGGAATATCTGGGTCATATTATATCTCATGAAGGAGTTAAGGTAGACCCTAGCAAAATTAAAGCTATTAAGGAATGGAAAATCCCCACATCCATAAGCATTTGCGAGGATTTCTTGGGTTGACAGGGTATTATCACAAGTTTGTTAAGAATTATGGGAGAATAGTAGCACCTCTAACAACATTATTTGAAGAAAGATTCATTTTCATGGATTCCAACAATAACAAAGGCCTTCAAACATCTTAAAGGGGCAATGTGCCAAGCACCGGTCTTAGCTACACCGGACTTCACAAAAACCTTTATTGTGTAACATGTTGCTTCAGGAAATGGAATTGGTGTTGTTTTAATGTACGATGAAAGACCCATTGCTTTTGAAAGTTGTCCAATCAAGGGAAAGTTTTTACATAAAGCTCTTTATGAGAAGGAAATGTTGGGAATACTACACGCACTTAAGAAATGGTGACCCTACCTAATGGGAAGACACTTCAAGGTAAAAATGGATCATGATAGCCTTAAATACTTTTTAGAACAAAGATTATCCTCTAATACCAAATGTTATGAAACCAGCTCACAAAAATATAGAAAAGATAGTTGAACACCTTAGAATTAAGCCTCTTCGAGGGGGCAACCTCCTTTACATTACACAAATGAACAATTCTTGGATGATTCAAATGACAAAACCTCCTTTCTATATATAGGAATCTAAAGAGTCACAATATAACCCAGCTGACCTAACAATAATAACATAAAGCCACAAAAATAACAATAGAGGGATTCTATGGGGCATAATAATAAAAATATGGGGACAATAGGGGCGCAACAATATTAATAGAAAAAATGCCATGATGACCTATTTGGAGCAGCAAAACCTTAGAATCCAAAGCTTTGATACCAAATGTTATGAAACGAGCTAACAAAAAGCTAGGAAAGATAGTTGAATGCCTTAGAGTTCAAACTCTTCGAGGGGGCAACCTCCTTTACATTACACAAATGAACAATTCTTGGATGATTCAAATGACAAAACCTCCTTTCTATATATAGAAGATACAAGAAAAAACATAGATGCGATGAATCTCTTCAAAGGTTATCACGATTCTATTTCTGAAATTCAAATCCCATATTTTGATGAAGGCAGTTCCAACAACTCTCAACAATTTTTATGGACAGTTTTTCTTAATTTTACTATAAAGACCCTTTCATGTCATTTTAGAGAGGGTCCTCAATTTGTATAAAACCAAACTTGAGAAGTTTTCACTTCAGCACTCCTTAATTTATTTTTTATAAGTTGTGGATCAAGGTTCAGACTTGTTGTGAAAGAGCTTCATAAAGACTTGCATTTTTGTATCTTCTTGGAGTTTTCAGAATAAGAAGATTGAACCAGATTGTTACTTGCATAACGAGACTCAAATGCATATGGTAATTCTATCATTATTCTTTTTTTCTTGTTTTATGTAATTATCATTTGATTGATTTTTTATTGTTGACATATTCTCATGTTTCAAACAACTCTGTATTATTTCTCTTTTGAGTGATCTAGAATTGTTATATTGTATACATATGTCAATGATAAATATTAGTATGTTATGCGATATGTTTTCACATTACTTTGTTTAATTTCTTATTCAAAGTAAACATCTTTTAAATACATCTTTCTATAGATAAGTGAATAATCTATATTATCATTTTTTTGTTAGAAATCATCAATAATCGCATTATTATGAGATCACTCGGGTTATATAGATATATCTGTATATTTTAGAGCTTATAAATTAAACCACCTATCGTCTTTTTATATATTTAAAACACCCATTCATCAAATCATACTTTATTGGGAAGCTGGTCCCATAATATCCATTCGGAGCCACCATACCAAACGTAGAAGGAGCTGCACTAAGGTTCGGACTGGTTGGTTATCCCGTAATGTTGGTGCTACGATTTTTGAGGCGTCAACATTTTTGGAGCTAGAAGGAGGGCCTGACTCTGAATGGCGAGTAAATCTAAATCTACAGGCCTTTCTAAGAGTAAAAATCCCTCACCATCACCTCCAACTTCTCCTTCGCATTATAAATCTCTTATTCCTAAGTGAGAAATTGAAAAGAAAAATACAAAACTCACTATTAAAACCCTAAACAAGCTAGATAGTTCTTCTCCTGAACCTTCTGAAGTACAATGTTTGATTCATAAACTCCAGGGGATTTCAATATCCCAAGAATAGTCTGAGTTATCCCAAGGCAGTTTTACTTCCCAATATATCTCATCGTAGCTGCTTACTAGGGCAAAGAGTGAAAAGCTTGGCATTCCACCAGTTGAATTCCATCTACCAAGTCGAAAAAGGACTAGAAAGACACCATCAGAATCTAACAGTGTGTTATGAAACCAGCTCAAGAAAAGATAGAAAAGAAAGATCAACGCCTTAGAATTCAACCTCTTCGAGGGGGAAACCTCCTTTACATTACATAAATGAACAATTCTTGGATGATACAAATGACAAAACCTCCTTTCTATATATAGGAGTCTAAGGAGTCACAATATAATCCAACCGACCTAAAAATAATAATATAAAGCCACAAAAATAACAATAGAGGGATTCTATGGGGCACAGAAATAACAATATGGGGGTAATAGGGGCACAACAATATAAATAAGGGGTATAACTACAATAGTAATGGGGTAATCACTAGTATTATAGGGACCCAACATGCCCCTCTCCTTCAAAAAAGTGTTGTCCTCAACGCTTGAGTAGTTCTGGATACTTCTGCATAAAATTCTCATCCTCCCATGTGGAATCTTCAGCGGATAAGTTCTTCCACTTGATAAGATACTCTGAAATTGATCGATTTCGTAGCTGTCGAGTTCTTGTTTCTGTGACTGCTTCCGGTTCCAATATAATTTTTCCTTCCTCATCAAGTTTTGGCAATATTGTTTGAATTGGGAGCTTGTCACCTATAACCTTCTTTAAACATGAAACATGGAAAACTGGGTGCAATCGAGAAGCTGCAGGAAGCTCCAATTTGTATGCCATAGTACCAATCTTTTCCAACACCTTGTACGGACCATAATACTTTGGTGATAATTTATTATCCTTCTTAGCTTGCTTTAGGGACATTTGCTTATATGGTTGTAGCCGTAGGAATACCCAATCACCTACATCAAAACTTCTTTCACTGCGATGTTGATCTGCCTGTTGTTTCATTCTATTTTGTGCCAACACAAGGTTATCCTTTAAGAGTTGGAGGACTTGTTGTTGATGTTCGATGTGATGTTCCACTGCCTGAACCTTAGAATTTTCTCTTAAATATGATGTGATGGATGGTGGTTGATACCCATAAAGTGCCATAAATGGGGTCATTTTTGTTGTTGTATGGAAGGAAGTGTTATACCACCATTCAGCCAGAGGCAACCATTTGACCCATTGTGTCTGTTTATCAGATACAAAGCAACGAAGATATCCTTCCAAACATTTGTTTACTATCTCAGTTTGCCCATCAGATTGAGGATGATAAGATGAGCTATGAGCTAACTGAGTACCAAGACAAGAAAATAATTCTGTCCAAAAATTTCCAGTGAAAATGGGATCTCTGTCACTTACAATAATCTTTGGGTTTCCATGTAGCTTTTGAACTGTTTCCATAAATGCAGTAGAAACTGTACTGGCTTTAAATGGATGTGATAATGCACAAAAGTGTGCATACTTGGTAAGTCTGTCAACTACCACCATGATGACACTCTTTCCCTCAAACTTGGGTAAACCTGTGATAAAATCCATTGAAACCTCCTCCCAACGTTGGCTTGGAATGGATAAAGGTTGTAATAGACCTGGTGTCTTAATTGTTTCAACTTTATTTTGCTGGCAAACCAAACATTCCGCCACAAACTTTTGAATATCTGATTTAAGGCCATCCCAAAAAAATTCCTTCTTAACCCTGTGGTAAGTTTTTAAAATCCTGAGTGCCCTCCTAAGGGAGAAGTGTGCAATTCCATAAGAATCTTTTGTTTTAGCTGGGAATTCTTACAGAGGTATAAGCGATCTTTGTACCATAACGAATCATTTTGCCAGCTAAATGTATCAGAAGTACTGGAATCTTGTTGTAGCTTTTGAATAAGTGCCCACACTTCTTCGTCATTCTTCCATTCCTTCCTTGCTTCGTTTATCCAATCTGGTTGGATAATAGAAATGGCACACAACAATGCTTCCACATCCTCATCCTTTCTTGAGAGTGCATCTGCCACCACATTTTGCTTCCCTTTTTTGTAGATGATTTCAAAGTCATAACCCAACATCTTTGTGACCCACTTTTGTTTCTCTTCAGAGGATAATCTTTTTTCTAAAAAGTATTTAAGGCTATCATGATCCGTTTTTACCTTGAAGTGTCTTCCCATTAGGTAGGGTCGCCATTTCTTAAGTGCATGGAGTATTGCCAACATTTCCTTCTCATAAATAGCTTTTCTTAAAAACTTTCCCTTGATTGGACGACTTTCAAAAGCAATGGGTCTTTCATCTTGCATTAGAACAGCACCAATTCCATTTCCTGAAGCATCACATTCCACAATAAAGGTTTTTGTGAAGTCCGGTGTAGCTAAGACCGGTGCTTGGCACATTGCCTCTTTAAGATGTTCAAAGGCCTTTGTTGCTTCCGGAGTCCATGAAAATGAATCTTTCTTCAATAATGTTGTTAGAGGTGCTGCTATTCTCCCATAATTCTTAACAAACTTGCGATAATACCCTGTCAACCCAAGAAATCCTCGCAGATGCTTTATGGATGTGGGGATTTTCCATTCCTTAATGGCTTTAATTTTGCTAGGGTCTACCTTAACTCCTTCATGAGATACAATATGACCCAAATATTCCACCTCCTGGACTCCAAAGAAACATTTGGATCTTTTTGCATATAATTGTTTCTCTTCCAATAGTTGTAGCACCCTGTCAACATGTTCAACATGATCCTTCCAAGACTTGCTGTAGATTAGTATATCATCAAAAAATACTAACACAAATTTTCTAAGGAATGGTTTGAAAATTGAATTCATCAAACCTTGAAATGTTGAAGGTGCATTGGTAAGGCCAAAAGGCATGACCAAAAATTCATAATGACCCTCATGAGTTCTAAATGCCATTTTCGGAATGTCTTCAATCTTCATTCTGATTTGATGATATCCCGAACGAAGATCCAACTTGGTGAAGTAAATTGATCCATGCAATTCATCCAGTAATTCATCAATAACAGGAATGGGGAACTTATCTTTAATAGTGAGCTTGTTGAGCTCCCTATAATCCAGACACATGCGCCATGATCCATCCTTCTTGTGCACCAATACTACTGGAGCTGAGAAAGAACTTTGACTCGGTTGAATTATACCAGCCTCTAGCATTTCTGCAACCATACGTTCAATTTCACTTTTTTGGACATAGGGATATCTGTACGGCCTGATGTTTGGAGGAACACTTCCTGGAATCAGATGAATAGCATGATCATGATCACGCATAGGTGGGAGACCTTTGGGAGTCTCAAATACCTTGGAATGATTGTCCAAGACTTTTTGGAGATCTGGAGAAATAGATGATTCCAATGTGGAAACATCTAGCGAACATAATTGTGCAATTACACCTCTTTGCTCCTTTTTAGAAGCTTTGTCATGCCATTAGAGCTGATTATCTTTCCTGGTTTCCCTGCAATACCCCTTAATTCAACTTCCTTTCCTTCCGTAGAAAATTTGATGAAAAGTTCTTGAAAATTAAAAGCTATTGTACCCAAGGATTGTAGCCATTGGACTCCTAGTACAACATCAACACCTCCCATTGGAATGGAAAGCATTGGGCTAGTCAATACATATTCTCCCATGGATAGCTTGATATTATGGCACTTTCCAGAGCAATTTATTGTTCCTCCATTTGCAATCATCACTTGACACTCTGGTGCTGGATATAGGAAGCAATTCAATTCTTTTGCTACCCTACAATGAATAAAATTGTGGGTGCTTCCTGAATCAATCAACACTATTACCTTTTTCTTCTTGATTTGTCCTTCTATCTTGATGGTTTGAGGAGTGGTAATTCCTGCCAATGCATTACAAGATATGGTCAGATTTATTTGTTCTTCATCTAGGCTTTGTTCCTTGAGTATATCTTCTTCTTTTGACCTTTCTTGCTCCTTTTCTTCTTCCTCTTCACAATCTATGTAGAATAATTTCTTCTCAGCACACTTATGACCTTTAGTGTATTTGCTATCACAACTGTAACAAAGCCTTTTTGCTCTTTTTTCTTCCAATTGTTGTGGTGTCAACCTTATAGGTTGTGGAAGACTAGGTGCAACAACATTTCCGTCTTTATAGTTGTGAGTGGTATGCTTCCTGCTTGCCATAATTTTGCTTTCCATTTTTCTTGCTAACCTGAATGCCTTCTCTAATGAATCAGGTTCCCAAAGGTGAACATCATGTTGGATATTATCCTTTAAAGACCCTATGAACACATCAATCCTATGCTCCTCTGGAATATCTTTTACCCTTATGTTCAATTTTTGGAACTCCTCAATGTGCTCCATTACTGAACCCTTTTATTTGAGACTTATCAATTGGCTAAAAAAAGTGTTGCTTTTTGTATCTTCATAATGTGCTATCAATTCTTCCGTAAAAATTGCCCAAGTGATAAATTGTTTATGAGAGCAAAGCCATTGATACCATACAAACTGATTTGGTTCCAAATATACAGTTGCCATACGTACCTTTTGTGTGTTTTGCACATTATTGAGATCGAAGAATTGCTCCATCTGTAATATCCATGTGGCGGGATCCTTGCCATCAAACTTCCTCATATCGATTTTTGGAATATGGTGATTCTTCGATCCAACATTAGTGTCTATGGAATCATGATTAACATTTCTTTTGTTCTCATCATGAGTTTCCTTTACTACCTTTTCACCATTAGTGACCCTTTCTTGTAGCAACTTCTTCAATTCTTCCATGTCTGTCTTCAAATCTACCTTCAAATTTGCCATCGAATCCTCCATCTTAGCTTCCATGCCCTTGATCTTAGATTCCACGCCATTTATCTTAGATTCCACGCCACTTATCTTAGCTTCTGTTAGCTTTTGTGAGCTTGACATTTGTTGCATTTGTTCTTGTAATTTTGATATATCATGTAGCATTTCTTCCTCTTCTTAATGAGTCATGCTAGAGCTTTCAGGTTCCTTACTAGGTGTTTGCATTTTCTTTCCTCGAGGCATCAGTTACCGATAATAATGCTTTACTATGCCCTTTGAATTCCATTAAACCAAGCTTACACAAAAATTAAAAAAAAAAAATACACACCTTTTTTCACTTTATAGAAGCCTGATATTGAATCTGATGTATCTCTGTAATTTCGGATCATCCAGTTCCGAAATTGCTACCTGTAGTAGCCTTCTGCGTCCTCTTTTCAATGCCACAAGTCTGAGCCAAATTGGATTCTCCAAGGAAGAGTTATGTGAAATCTCCCACAGTGACTTGCTTTTAGACTGGTTCAGTAGAGCGAACTTGTACGACATGCCACGAGTCACTGTTTCAACCTCTGAATCTGAAACACACAAAAAAGAAACTACAGTCCGTCCTCTTTCTGTACCTTCTTACGAAATTTCAATCTGATCCCTAGAGAGAAAGTTATGACTATTTTCCCCAGGTCACCTGTTTTGAATGTAATTCAGGAGTCTGTAAAAAGACCAACTTCCTGAGATCATATCGCCATAAATATCACGCGAAAAGCTCTAAAATTCGGACCCACGATTTAGAGCGATTTCTTCTCAAATGGGTTTTTTTTGCGACTTTTGAAACGTCACAGAAAAAAAGTTATAACGAAAATTCCATGATGACCTGTTTGGAGCAGCGAAACCCTAGAATCCAAAGCTCTGATACCAAATGTTATGAAACCAGCTCAAGAAAAGATAGAAAAGAAAGATCAACGCCTTAGAATTGAGCCTCTTCGAGGGGGCAACCTCCTTTACATTACATAAATGAACAATTCTTGGATGATACAAATGACAAAACCTCCTTTCTATATATAGGAGTCTAAGGAGTCACAATATAATCCAGCCGACCTAACAATAATAATATAACGCCACAAAAATAACAATAGAGGGATTCTATGGGGCACAGAAATAACAATATGGGGGTAATAGGGGCACAACAATATAAATAAGGGGTATAACTACAATAGTAATGGGGTAATCACTAGTATTATAGGGACCCAACACAGTGAGACTTTGTCCTCATCATCGTCCATTCCATCCATACTATTGCAAGGTCATACATATGTTTCCCAACTTTAGATCATAGTCCAAATAGGTACAGGAGCTTCAACATCCTCTACCCAATCACTTTCAACTACTTCGTCACCCTCTTCTACTAATAGCTCAACAATGGCACATAATCAACCTCAACCAAGGCCATGGACCAACCTAGGAGCTGTCAAAATGCCTACAACATTGACCCAATTGCCATCACATCGTGAAAAATGGCTACCTAAATTTAATCCTAACAATGAACTATTAGCAGAAGAACATATACACAATTTCATGTTATCGATTAACTTGAATGGAGTAACGGAAGAAGATGCTAGTGTTAGACTATTTCCATACACTCTACAAGGAGTAGTAGGATCATGGTACTTTTCGTTACCACCAGGTTCTATCAATAGCTAGGATGCTTTCCAAGAGAAATTTCTAACTAAGTTTGGAGACGATAGGTCTACAACAACTTTGATTAATGACCTCTCCAACCTGAAAGCCAAATCAAAAGAGCCCATTAAGGACTTCAACTCACACTTCAATAAGTTGTTGAATAAAATACCTACGACATCCAAGCCTAGTGAGGAGGTCCGAAATGAATGGTACATTTCTGCTCTGCCTTCAAACATAGCCATCTTCGTTGATAGGGCTGCCAAACCACCATTAGCAGAAAATATGAAGGAAGCAATAGCTTTTGAAAAACATATCCTTGCTTTGGAAAAGAAAAACGCTCTAGAAGAAAGGAAATCCAAGAAGGTTACCTTTAGAGATGATTCAAAGAATAAAGCAACCAAGGATCCATATGACATGGAAGGTCTATAAAAGGTTCTTAAAACTATGTCCAATGAAATGGTAGAAATAAAAAAGCAAGTAGCTGAAACTTCTACGAAAAGACCATTTAGGAATCTTAAAAGAAATTAGCCAACTGATCCTAAACCACCTAATGCTATATCTAATGCAGAATCTAATTTGGATGATAATGAAGAGGAAGATACATTCTTATTAGCTAAAGAAACAAAGGAGGAAGAAACAATTGAATGTCATGGAATGTGGGACTTTATTTTACCAAACTCTGATGATGAAAGTGAACAAGAAGCCCTACTGGTAAGTACCAAAAGTAAAGGTCCCATAGAACCTAATCAGTCAACTCAAAAGAGAAAAAACACAGTTCCTATTACAAAAGAAAAATTCGTTGTAAAGAAAACTCTAATTTCAACTCCCCAAACAAAACCATCTTCATCCAATCCCCCATCATCATAAAAAACTCTAGTAGTTTCAGATCCCATGGATTATAACATAATTGAAGATATGAATAAGACTCGAGAAAATATTTCTCTGCATGAACTTAGCAAGCTCAAGCATCAACAAAAGTTGTTTCTTAAAGAATTAAATGCAATACCTTCTTCTCCTCTTCCAACTAGTGTATTATCCAAGGCTACCAAAGGATCGGGTAGACCACCATCAGATAAAGTAGATTCTACTGATGTTGTTTTAATTGGGGATAGGTCAAATTCTCATACCCCTCATTTTCTCTTGACTTATGGGATCTACAATAGAAATTTTCATAACTGCTTGATTGATTTAGGGGCTTCATCAAACATAATGCCAGCATCAGTTTTCTCCAAGTTAAATATTGAACCCCAAAAGTTTGCAATTCATATTGTTCAATTGGATTGAACAAAGGTTCAAGTTTTATGGGAAATAAATTTAGTTACTATCATACTATATGTTGATGCAATGGTTGTTCAAATAATTGATATATTAATTGTTGACATCCCTGAGTTTTATGGTTTAATTCTTAGCAGAGATTGGTCTGAAAAGCTTCATGGTTATATTTCAACTGATTGGTCTCACATGTGGCTGCCTTATAATGGGAAGCCAAATCAAATTAGAATTGACCATGAAAAACACTTGACTCACATAGTAATGGAATTTGAAGAAGATAATGAACCAGTGGCTTTCAATAATAATATTCTTGGAAACTATTCAGCTGAATCATTTTTTGGGAATTTTGATGCTCAACAATCACTTTTTTTGGTCAATAATGTCACATCACAAGTTGAGAATTTTTCACAGACCGATACTTCTAAGTGTGTTAATGTTGTAGATAAGCTTGTAAATAAAATTGTAGATAAACCTGTAGATAAGCCTTTATTTTGGTCTTTATACTTTGATGGATCTAAATCTAATGATGGTGCAGGAGCAGGATGTATTTTAGTCAGTCCTGAAGGAGAAAAAACAATGTTATCATGTAGGTTAGAATTTGAATGTACCAATAATACTACTAAATATGAAGCCTTGATTCAAGGTCTTTATAAAGCAATAAGTCTTAATGTGAAATATCTGAAAGTGTTTGGTGATTCTGAAATAGTGATAAAACAAGTAAGAAATTCTATTCACTATCTTTCAGGAAACCTCAAACATTATCAATCACTCACTCAAGATCTTATTTCTCATTTTCTAGCATTTGATATCTCTCCTATTCCCAGATCACAAAATGTAGCAACAGATCTCCTGGCTAATGTAGCTTCTAGGCTCCTCCCATCTGATGATTATAGTCCAGATAGATTTTCTGTTGAATTAATTTTTAGACCATCCATCCCTGATAATGTCACCAATTAGCGTGTGTTCAATCATGATCAAGATATATTGAATTTCTTAACATTTGAGGAATCTTATGAAGATCAAATCATTGATGAAAATGAACATGATCTACAATTAAAGCAGAAACATAATGAAAATCCTATTCCTAAATCTGTGGTGAAACTGGAAGATCTTTATGATATTAAGGATAGATTCAAAAGGGTCACTAATTCAAAGCTTCAAAGTTCAACCTTAAGATTTGAATTAATAAACCTTGGCACTGATGCCAAACCACAAAATGTCAATCTAGGATTTGGACTTTCACCTGATGAAAGAGTTGCCTTTATCAATTTATTAAGAAAATATAAAAATGTTTTTGCTTGGAATTATGAGGATCTGAAAACTTATGATACCTCTATAATTCAACATACTATTCCAATGATTTCTGATGAAAAACATGTCCAACAGAAGTTAAGGAAAATTCACCCTAATCTTGAGAGTCAAATCAAATCAGAGTTGAACAAACTCCTTAAAGCCAAAATAATATTTCCTGTCAGACATTTGAAATGGGTCTCAAATTTGGTACCAGTAGAAAAAAAGAATGGTGAGATTAGAATTTGTATAGATTTTAGAAATCTTAATAAGGCTTGTCAAAAAGATAATTTCCCATTACCAACAATGGAGCAGATACTTCAATCAGTAGTTGGCTCAGAGTTAATGTCTTTTCTAGATGGTTTTTCAGGATACAATCAGATCCTGGTACATCTAGACGATAGATTAAATACTACATTCAGAACCAAATGGAGAACATATGCTTATCAGAAAATGCTTTTTGTTTTGATAAATGCAGGAGCTACTTTCCAATGAGCCATGGATATAGCCTTCAAAAGTTTGATCAATAGGACGGTCGTTGTTTACTTAGATGCCATAACTATCTATTCTAAGAAAAAGAGTGATCATCTACATGATTTAAAGTAGATCTTTGAACGTTGCGAAAAATATGGGATTTCCTTAAATCCCAAGAAATCATTCTTTGCTCTTAATGAAGGTAAACTTTTAGGGTTTATTGTATCCAAAAATGTCATATACATTGGTCCTGACAGGATAAAAGAAATTTCTAATATCCCTTTGCCACATAATAAGAAATCTATGCAATCATTTTTAAGGACAGATAAATTTTGCAAAAAGATTTGTTCATAATTTTTCTCATATTGTTTTACCCTTGCAATCCATGATTAAGAAAAATCTAGTGTTGAAATGGGGACATAACGAAAAAGAGGCTTTTGACTCGATCAAAAAAACGATTATTAACGCCGCTGCATTGAATACTCCGAATTTTTCTAGTCATTTTATTTTGTATACTTTGGCCACTCAATCATCTTATGTTGTTGTTTTAAAACAAATCAATGATCAACAGGTGGAAGCATACATATCTTTCTTTAGTTCTAATTTACAGGGTTCTGAGCTTAATTATTCAGAAGTTGAGAAACAAGTTTTCGCTGTATTTAAGTCTATCAAAAATTTTAGACCATTCCTCCTAAAAACACACACTAAGTAATAGTCCCATTCTCTACAGTGAGACAATTGCTAGTTCAAAGAGAAGTAGTAGAGAAAAGAGCTAACTGGGTAACAAATTTACAAGAGTATGACATTGATATTAAACCAACGAAAATTGTTAGAGGACAAGGTTTTTGTAGATTACTCGTAGGAGCTTCCAATATACTAGATCATGAAGATTTAGATAGTATTGCACAAGTAAACAAGATAAGTATCATTGACTCTGAATCTCAATATGCTGATCTGATATTTTACTTAAAAAATGGATATGCTCCCCCTGAATTTAGCTACAAAAACAAATGTGCCTTAAGGTTAAAAGCCAAACACTATGAAATCATTGATAATGTGTTATTCAGAAGAAACTATGATTTTGTTTTGTTAAGATGCCTTGAAAAAGCTGAAGCACAAACGGTTTTGCAGGAACTACATGATGGCCTAGCAGGTGGACATTTTGGATGAGACACTACAGCCCACAAAATACTACATGCTGGATATTATTGGTCGACTTTGTTCAAAGATGCCCATGACTACGTGAGGAAACGTAAGATATTCCAAAATGCTAGCAGGAGACAAAGGAAACCAGCCTTTCCTTTACAACCAGATAACATTGAGAAACCATTTGAATAGTGGGGGCTTGATATTATAGGAGAGATCATTCCACATTCTTCCAAGCAACACAAATATATCCTTACAGCCACGGACTACTTCACAAAGTGGGTAGAAGCAATTCCACTAAAGATAGCCAATTTTGATGTGATTATCGAATTTATTGATCAGTTCATCATTACAAGGTTTAGTTTACCTAATGCGCTTATATTTGACAATGCATCTTATTTTTCTGGAAATAGTATAGTTGAATTTGCTCTTAAGAGAGGTTTTAAGATAAGATACTCTGCAAATTACTATCCTTAAGGAAATGGCTTAGCAGAGTCAACTAACAAAAAACTCGTCAGGATTAAAAGAATTGTTGATCAAAACCAAAAGAATTGGCATAAATCTTTAATATTTGCATTATGGGCAGATCATATAACTCAGAAGGCCTCAATAGGTACTTCTCCTTTTAACTTAGTATATGGGAAAAAAGTTGTAATTCCACCAAATTTAGCCCTCCCATCTCTATCCCTAGTACAATTCATTGAAGAAACTCCTTCTTCCTCTATTCAATTAAGGTTTGATCAAATTCTTAAATTGGATGAGGAAAGAGAAAAGGCCAAAATTACTCATGCTAAACATCAGCAAGTTGTTAAATATTCTTTTGATGCAAGTTTAGCCGGCTCAAAAACGTTACAGGTTAGTGATCTTGTTTTAAAATGGGACAAAGCACATGAAGAAAAAGGCAAGCATACCAAATTTCAAAAGATGTGGCTTGGACCATTTCAGATTGTTGAAAAGATAGGTTCATCAACATTTTTACTACAAGATTTATCAGGAAAGAGAGATTCTCTTCCTGTGAATGGACTTATCCTAAAGAAATTCTTTCCCTAAGGAGGTAACTCCTTCTTATCTGTACATATTTTTTATGCAAATTTTGTTTCCTTTTAAAAATAATGTTGTAAATAATAATCATTGGATTTTTATTGTTTTGAAAAGCTCTTTGAAAGAATATTGTGAATACTTGCTTTTAAAAAGTAGAAACTTTCAAGGAAATGATTACAGTTTTGGAAATTAGATAAAAAACATGAAACTCTGAAATCCTCTTTAAATTTGTGAAATCTTTCAAACCTTGAAAACACAGTAAATCATTTTGAGTTTTATCAGTTGAGAAAGGTTATTTATAAAAAGGTAAAGACTTTCTCCAACTAAGCATCTATAACTCTATAAGTGTCATCCCTAAACTCTCAGGGAGTCAAGCATTCAGCCCATCCAGTAGGTTTATGATTTTTTAGAGTGTAATTCTATAATATATCCAGATAATAGGTCTCATTATGAGGCTGCTTACCATGATCATAGGGAACTAATTAAGTTGACATTACCAATACTACATACCCAAACAGGGTAATGACTTATAATCAAAAGACAAGGGGTCTCATCGCGAGCCATCTTTCTCAGTTTAATTACAACCATTGAATGGCATTGTCATCTTCTGGCTACCAAATCAGGGCAATGGCTTTTAATCAAATAAAATAATAAAATTAAAATATGAGAAAAAAATTATATATATATATATATATATATATATATATATATATATATATATATATATATATATATATATATATATATATATATATATATATATATTATTTTTTTCTCATATTTTAATTTTATTATTTTATTTGATTAAAAGCCATTGCCCTGATTTGGTAGCCAGAAGATGACAATGCCATTCAATGGTTGTTATTAAACTGAGCAAGATGGCTCGTGATGAGACCCCTAAATTTATCTTTAAAATATTATACTCTTAGATGGATGGGACAATGAATAATTGATGGTTAAATGGTAACCCTGTCAAGACTATAGATGTTTGCTGGCAGCAGTGGCACTACCTGTGACAAAAGAGTAAATTTAAAAGCTAAGTTGGAGGAGCCCCCTACTTTATCTTTAACAACAAATCAAAGCTTGAAGAAACCAAAAGATGTTTTTATTTATGATAAGGGTTTGTAAAAGAAATTACAAAATTGATATCTTTGTTTTATTGAGAGTAAAAAACATTTATCTAACCAATTCCAAGATAGTTCCCTTTTCCTCAATTGATTCTACATAAGAACGTGTTAGAAATTTCATTATTTTATTCAGAGATAACTGGTTCTTCCAACAAATCGCCAACTCTTGTGCTATACAACAGCCCCCCCATTTCAAATTTTTAATCTTAGTCTAAAGATGCTAAATAAGGAATAGGTCTCCTTTAGGATATAAAAAGCAATAAAACTTTTTGAGTAAAAATAGATTTTCCATACTTTTCATATAAAAGTTGCTTTATGAGTGTTTGGAACTGCTTATTGGAAATCGTAATTGCTTAATACCAATGAACATCCATTTGAAAAGTTGCGATGCGAACAAAGTCATCTCAAGTTCCTCATTGAAAAGTTTTAAATTGAAATCGTCCATTTATAAACATGCGATGTGATATAACTATCACATTTCGCATACCATTAATCCTAAAGAATAAGTTATGACATTTCGTTGAAACTTGGCGATGTGATAAGGCTATCGCATATCGCATATCGTCAATCCATAGGAAAAAATTGAAACCACTCCGTTGAAACTTTGTGATGTGATATAATTATTGCAATAGCATATTGCATATCGTGCTCTCAATAGAAGCAAGTAATATATACTATGAAGACTCGCGATATAGTGTTAAATCAATTATAAAGGAAAACATGATTTACGAAGGAAAAACATGATTTGCCAAGTTTGAAAAGGAACCTGCCAACTCTACGTGCTAGCTCATCACTCATCGCAATCACAACAATACAAATAATTCTTTTGAACATAGCACTTGTAACTCCCGATTTACGATATGCGATGGCTCTACAAGTATTAAAATAATACAATCGCTTATCACAAAATCGCAGAGTTATGGCACCTATTGTAAAAGGACTATTGGAAAACTTGCGATGCGATATATATTAATTCAACATTAAAGTTTGAAATCATGAGGATACAGTAAAGAATTAAGAGGCAGTTATGGTTACAATCCTTTAAGGATTTCATCCTTTATGACTATGTACAATATGAGATCTTTTGCATCTAATGCGCATACACTGATTTTAGTCTGTAATTAGTTGTATTGGCTGCTCTCAAAGTTTTTCACCTATCACGCTCCCCTTTCTCATTTTTCAGTGTAAATCCAGAATCACGCAGTCAGTCAATATATCTAAAAAAGCTTGAAAGACAAAGGCTCCCCTTACAGTGGAAGAAGGACAAGGAAAATTGGTGTTAATCTCAGATACTACTTGTCAAGGCTTTGGTAAGATCTCGTGGGAAGGCATATATGCTTTGCTTGAAAATGAAAATCTGAAGGAGATAGAAGAAGAAGTAATAGCTGATGGAACTGATGAATCAGAAAACATGCTCAATGATTTGGCCACCTCTTTGCTTCATCAAATAGCGGCACGTGCAAAGGTTTTACCTCTTTCCTCCATCGAATAGCAGCTCGTGCAAAGGTTTTACCATATAATGATATGGTAAGATGGGTAATCGAGAGCATTAACATAATGGACAGAGCTTTCTTCATAGCTGATGGAAGGATGTTTGGATCCTTCAAACCTGAAGACGTCAAGAGAATGTATCACTTGCCAGATCCCCAGCAACACTACAACAAATCATTCTTGGAAGCTTTCACCAAGGAGAATCAGATTGAATCAGACCCTATCAAGAAATGGAGACACTTTCCTAACAAGCACAAACATGAGTCATCCAGTAAGTATTTTGTGGACTCCTTAGCGTCTCCATATTGTTATGTTGCTGCTATGATGTGTAGACTCTTTGGAAGCCTTGATTCTACTAGATTTTCTATTGAAATGGTTCCATTGATAGAACCAGCGATAAAATACTTTTTGATGGATTGGGAAGCTATCCTATTGGATAAAATGGCTAGTCAAATAGTAGATTATAGAAAGAAAAGATATGTCACTACCTGAACTACGGCCCAATTCTGTATGAGTGCTTACATAGTTGACACAATTTGTTTTAATTCTGACTTTCCCATCTTAGGTTGGAAATGGACTATTCGAGATCCAACCCCCATTCATATTTACCATAAATACTTATGGAAATTTGAATACAAGAATCATTTATACAGGATTTGACATGGTTTCATCCTACCCGTCCATCAAGCTATCTTTAGTAAACCTGCTCCTCAGTTGTCTGATGAGGCTAGCGTTGATTTAACTTCAATCGACAGTTGTTTCGGGGAAGACACATTCACCTATGTTAGGGTTTTGGGCAGAATTATAGATCCTCATGTCCTTCCACTTTACATTCTAGGTAAGCTATTAGCCAGGGAAGTAGCTTACCAGATAGTGGAAAAAGGGATGTCTAGAAATCTTAAAGACTCCAAGAAATAGTTGTGGCATGCCTTTCCTATTCGCTGTGGCACCTACTCGTTGCATGATTTTAAACATGCCAAGAAAGAAGCAAACACGACAAAGGATCTGAGTCTAGCTGTTATCCCTAAAAGAAAATATGAACCAAATAAGTGTGCTTTCAATTTCACCACTTAGATGAAAGTTAATAAATTCATGCATGAGTAAGAAGAGTTTGATGACTTATTTGCTTCAGCAAAGTTATTCTCAACGGTAAGTCATCTGGCAAACTTCAAATTGGGTTCTAAGAAAATGGACAAATTCATTGAATATAGGACATAGAGGTTACTGACAATACCTGTAGATTTATTAAATACCACACCAATCATTCAACAAGCAGAACACAACAGAGAGAAGGTTATAGAAAAGATTTCTGGAGAAGTTGAAACATGTGATAAGGCTGGTGAACAACTAAACACTGATGTTCACATTGATCCAATATTGATTAAAGAATGGGAGCAATTTGATCAATAGATCAAAATTCAGAAAGATCCTCAAAACATTATCACATCAGCGCCTCCCATAACACAATGGCCCATTATTCCTAATATTGTGATTGAAGAGACAACTGGCAAAGGCTCAGTTCAAAAAGAGATAGAAATAATCCCTTAAAATCCTTTAGGAGAGATTACATTGAACATTGAGGAAATTCCACCCTTGGATGTGTTTTACAGCCCAAAACATAGGGTTGTAGTCAAGAGGTAGAGAAAAAAGAGGAAAATAGACCAAACATCATCCACAACTCCTCAATCTGAATTTATGAATGTCATATGGAAAGATTCAGAGGTCAATCCTTCTGAGTATTTGACCAAGTTATCTCAATTTGCAGGGGCATACACAACTGCTACAATTGATAAAGCAACTGAAGTTAATCAATTGATCAAAGAAAAGGATCAAAAGATTAATCAGCTTGAAGAACAGTCGGCAATAGAGCATCAAAACATTAATCGGCTTGAGGAACAATTAATGGTAGAGAAGCAGAAGAGTGAGCAACTTGAAGAACAATTAAACCTGGAAAAACAAAAAATTGACCAGTAGGCCATTCAAAGACAACAACAACTGTCTCAAGAGCTCGAGCAGCTTAAATTGACACATCAGCAAGAGATTAAATCTAAATAAGAGAAAATCACACGGTTACAACTCTCTATAAAACAATTCAAAGATTATCCCAAGGTTGAAGATTTTAAGAAGGGAGCCTTAGAGGCAAATAAGGCTTTATCTCAACAACTGAATCTACTCTACCAGAAAATATATCTTATTGATCCATTATGCATCACAATGACATCATTGATTGACAAAGTAGTCAATCTCAGGTTAGAATTTGAAGATATGGATGATAAAGTCACATATTATCTCTCCTGGCAAAGCACAGAAGATGGAAGAGCTATTAAATTATCTAAAATTGAAGAGTCTCATAAAGAGATATTGCTTTCAGAATGAGAAACACAGTTCATAAAAGCAGGAAGAGCTACCTCCATGGCCAGGGCTATAATGAATAATGTTATTAAGCTAGTGAATGATAACTTATATGGTGCCAATTTAATTTTTGATTGTTCCCTAAGAAATCTTCCAAAGGTGAAAGTTTTAGAGAAGAAATAGAAGCAAGATTTATACACCAAGGAGGAGCAGCTCAATAGAGTATAAAGTCTGAAATAGGATGCACATTGGTCCTTTGTGGTCAAGCGAAATAGCCAACAGATGACTATCAAGTGCCTTATTGATGTCATTGACTGGCTCATTCCCGAGCTCTTAGATGCTACATAGACAAGACAGTTACACTCCAGATTGAGTCATCCTCAAGAAATCTAAACCATGCTCCCGATTTTTTGGTTGAAGATACAGGAGAAAACATAGATGTGATGAATCTCTTCAAAGGTTATTGCGATTCTATTTTTGAAATTCAGATCCCATATTTTGATCAAGGCAGTTCCAACAACTCTCAGCAATTTTTATGGACATTTTTTTTTAATTTTACTATAAAGACCCTTTCATGTTATTTTAGAAAGGGTCCTCAATTTGTATAAAATTAGACTTGAGAAGTTTTCACTTCTGCACTTCTTAATTTATTTTTTATAAGTCGTGGATCGAGGTTCAGACTTGTTGTGAAAGAGCTTCATAAAGTCTTGCATTATTGTATCTTCTTGGAGTTTTCAGAATAAGAAGATTGAACCAGATTGTTACTTGCATAACGAGACTCAAATGCATATGGTACTTCTATCATTTTTCTTTTTGTCTTGTTTTATGTAATTAGCATTCCATTGATTTGTTATTTTTGATATATTCTCATGTTTCAAACAACTCTGTATTATTTCACTTTTGAATGATCTAGAATTGTTATATTGTATACATATGTCAATGATAAATATTAGTATGTTATGCTATATGTTTTCACATTACGTTGTTTAATTTATTATTCAAAGTAATCGTCACTTAAATACATCATTATGTAGATAAGTGAATAATCTACATTATCATTTGTCTACTAGGAATCATTAATAATCACATTAATATGAGATCACCCGGGTTATATAGATATATCTGTATATTTTAGAGCTTATAGATTAAAGCACCTGTCATCTTTTTATACATTAAAAACACTCATTCATCAAGTCATACTTGATTAGGAAACTGGTCCCATAATATCCAGTTGGAGCCACCATACCAAATGGAGAAGGAGCTTCACTAAGGTCTGGACTGGGTGGTTATCCCCCTTGGTGCTATGATTTTCGAGGCATCAATAGAACATGTCTGCAAATTGGCATGGTATGGTGGCCACTGCAATGCAAAAGAAGACCCATAAAAAAATACATCTGATTCCTGGGGTTTTGATTGTGAAGCACTTAGCAGTGCCATACGTAGGTTGTTACGAACGAGGAATGACATGTTTTGATAGGTTTCTCATTAATGAACATGGGTCAAACCCTCTTATTAAACGATGTACAACATACCTGAATTCTGTTGCAGAAATGACCATATGGAGTGGTGCTAGGGTTTAGGATGGAGGAACAAAGAGCGACCATTGGATCACCTCGATCTATCTGAAGCATTCCCAAAACCAAAGGCTTGAAAAACTACCACCTCCATTTGATATGCATGTGAAGGGTGATATTGTGGTGAAAGGAGAGTGGGTACGCTACTTCCTAGACATGTCGTAGGAATGTGAACCATCAAGATGGAATTGAGACATAAAAACATTACAATATGATAACTTTTGGGGTACCAATATTCAAAGAAAATAATAATATGTATAAGTTAACATAGGTAAGCTATGCGTTAAGAGATAGGTCACATAGAAAGGGCACATTCCAAGTAACATTAGTTCACAAGAACCTACTAAAGATTAAGATAACCTAACTAAGAACCATTATATGTGGGAGTTGAGCAACATAATCTTAGAATAAAATCCCATCTAGATATAAAAAAAATTGTAGATATAAGTGAAGGATTGTTATAAATAAAACATTAAGTGTTCTTGTGTTATCCATTTATAAATTAAAAAGATGGGGTGATTAACACACACACAAATATCAAAGACATGACAAGTAGTATCAGAGAGTTTGGTTGAACATTGCGCCTACAATCGGCTGTCACAGTTGGAAAAAAATATATATGTATAATAATAAATAGTTTTTTCTTTTTCTTACATAAATACTAGTTGTAGAATTGTATTGTTTATAAGGTACATACGTGGAATATGTTGTTACATGATGACAAATTATTAGGTCCCTATAATACTAGTGTATTCCATCATTGTTATTGTCAGTGTAGCCCCTTTAATGTTATTGTTGTGCCCATTTAGTCCCCATATTGTTATCATTGTGCACCATAGAAGCCCTCTATTGTTATTGTTGTGGCCTTAAATTATTATTGTTATGTTAGCTTTGATTATATTATGACCCCTTAGACTCCTATATATAGAAAGGATGTTTTTTCATTTGAATCATCCAATAATTATTCATTTGTGTAATGTAAAGTAGGTTGCCCCATCAAAGAGGCTAATTTTGAAGTCATTGATCTATCCCTTCTTCTATTTTGTGAGTTGGTTGCATAACACAGATGAGTCTCCTCAACCATAACAAGTGGAGAAAATTTATATGTTGAATTGGGAAAAGGGGAAACTACACATAATTCTCAGGTTCTAAAGGTGATTAGGAATATGCAACAAGAATTGGCTCAAATCAGAACTAACAATGAATGGTTGTTGAGAGCCAGTGAGGAGCAAGACTGTATGATAAGGAGATTAACAGAAAAATATAGTACTAAAAGTGTAGAACCATAAGGGGTGAACCAGAAAGAAGCATGTATAGAATTAGAGAAATCTTAAAGTGTTGAAGAATCTGATAGAACATATTCAAATTCCCATAAGAATAACAAAAAAATGGAGTTGTAGGGAGAATTTGAAAAAATCAAATCCCCTATGTTTGATAGGGAATGGGAGGAAGATGCAGAAGTGTGGCTTTTGGACATGATCAAATACTTCCAAATGTATGAATATGAAAGTAATTTGAAGGCCTAATTGACTATTTACTAATTTCAAGGAAAAGCCACTTTGTGATGGGAGGAAGCTAAGAGTATACACCTATTAGAAGAGAAGACAATTTCATGGGAGGAATTTCAGAAGCAGTTTAAACTCCAATACCTGGGTGAACAATATTATGATGATTGTGCTAAGGGATTCCATGAATTAAAGTTAGGACACCTTACAATTGATGAGTTTGTAACAAAATTTACAAACTTACTACATTATGTTCCCTATATTAAAGAGGAGAAATCTAAAGTTCAAATACTTTTGAACTGTGTAATAGCACCATAGAAGAAGAGGATTGAGTTCAACAATCCGAAGACCATGGATGAACTGGTAAGGAAAGATAGACTATGTTAACGGTAGTTCAAAAACAGAAGTGAAGTTTTCAAACCTTTGCAGAATAAGGATAAAATCAAAGCTGTTATGAATATGAAAAAACAGAAACCTTCCTATCTAAATTTTTTTGGAAGGATCATCAGAGAAAGAAGTTTAATAATGGAATTACAAACCAGCTAGCTCAGTATCATACCGGGTCGATACCCATGGATCTAAAAAATAAAAAGAATATAGGAGGTAAAGGGTGAGAAACTTTAAGATGTTAGGGTTGTGACGAGCCACATCTGTTAACGTATTGTCTACATAATTCATGATAAATTAAAAATATTCAAGCAGTTAATGAAGAAACTACTATAAATGATGTGGTGAGGAACATTCCCAAAATCAGTGCAGCATTGGAGGATAGGTAGGTTGAGCAATAATCTACAATGATTGAAATTGAAGGTACTATCCTAAATAATGTTTTCTATGTTTTAGTAGAATCTGGGGCTAGTTTAAGATATATTAGAACTCAAATTGTGGAAACATGTAAATTAAAATCAAAAAAATTTATGAATCGATGGTTGGTACAGTTAGCAACAGGTGCAAAGCGAAGGGTAACTCACCAAATAAGAGAGTGTCCTTTGGAACTAAATGGTTATTCCACATAAGCAAATTTAAACATTATTCTGTCAGGACCTTATGATACATTCATTCGAATGAATTGGTTGGAGAAACATAAGGTTGTCATAAATTGTTTAGAGAAAACTATAAATTGTGTAGATCAAAGTGGACAACCCAATTAAGAAGGGGAAAACCAAAACCAGTATCTGTCAGGAAAATTTAAACACTACAGTTGAAAAGGAAAATAAGAAAAGGATGTCAGGTGTACATGGTGCATGTCGAACAAGATGAACAAAAAACAAAAAAAGAAAGATTAGAGACTATACCAGTGATAAACGAATTTCCAGATGTTTTTCGGAAGGAAATTTCCCAGTTACCCCCTTGTAGAGATATATATTTCTCTATCGATTTGGTACTAGGTGCTACCGCCATGTCTAGAGCCCCGTACAAAATGAGTATACCAGATCTATTAGAATTAAGATTGCAACTACAAGAACTTGTAGATAAGGGATATATTAGACTAGGTGTGTCACCTTGGGTGGGCCTACTGTTATTTGTCAAGAAAAAATATGGTACATTTAGAATATGCATCGACTATAGATACTTGAACAAGTTAACCATCAAAAATAAATATCCATTACCTCGAATTAATGACCTGTTTGATTAGGTAAGTGGAGCAACTATATTTTCAAAGATTGATTTGTGAAATGGATATCATCAATTGCTAATAAAAGATGAAGATATCCACAAAACATTATGAATTTATAGTGTCACCATTTGGTCTCACTAATGCACAAATAACTTTCATGCATTTAATGAATAACATCCTTCACAAATATCTTGACAGATTTGTGTTAGTATTAATAGATGACATCCTAGTGTACTCTAAAGATGAAAAGGAACATCAAGAACATCTCAGATTAGCATTACAGACGTTAAGAGAATATCAACTTTATGAAAAACTAAGCAAATGTGAGCTTTATAGAAAAAAAAAAAAGAATTAAGTGTTTAAAGCACATTATTTCTCAAGAAGGATTACTTGTGGATCCTAAGAAGGTTAAGGCTATCATGAATTATCATATACCTAAATCTGTGACAATAGTGTGCTTATTCATGGGAATTGTTGGGTATTATCGAATATTTGTAGAGGTATTCTCAAGTTAGCTTACCCAAGTACTTCCTTTCAGAGAAAAGGGATAAAGCTTGGATGGACAACTAAATGCCAAGGAAGTTTTGACAAGTTGAAACAATTGTTAACAACAACTCTTATATTAAAAATTTTAGATCCAAAAAATAATTTACTGTTTGTATTTATGCTTGTTTATAAAGACTTGCGGGTGTGTTGATGTAGGATGATGAAATAATAGCATATGAATCCACAAAGTTGGAAAAACATGAACATAATTATGCTTTATATGATTTAGAATTGGAAGCAAGAATACACACCCTTAAAATGTGGAGGCGATATTTATTGGGAAAGAATTTTCTGGTGGTAACAGATCATATGAGTTTGAAATACTTATTCAGTCAAGCTAATTTAAATGCTAGGCAAGCTAGGTGGTTAGCTTTCCTTAGCGAATTTGAATTTGTTATAAAACACGACAAAGGAAAAGAAAATAAAATTGCATATCCTTTAAGCAGACTTGCTCATACTTTGGTAGGAAGTTTTGTGAGTAGTAC
The DNA here is from genome assembly GCA_031772625.1 of Pinus tabuliformis. Classification (NCBI taxonomy): domain Eukaryota; kingdom Viridiplantae; phylum Streptophyta; class Pinopsida; order Pinales; family Pinaceae; genus Pinus; species Pinus tabuliformis. The sequence continues at coordinate 642,527,392 of CM062813.1, read as the reverse complement.
TAGAACATATTTTGGGTGGAAAATTAAACAGGAATTACAATAAGATCCACAATATCAAGAAATACAATAGAAAATATAGCAAAAACAGGTTCCAAGATATACTGAAAAATCTAAAAAATTATTAACTTACCAAAACATATTGCATATTCCTAATTTGTCCATGTTGAAACAGATGATATTGGATGAGTACCACAAGAAACCATATGTTGGTCACCCAGGATACGAGAAAATGATACCAACATTAAGGAAAAGTTTGTTTTGGCCAGGTATGAAGAAGGATGTAGAAAAATATTTGGCAAAATGTTTAGAATGTCAGCAAGGAAAAGTGAAGCATCAACATCCTTCAGCGTTACTAAATCCATTATCTATTCCTCAATGGAAGTGGGAGGTGATATCAATGGATTTTATTATATTTTTACCAAGAAAAAAGTATTAACATGATTCCATTATGGTGGTGGTGGATATATTAACTAAAGCAAAAAAATTCATACCAGTGTAGTTTACCTTTGAAACTGAACAAATTGGCAACATTTTCATGAAGGAATTTTTTTAGCTGCATATTATAATAAAAACGATAGCGTCGAAGAGGGATGCAAAATTTTCCTCAAATTTTTGGAAAGATCTATATGGGGGCATGGGGGCTCAATTAAACTTTAGCAGTGCCTATCACCCTCAAACAAATGGGCATACAGAAAAGAAAAACTAGATCTTGGAAGATATGTTATGCATGTATGTTATGGATCAGTCGACAAAGTGGGAAGATTTTCTACACATAGCAGAATTTGCCTACAACAATATCTACAAAGATTCCATCAAAATGAGTATGTTTCAATCTCTATATGGTATGAAATGTCATATGCCATTGAACTGGTGTTAAGCAGAGGATAAATTAATATTAGGACCTGAAGCGTTGTAAGAAATGGAACAGATAGTGCAAAAGATCAAACATAATATTAAAATAGATTAGGACTGACAAAAACATTATGCAGACAGAAAAATTTCTCATAAATAATTTAAGTTTGGAGATCATGTGTACTTGTGAGTAAAACCCAGAAAAAGTACTCTCAGAACTAGAAATTGTGCGAAGTTGGCAACACGATTCTGTAAGCCTTTTGAAATTTTGGACTGAGTTGTCTAGTAGCATATTAGCTAGCTCTGCGTGGACATATTATAGTTCATAGTGTATTTCAGGTATCATTACTAAACAAATATATCCATGATCCTTCTCATGTAGTTTAAGGGAATTTGATACGGGTCATACCCGAAGGATACTTTTTTCCAGAGCCACTCTGTATCCTGGATTGGAAAGAGATGGTGCTTTGCAATCGAGTCATCATTTCAGTGTAGTGGAGGAACTTTACACATACGAAGGCTACTTGGGAACTCAAAGATATGATGAAGGAAACCTATCTAGTATTATTTTGAAATGATACAACAAAAGAATGAAACACTGAGGACAGTGTTATTGTTTTAGAGGGGTAAGATGTAATACCCCTTTATGGTCATGTATATATTTATGTAAGTAGAATGAACTATTTTTGTTATGATGACTATAAACTCATAGGAAACTTAAATTTAAATACAACATGGTGATGTATTGAATAAAATTAAGTAATAAAGTTAAATTGGATGTGTCCTTGGGAAAGAACTTGAGTTAATGTGCTCCTTACCCAAAAATGCAAAAAGGATAAACTTCTCTTAAATGCTCCTAAAAATCCTTACGAGTGGATTAATTTGATTTAATATTATTATGAGGGAAAATCTATTAAAACACTCGGTGTGGGGAAGAAACACTAAGAAAAGGGTGAATAAAGCATCACAAGATAAAAGGGCAGTGTTTAACGAAAAAGGATACATTTTCGTAAATAAGAAAATCCTAGGTTGTGAGGCTGGAAAACCCTAGAAAGAGGGATGCCACTAAGGAAAGTATGCTAGGGAAGTAGGGCATAAAAATACATTGACGAGAACAATAAGAGGTTTTTGATTCTAGAAGGAAGGGGATCTGAGCTTGAGGGAAAATCTGTGGTGAAGGTTCATGGTTGGGTGCCGAATGGTTCATCCCAAGGTTTTCAAGTTGGTAACACGAATAGAGTGTTAATTTTTGGTTATCTATAGTTTTTCATATGTTATTTCTCAACTGCTGATCTACTTATTAAAGATTCAGCTAGGTCAATTTTATAATTTTGTTATCTAATATTATCTGGAAATTAATTCAACTATGAAATTTATAGTGATGCAAATAATATATTTGATTATTATGCTCGAGTATGGTGTTGCTAAATCATTTAATAATAATAAAAAAAAAGCTGATTGATGTGTAATAGCTAGGCTTGGAGGTTCAATGTTTTATGTTTAATCTAAAGTTGTTAACTTCTTAAAATTCTCATAAAAAGTATAGGGTATGTGTGTGTGTATAACCAAGATTTATTATGATTATAACTTAATTCTATGCATTTTCAATAAGGCAATCACTTAACTAACTAACAAGGGTAAAAGTGAATTGAATTAGTGTAGAGGAGTTGGTTTTGACTACTGTAAAAAGCCACCCATGGATGGAGGATCAACAGGATCAAACCTATATAATCTGGGTTGAACTAGGAAAATACAACATCTATTGAAAATATTAAATTTTACCTCATGTTAAGGATGAATTAGTATGGTGATGATATTGAGTTTAAAAGTATATGCGTTTAAGTGTAATTCAATTTTCTGGCAGTTGATAACAAAATAGGAAGTCTCATTTAGCAGAGGACGAAACTTATAGAGATATTTCTTAGCTATTATTAAAAATATAGTTGGGTTTCTATTTGGATTTGAACAACAAGAATGTTGAGTAATCTCATCACCTTCTTGAAGTTTTTAATGGTTACGGGTTTAAATTTTATAGACTATAATTATGAACATAAGATAAACAAATGTGGGTTTTCTAGTAAATATTAAGAAGAGAAAGAAAGTAACTAGTATTAAAAGGTTAAGGATGCATGCCATATGCATTCTGGTATCTAACTAACAAATTAACAATGGTAAATATATCCTATTGTAATGCATAAACAATATCCTTTCTAGAAGAATCTATAAATAGTCAAGCGTAGTAATGAACAATAGCAATATTGAATACAGGAAAACTAAGGATTGATTGTTTGTTCAAAATAGGCTATTATAAATAAATAAATAAAACAAGAAGAATATGATTTGCCCAGATTATCCTTATCTGTAAATATAATTTTGCATCGAGTGCTTCATGCTCTACATGAATACGAGATAATAAAAAAATCATCGACTAAGATGGCCTCTATTAACTACAGATTAAACAAAAGGTTTATTTTCCAGAAAACCTTATGGGTTTATCAGGAAGAACTGAAATTGATATACTGAAACCAAGGAACATGCATAGTATATTTCTAAAACTTCAATACATCGTCATAGTATAATGGGAAAAATCTAAATTATTACAAATCTAATACTTGATATATGTTTCAAATAATTCCCTTAATAATAATGACAACTAACATAATAGGGTATTATGCACTTTTAAATATTTCAAAGCCAACACAGGCTTGTCGCAATTAGAATGTACAATCACAAAAATATAATATCAATATACAATTAAAAAGTGGGAGCTCTCCCATGGGAACAGTGTTTCCCAGAAAACTCCATCATAAAACGATTAAAAAGAATTGACCTAGTGCTTTTCAAAATATGGACCTCGAATGGTATGATAAAATTAGTTGTAATGTTGTAGTGGTTGCAGCTTAGTAAAAGAGATAGTGAAAAGTATCAAACAACATACCTGTATATGTCAAGATATACAAAAAAAAAAAAAAGCAAAAAAAAATAAAACCCTCATTTATACAGAGACATTTAACAACAATTTCATTCACGAATTAAATATATCATAAGGTAAATCATCACCTTCAGTAAGGATGCCAGTTTTGTCATGACTGTAGCAATACTCCCTTGTCATATATGAATGGAAATATGTGTTTAAAGACTCTTCCTTGGAAAACAACTAGGAATAAGTGCAGTAATGAGGTAGTGTAAAAATATATGGGGTATACCTGATATAGTAAGGGACAGGGATAAGATTGGTTACATGGGTTAAGTGTGCACTGAACTATTATTCAAAGCCAAGCCTTGAGTGAACTTTTCCCTACACTCAAAGTGTCGAAAGTGAGAAATAAGAAAATTGTAACCCTAGTAAATGGGTGCAAACTTTTAATGAAAAGAACAAGAAATTGCAATATGGGCATAGCCATACCATTGTCAGAAAATCCTGGAAGAAATGCAAGTTACGCCTGGGCCGAGACTAGTTTGGGTTGCAGTCTCCTGGAAAAATTAGTAAATTCAATATAGTCCCTCGAATCATCATGTACATGAAATTTATAAATGGGATGAAAAAGGAGAGAGCAAGATGGACGAGAATTATGGTGGTGTGTTAAATAAGACATTTTGATCAGGAAAACACAGTAAATGTTCTCCTTTCTGGGAAAAATTACAATAAAGATTTACCCTCTACAAAAAAATAATTAAGGGATTAATCCATTGTGTAGGTCATAAATTTGAGGAAAAATAAAAGAGAACAATGATTACCAGAAACCCTAACTAGGAGCACACAAATCACTGGAAACTCATTTTAAAAAATCAACATTTTGGAACCTACCAATAAATCAGCATGCTATGGTGGCCACTTCAATGTAGAAGAAGACTCATAAAAAATTACATCTGATTCCCAAGGTTTTTGATTGCAGATTGCTGAGCAATGCCATATGTAGGTTGTTACAAACAAGGAATGACCTGTTCAGGTTGGTTGCTCATTGATGAACATGGGTTGAACCCTCTTACTGAACAATGGATATCATACCTAAATTTTGTCACACAAATGACCAGATGGAATGGTGATAGGGTTTAGTGATGGAGGAATGAATAGCGACTGTTGGATCGCCTCGATCGATCTAGACCGTTCCTAAAACCCAAGGCCTCACAAACAACCACCTCCATTTGATATGCACGTGAAGGGTGATAGTGTGGCAGAATGAGAGTAGGTACACTACTTCTCAAGAATGTCATAGGAATGTGAAACACCGAGATGGAATTTAGACATAAAAACATTACAATAGGATAACATTTGGGGTAGCAATGTTCCCACGAAATAATAATTATGCTGATAGGCTTTCTCCCTATCAGAATAGACAAGTTAATCATTTTCATAATTAATATTTTTGATCAGATGGCCTAAATTGAAAGATGCCAATATATTCTTGTAGTCATCACTAAATCAATGAATGAAATTTGCTACAATAACTTTCTTGCATGTCTATAACACATACTTAGACCATACTTAAATTAATTTTTTACAAAGCATGATTACAAATTTAATGTGCCTCTTATTGATAACCAAGTATGTAGGATTAAGAAAAAATGAAATAAAAAAATTAGTGTCGAACACTCGTCTTTCACAGTGCCTTTGAAAGTGGTCTCTTTGCATTCTGAAACGTATGAATGGTTGAAGCATAAGGACACCTTTTGATCCATTACAATGACAGTTGAACCATTTATGCCCGACAATCATCTATAACCATGACAATGAGGTATGTAGGCATAAATTTGAGTAATAAGGACATTTTTCATGCACATTTATGCCCGACAATCATCTATAACCATGACAATGAGGTATGTAGGCATAAATTCGAGTAATAAGGACATTTTTCATGCATTATAATGAAACTGATGCCTCTTTGCATTCCAAAACGTATGAAACTAGGTTATTTGTTGCTGGGGTGGGTTAATGTATAGCGCAGTTCATTAATAATGTGCAGATGGGTGGGTTAATGTATGACGCGGGTCATTATAATGTGCAGATGCTAGGAATGAGCGCTATTCCTTGGGCACAGTCTAACCTCAACCATGCTACACAGGCACTTACTGTATCCTCAAGTAAGCCAACAATTTAATTTAATCAAATCCCCCATTATTATTATTATGTTGTAGTTGCTTGATTCTCCTCATGAATATATGTATCAAATTTTATACATTACAAATTTGCAGAATACATTCTCTTCATTCTCACTCTCATTAGTCTCACTCATTGTAATTATCTAAAGAAATTGCATGTTGTGTTTTGTACTTTGACTAGGGATATTGGCTCAACTTATTTCATCGTAGCAGATAAGACCATTCTCAGCTCTGTGCGTAGAAACTCGTTCAGTGAGCAAATGGAAAATCAAGCGGAGTATTTCGCTTTCTGGTTTCTGAAAGCAAGCAGAGAAGCTAATTATGTAAGGAGTAGAGAGCAGAGCAAAGACGAATCCCTGTGATGTCTCAGTGCATCTAATTATATGGCTCCCATGCGTGTATCAGTTCTGGTTCTGTTATTTTTTCTGCTTTATTAATAGTGATTCAATATTTGATTTCCAATTAACACTTAAGCTTAGGCCTGTTGGGTTGTTTACCTTTCATATCAGCGTGCCTGTTCTCTTACATGAATATCTAAGATCCGCAGTGGAACCTCTGTTTACATAGGAAATATTTGAAAAAGACTTAATCTGGACGTAGTTCTAGACTTGAAATATTATTGAATCTAGTTCATACCCGTATCGGGTCCGAACCATTATCGCATCGCAAGAACCACAAGTGGAGTGGAAGGGACCTTTGGAACCGTCGAAGTCCAAACTCCGACAGCCCAGACCTGAACCATTATAGAGAAGAGTGGAAAGGTTATCGGGTCCATGATTGTTATCGCATCGCCAGATCAGAACGGAAGGAGCGAAGGTTCATAAGAATAATTAAAAAGATAAACTTACCTGGACAAAATTATCTTTATTTTTATTAAATCTCGATAATTTTTTATTTTTTATTAACTTTTTCTCTAAATGTAAGTTCCTAAGAATAATTAAAAAAGATAAACTTACCCCACAAAATTATTTTTATTTTTATGAAATAGTGATCATTTAATTTTTATCCTTTTTCTTTAAATATAATAAAAAATTTGAAAAAACATATTTAAATAGTAGTAAAAGTTCTTCCATTGAATATATTTAAACATTTAAAATTACAATTTCATTAATGCAAACTCTCTATTTTATTAACAATTTCAGAACATGATATTAGTGATTATTAAAAAAAAGAAAAACCAAAATCTATGATCCGCAGTGGAACCTCTGTTTACACAGGAAATCTTTAAAAAAGACTTAATCTGGACGTAGTTCTGGACTTGAAATATTATTGAATCTGGTTCATACATGTATCGGGTCCAAACCATTATTGCATAGCAAGAACCACAAGTGGAGTGGAAGGGACCTTTGAAACCAGCGAAGTTCAAACTCAGACATCCTGTACCCGAACCATTATATAGAAGAGTGGAAAGGTTATCGGGTTCGCGATTGTTATCGCATCACCAGATCAGAATGAAAGAAGCCTAGCATTGGAGTGTTGGAATCACCAATAGCGATTTCAGATAGTCCACATACTATCACTCACATCTGGGTTATTGGAGCACTATGTTATTGCTCTGTTCCATATGAAATTGTGGACAGCTATTGCCGATAATTAAATTGGAATAATTAAATGGTGGGGATTATAGAACAGAATTGTTCAATTCGTCTGGAGCTTAGCAACTATAAAACGCAGAGCTTACACAAACGCCTCCAGGAAGGGCCATACAGAGCGTAGACAATGTCCGAATAATTATATGACAAATACTCAACAGCGGCCATCGTAGGTCTGCTGGCGAAAACCCTATCATGGGTTTTGAGAAATTCCTTTGCCACATCTACAGTGGAGATGACTAACGCGAGGGTGGAGCCAAGGCATAGAGACATGAGAGGCCCGTATTTTAGAGACATAGTTGCCAGCGTTCGGTGTGGAAGGCCTCCGAGAAGAAGGTGGAGGTTTCCGAGAATGGGGAATTGAAACAACCCCGGGGGAAGCGGCCTCCTTTTGCTTCCTCAGAACAAGAATCTCCATGCAAGAAGAAAAGCAGTGACTGGTATAATATAGAAGTATAACCATTCCATAGCTGGCAACTCAGATCCCAACTCATTCGCCATTGTCATGACTCACTCCATACAACTAGTCTTCTGATCTAGAGTGATTCTTTTATACCCATCTGATATGCTAATCCTTGTAATTTAAGAAAGTATGTCCATTTCCATTTTTTTTTCCAATTAAAGAAATCGTGTTTAAAGTAATTGAAAGTTGAAATAGCTCTCAAACATATATTCTTGCCAAATATTAGACCCTAAATCTCTGATAACCGCACGTCAACATATTTACACAACATAAAAGCATCATTATGGTGGGGGATGAATGATTACCATAATGGGTTCCTCCATTAAAGATTTATCCAAATTATTTTGATGAAAGCATATATCAGTAATAACTATCGTTTCTAGTGCCTGTGTTAAGATTTCTGGAACTATTTCAGATGCACGTATATAGTGAAACTATTAAAGATTTTGTGTATCTATTAAATTATACATGTCCATATTTGTGAAATAGTAATTTTAATAACAATAATAACCTAAATGTAAAAGTGTGGATAATATTTTGTATTAGATATTCATAAATATTAAGAAAAACACATTAATAATCATATTTTAAATAATAAGTATTAATTTATTTTCTTAAATACAATGGGAAAATCTATAATCAATGTATTGACTCATCACCACCATTATTCAAGGAAAGCCATGTCACTTGGTAGTCCATAGAACACTCCATAAGAAAGTAATCTTTCACTCTTGTGGAAAGCTTGAAACCTATTTGCTTAAGTCCAAAGAATATGAACTCTAACCAAACAACTACAATTCTTTAATCAACTCTATGCCTAAACAGCAAATATAAATATAAAATACTATTAGAAAAATATTTTGTTAATTTATATTTACAATATCTTCCAATCTGAAAAACAAAAAATAAGTGAATTCTACAAAAAGGCCTCTCTTTTAATTTATTGGGAAAGAAGTCAAATTTCCCATTTAACACCTCGAAGATATAAATTTATTTTTCATTAAAAATAAATACTTAATAGGTTTTTTTTAATTTTAAATATTTAATAACTTTTAAAAACAACTCTCAAACATATATTCTTGCCAAATATTAAACCCTAAACCTATGATAACCGCACCTCACCATCTAACCATTTTCCATTTTATCGTTCACTTACTGAAGAACTTACGAAGCATTTATAATATTGTGTGATAAAAAGATTTATATGTAACATATTTAAGATCTGACAAAGTCGTTGTATATATTTACTGAAAAGAAAAGATCGGTTGGTTACATATTTACGCAACATAAAAGCATCATAATGGTGGGGGATGAATGATTACGATAATGGGTTCCTCCATTAAAGATTTATCCAAATTATTTTGATGAAATCATATATCACTAATAACTATCATTTTCAATGCCTGCACTAAGATTTCAGGAACTATTTGAGAATTATTAAAAATCTTGTGTATCTATTAAATTATACATGTTCATATTTGTGAAATAGTAATTTTGAAGCTTACTTTTAAAAATTTATAGTTTCACTAAACATAAATTTTACAATGTAAAGTGGGAAAGAACAATACAACATTATAAATGGTTTTGAAAGAGTAGAAAAACATTAAAAAATTTGATGTAAATTGGAAAATAACAACACATCATAAATATATGGATTCCAAGATGTAATTATAACACATAAAATTTTGAAATATTATATTAATTTTGTCTTTATTAAAGATAGAAATGTTAAAATATGAAGTGTATATTATATTATCGCATTGCAAGAACCACAAGTGAAGTGGAAGGGACCTTTGGAACTGTTGAAGTCCAAACTCTAACAGCCCGGACCGGAACCATTATAGAGAAGAGTGGAAAGGTTATCGGGTTCACGATTGTTATCTCATCGCTAGATCAGAACGAAAGGAGCCTAGCATTGGAGTGTTGCAATCATTGATAGCGATTTCCGATAGTCAACGTACTATCGCATTGGGGTTATTGGAGCACTATGTTATTGCTTCGTTCCATGTGAAATTGACAACAGCGATTGCCAATAATTAAATTGGAATAATTAAATGGTGGGGATTATACTAGCAGCGAGCGAGGAAGTAGGGATTATTCGAATCCGATGCCGATGAAAATACGATAAATTTTCTTGTAACCTCATTAAAAAAGGCACAAAATTACGATAAGTTTTCTTTTAATCTCGATAATTTTTTATTTTTTATTTACATTTTCTCTAAGTGTAAGTTTCTAAGAATAATCAAAAAAGATAAACTTACCCTACAAATTTTATTTTTTATTTTTAGGAAATAGTGATCATTTAATTTTTATCTTTTTTTTTTAAATATAACAAAAATTCTGAAAAAACGTATTTAAACATTTAAAATTACAATTTCATTAATGCAAACTCTCTATTTTATTAACAATTTCAGAATATGATATTAGTGATTATTAAAAAAAATAAAAACCAAAATCTATGATTGAACTGAAAATTTAAATATGGTTGTGGAAAATTTCCACAAATTCTTAACATGCTTTTAGTGATGATTGTTTCAAAAAATCCAAAAATCCAAAAAAAAAAGAAAAAATTGTGGAATGCAAATATGGTGGCCAGGAAAACAAATCCAAATATAACTACCTAGAAATATGGAAAATCCAATTAAATTACATATGCAAGATGAAACTAAAGCTTTTCAAGGTGATACAAATACAATTTCAGTAATAAAACTTACAGTTTCATCATTAATTTCATAATTGAATTATCTTGTAAATATTAATATTTGCATTTGTTTGATAAATTAAATTATAAACTTTAAATTAAATTATTATTTTTAAATATAATTAGTATTTTTATGATTATAAAAAGAAAGAAATTGGTAATTTTTTATGTTTTTTATTTTAATAATAATATTTTAAATATTACTTACTTTATATTTCTAATATAAAGTAAAATTTATAGTTTCACTAAACACAAATTTTAGAATGTAAAGTGGGAAAGAACAATACAACATTATAAATATACATGGTTTTGAAAGAGTAGAAAAACATTAAAAAATTTGATGTAAATTGGAAAATAACCACACATCATAAATATATGGATCCCAAGTTGTAATTATAACGCATAAAATTTTGAAATATTATATTAATTTTGTCTTTATTAAAGATAGAAATGTTAAAATATGAAGTGTATATTAAAATTAATCAGAAAAAAAATGGATATGTATCAAATTTTGAAATGTAATTGTAAAACTTATTTTTATTAAACATATAAATTTTAAAATGTCGAGTGGAAAATAATAGCGAAACATCAATTAATAAATGATAAGTATCTATTTTTGAAAACTATTAAATATTGAAATATAATTCTAAAATTTATCTTTGTTGAACATTAAATTCTTAATATATAAAGTAGATTAAATTTAATTTGAAAAATTATAGATACCAATACTAGTGAATGAGTAAGCTTTGAAATATATTTGTTAAATAATAATTTTTAAAATGAAATTCTAAAAAAAAATCAAAATATGAAATAGATTAAAAGAATAAATTGAAATAGATGATGAATATAACTAGAAGAATAAATTATGCATTCAATTATAGATCTCCAATATTAATATTCATAACATTTAATTAACAATATTAAAATTATTAATGACATTAACATTATTATTATAAATAATATCATCAACATTTAATATTAAAAATAATATTAAATTTTTTTAATTTACAATCTTATCTATTATTATTATTTTAATTTATTGATATTATTGATATTATATTAATTAATTAACTTATATAATATACCATCAACATTAATATACCATCAAATATTTTCTCAATATGAAAATCAATCATTTTCAATCATGGTCCAACATCACATTGACAAAGATTGTCTCAATATGTAAATCAATGATGGTTGATCATGTTTATTTTAATGTTTATAATATTTTTCTTAGGGTTTATATACGTTGGGTTTATAATATCAGTCTCTTGGATTTAATATTGTTCCCTTGGGTTCATAATCCCTTGGGGTCTTAGTATTAATCCATTCGTTTTATTATTCCTTTGGGTTTCTCATATTAATCCCTTGGGTTTATTATTCCCTTAGGTTTATAATATCGATCATGGTAAACCATTGTCAATCATAGCCAACCATGCTTGAATGTCACATTGTGACAAGGATTGTCTCACCATGAAAATAAATAATAATCCCTTGGGTTTATTATATCAATCCCTTAGGTTTATTATTCCCTTGGGTTTATATTATTAGTCCCTTTTGTTTAATAGTATTCCCTTTGGTTCATAATCCTTTGGGGTTTTAGTATTAATCCCTTGGGTTTATAATATCAATCGCTTAGGTTTATTATTCCTAAGTCAAACATGGTTTATTATGATGTCGACCATGGTCCAACATGGAATTGTGATAAGGATTGTCTCAATATGAACATCAATGATGGTCGATCATGTTTATTTCAATGTTTATAATATTTGTCTTAGGGTTTGTATATGTTGGATTTATATTATTACTCCCTTGGGTTTAATATTATTCCCTTGGGTTCATAATCTCTTCGGGTTTTAGTATTAATCCCTTGGGTTTGCCATTACCTTAGGTTTATAATATCAGTCATGGTCAACCATTGTCAATCATAGCCAACCATGGTCAACCATGTTTGAATGTTGCATTGTGACAAGGATTGTCTTACGATCAAAATAAACCATGTTTATTTTTGTGTTTGTAGTATATATATTTGGGTTTATAATATTAGTCCCTTGGGCTTAATATTATTTCCTTGGGTTCATAATCCCTTGGGGTATTAGTATTAATCTCTTGGGTTTAATATTATTCCCTTGGGTTCATAGTCCCTAGGGGTTTTAGTATTAATCCCTTGGGGTTTTAGTATTAATGTAAATCAGTTGGGTTTAATAATATTATTCCCATGGTTGAATGTCACATTTTGACAAAGATTTTCTCACCATGAAAATAAAGCATGTTTATTTTAGTGTTTGTAATATCTATATTTGGGTATACGAATGTTGGGTTTATATTATTCCCTTGGGTTTATTTGGCTTAATATTATTCCCTTGGGTTCATAATCCCTTGGGGTTTTAATATCAATCGCTTGGGTTTATTATTCCCTTAGGTTTATAATATCAATCATGGTCAACCATGGGAAACCGTGGTTGAATGTCACATTCTGACAAGGATTGTCTCACCATGAAAATAAATCATGTTTATTTTTGTCTTTGTAATATTTATATTTGGGTTGATGAATTTTGGGTTTATAATATTAGTCCCTTGGGTTTAATATTATTCCCTTGGGTCCATAATCCCTTGGGTTTTAGTATTAATCCCTTGGGTTTATTATTCATTTGGGTTTATAATATCAATCCCTTGGGTTTATTATTCCCTTAGGTTTATAATATCAATCATGGTAAACCATTTTCAATCATAGCCAAGCATGGTTAACCATGGTTGAATGTCGCATTGTGACAAGAATTGACTCACCATCAAAATAAACCATGTTTATTTTAGTGTTTGTGGTATTTATATTTGGGTTTACCAATGTTGGGTTTATAATATTATTCCCATGGTTGAATGTCATATTTTGACAAATATTGTCCCACCACGAAAATAAACCATGTTTATTTTAGTGTTTGTAATATTTATATTTGGGTTTATATTATTCCTTTGGTTTTATTAGGCTTAACATTATTCCCTTGGGTTCATAATCCCTTGGGGTTTTAGTATTCATCCCTTGGGTTTGTTATTCATTTTGGTTTATAATATCAATCCTTTGGGTTTTTTATTCCCTTCGGTTTATAATATCAATCATAGCATTGTAACAAGGATTGTCTCACCATCAAAATAAACTATGTTTATTTTAGTGTTTGTAGTATTTATATTTGGGTTTACCAATGTTGGATTTATAATATTAGTCCTATGGATTTAATATTATTGCCTTCGGTTCATAATCCCTTGGGATTTTAGTATTAATCCCTTTGTTTTATTATTGTTTTACGTTTAGAATATCAATCATGGTTAACCATTGTCAATCATACAAACCATGGTCAACCATGTTTGAATGTCGCATTGTGACAACGATTGTCTCACCATCAAAATAAACCATGTTTATTTTAGTGTTTGTAGTGTTTATATTTGGGTATAACAATATTGGGTTTATAATGTTAGTCCCATGAGTTTAATATTATTTCCTTGGGTTCATAATCCCCTAGGGTTTTAGTATTGATCCCTTAGTTTTATTATTCATTTAGGTTTATAATATCAATCCCTTGAGTTTATTATTCCCTTAGGTTTATAATATCAATCATGGTCAACCATTGTCAATCATAGACAACCATGGTCAACCATTGTCAATCATAGACAACCATGGTCAACCATGGTTGAATGTCACATTGTGATAAGGATGGTCTCACCATGAAAATAGGCCATGTTTATTTTAGTCTTTCTAATATTTATATTAGGGTTTACCAATGTTGGGTTTATATTATTAGTCCGTTGGGTTTAATATTGTTTCCTTGGATTCATAATCCCATGGGGTTTTAGTATTAATCCTTTGGTTTTATTATTAACTTGGGTTTATAATACCAATCATGGTCATCTTTATTAATCTCTTGTATTTGTAATATCAATCCCTTGCGCTTCCTGATCCCTTAGGTTTTTAATATTTATCCATTGGGTTCACTAATTCCTTGGGTTTACAATATTAAACCATTGGGTTTATTAGTTCCTTGGGTTTATAATATTAGTCCCATGGGTTTAATATTATTCCCGCAGGTTCATAATCCCTTGGGTTTTAGTACTAATCCCTTCGTTTTATTATTTCTTTGCGTTTAGAATATCAATCATTGTCAATCATAACAAACCATGGTCAACCATGTTTGAATGTGGCATTGTGACAACGATTGTCTTACCATCAAAATAAACCATGTTTATTTTAGTGATTGTAGTGTTGATATTTTGGTTTAACGATGTTGGGTTTATAATATTAGTCCAATGGGTTTAATATTATTTCCTTGGGTTAATAATCCCTTGCGGTTTTAGTATTGATCCCTTAGTTTTATTATTCCTTTAGGTTTATGATATCAATCCCTTGGGTTTATTATTCCCTTAGGTTTATAATATTAATCTCCTGGGTTAAATATTATTCCGTTGGGTTCACAATCCCTTGGGGTTTTAGTATTAATCCCTTGGGTTTATAATATCAATCCCTTGGGTTTATTATTCCTTTAGGTTTATATTATGAACAAGGGATTGTGACAACGATTGTCTCACCATCAAAATAAACCATTTTTATTTTAGTGTTTGTAGTGTTTATATTTGGGTTTAATAATGTTGGCTTTATAATATTAGTCCCATGGGTTTAATATTATTTCCTTAGGCTCATAATCCCTTGGGGTTTTAGTATTTATCCCTTAGTTTTATTATTCCTTTAGGTTTATAATATCAATCCCTTCGGTTTATTATTCCCTTAGGTTTATAATATTAGTCCTTTGGATTTAATATTATTCCCTTGGGTTCACAATTCCTTGGGGTTTTAGTATTAATCCCTTGGGTTTATTATTCATTTGGATTTATGATATAAATCCCTTGGGTTTATTATTCCTTTAGGTTTATATCATCAATCATGGTCAACCATGGTTGAATGTCGCATTGTGAGAAGGATTGTCTCACCATCAAAATAAATCATGTTTATTTTAGTGTTTGTAGTATTTATATTTGGGTATACCAATGTTGGGTTTATAATATTAGTCCAATGGTTGAATGTCGCATTTTGACAAAGATTGTCTCACCATGAAAATAAACCATGTTTATTTTAGTGTTTCTAATATTTGTATTTCGGTTTACCATATTATTCCAATGGTTGGATGTCCCATTTTGAAAAATATTGTCTCACCATGAAAATAAATCATGTTTATTTTGGTCTTTGTAATATTTACAGTTGGGTTTACAAATGTTGGGTCTATAATATTAGTCCCTTGGGTTTAATATTATTCCCTTGGGTTTAATATTATTCCCTTGGGTTCATAGTCCCTTGGGGTTTTAGTATTACTCCCTTGGGTTTATTATTCATTTGGGTTTTAATATCAATCAGTTGGGTTTATTATTCCCTTAGGTTTATAATCTCAATCATGGTCAACCATGGTCAACTGTGGTTGAATGTCACATTTTAACAAGGATTGTCTCACCATGAAAATAGATCATGTTTATTTTAGTCTTTGTAATATTTATATTTGGGTTTACGAATGTTGGGTTTATAATATTAGTCCCTTGGTTTTAATATTATTCCCTTGGGTCCATAATCCCTCGGGTTTTAGTATTAATCCCTTGGGTTTATTATTCCATTAGGTTTATAATATCAATCATGGTAAACCATTGTTAATCATAGCCAGACATGGTCAACCACGGGTTTATTATTAACTTGGGTTTATAATATCAATCATGGTCATCTTTATTAATCTCTTGTATTTGTAATATCAATACCTTCCGCTTCTCGATCCCTTAGGTTTTTAATATTTATCCAGTGGGTTCACTAATTCTTTGGGTTTATAATATTAAACCATTGGGTTTATTAGTTCATTAGGTTTATAGTATTAGTCCCATGGGTTTAATATTATTCCCTTCGGTTCATAATCCCTTGGGGTTTATTATTAATCCCTTCGTTTTAATATTGCTTTTTGGGTTTATAATATCAATTCCTTGGGTTTATTATTCCCTTCGGTTTATAATATCGATCATGGTAAACCATTGTCAATCATAGCCAAACATGGTCGACCATGGTTTTATTATTAACTTGGGTTTATAATATCAATCATGGTCATCTTTATTAATCTCTTGTATTTGTGATATCAATCCCTTGTGCTTCTTGATCCCTTAGGATTTTAATATTTATCCATTGGGCTCACTAATTCCTTTGGTTTATAATATTAGTCCCTTATGTTTAATATTATTCCCTTTGGTTCATAATCCCTTGGGTAATCATAAACAAAAAGGACTAATATTATAAAACCAATTTATACAAACCCTAAGATAAATATTAAAAATACTAAAATAAACATGGTTGAATTAATAAAACCTAATAATAATAATAATAATAATAATAATTATTATTATTATTATGAATTATTAATATTTTATATTAATATTATATGAGTTATATTATTGTAATAATATTAATATAATAATCATAAATAAATATCATTGTTATTATTCATATATTTATTAATTATCATAAATGGTTGGTCTTTAAAAAATTACACATAATAATTCACTAATCACAATTCTAATTATTATTGGATCATCATTATTATTATGAGCTATTTTTAATAATAATAATTCAATATAATTGCGATTATTATTATTATTAATATTTTATATTAGTGTTATAATAATATAATAATAATCATAATATATTATTATAATAATAATAATAATATAATATAATAGTAATTATTATTATTATAATAGCTATTATATTATTATTATTATTATTATTATATTTGTATATTTACAATAATAAAATAATAATAATTATATTATTTTATTTCTGGAATAATATAATGATAATCTAATTAATTAATATTAATAATAATATTTTTTTTTTTTTTTTTTAATATCCATTTTTAAGGTCACAGCCAAGCCAGACACCAAATTGGTGTATGAGACCTCCTTGTTTGTGGGACAAGGGACCCACCTCCGCGCAGCGATTTGACTGCTAAGTCTACGAAGGCATACATACTCTACCCCCCTCTGGTTTTGAACCTGTGACCTCTTAGAAGGAAACACATGCTCTTAACCATTAGGCTGAAATTGAAATGAATATACGTTGATTTGTAAATAATAAATTGATAAATATATGAAAACAATGCCAATAACATAAAACATTTTGAATAAAATTTTATTTACTAGCCACGCTCATATGTGTAATTATACATACGGCTCCTTGTAATATAGATGATGCATTTTTATTGGTCAGCATAATAACAGAATAAATATAGCTTCTCAGTTGAGCTGCCTGAAAAAATTCCTGAACAAAGTGTAGATTTTAGTGCCTTACCATAAATGGACAGTGAACTTTATATTTAAGTGAGTTAACGATTTTAATTAATTTTACAAATTTAAACAGGATGTAAACTTGTAGATACTCTTTTAAACAAAAAATAGAAAAACAACAACATTAATTGTCATCAAATGTTCACTTCAGAGAGAGGGTAAATAACTCCAAACCTGATTACAATGATTAGCTATATTATCAAAAGTTATCAGAGTCAAAGGGAGACTGATTTCTTTTTTGGGTGAGGCCGGAGTTTTCTCCATATTCGGAATATCTAGAACAATTCCTACTTTCTCTTTTGTACTTCCAAATTATATGTCCTGTATTTTCTTTGTCAAAATTTTCCTACCCAACACTATATGAATTTTCCTATTGATGGGAAAGGAACGCTCTACAAAATCCATTTTGGAAAGCTAGCAGATCTTCTATGTACGCAGATCTTGTATTTCCTGGCTTTCTTCTCGTGTGTCGTGGAGGCTAGACAACTTTTTTCTCACGGCAACGACAATTTTCATCGTTGTTAGAGAAACATGTTTCCAACGTACCCAATAATAACCAAATTTTCCAAGATCTCTGGATCTCCAGAAATAAAAGTTTTCCAAGTTGTTGGTTCATGTCCAGATCCTCATAAATAACGGTTTTCCATGTTGTTGGTACATCTCTAGAAATCCTCAAATATTTAATCCTTTATTTGATCAACGTTTCTCAAGATTCATGCTTTTAGAAAGCTTAAAAGGTGTGAAATGTATGGCATGAAGATTGACATGCATATAAAACAAATATATACACGAGTTTTAAGAAATGCACGAGGTTGAAGATATATATATATATATATATATATATATATATATATATATCTATATATATTTTTTTTTTTGAACTTTCTTGTATCTTTGGTATATTGTAGCATAACCTTATAAGAGTGGAAATTTCTATAATTTGAATTGACATTTTCTTCAAGTAGGTAGAGTTACATGAGATAACCATTAAGCACCAATAAATTGATGTATTTGAATTAAGGGGTGAGAGGGAGGTGTTTGTAAGCTATAATTCCTTCACAAAAAGATAACACTGTGTCGTGCAGACTCAACTGTATGCTCACATCGAAAACCCCACGCGCCAATGCCACTTATCCAAACAGCCGTCCAAAAGCGGAGTCGCACTCGATGCATATGGAATATTATGCGTTTGGAATTGGGTTTCTACCAGGATTTTCAATTGTAGGCATTGATCCCACCATTCTTGTTGTGGAAAGGACCACTTGAACCTTAGATACAACACGCCCTTTTACTGAATCATGCATTGATGGTTGCAATGTATGGTTGTAATGTTGCATAATTGTTGCTGGTGAGTTTCAATGAGCAAATCAACGATATCAACCTCTGTTTCGCTCTTGTTATACGTTAAATTCAATGACCAACTCTGAAATGTTTATGAGACAAAAGTATTTGATTCACTGGTGAATAAAGTTGCTAACAGATTCAATACTTCTGTTAGGTTCCTATAGCAATAGGTTTCATTTTTCATGATTGACTATAGAAGAGCCAAATATGTTCATCCTTTCATGCTGTAACGGTTCCATAATCAAGAAAATTAAAAAATGAAAAGAGGGTATGCCCTAAAAGAAAAATCAAAGGACAAAAAGAGTAGATTGGTCAGAAAAAATGATGAAAATGAACCCCAAACCAAAAGACCACGAAAGTGTGCTAGTTTAAATGCCACTACTATTCCATTTTTGAAGAATTTCAATATGTGTAGATGGTAGACTCTTGCCACAGTTGATGAATAGCCAGACAGTCCAATCCTGGCTAGATCATGTTTGAATTCACTTATCCTTAGTATAGAGAATAAAGATCTGTCCAAACAGTTCAAGCTTGGCAGATGAGTAAACAGGTAGAGAAACAAAGAAGCCCAAATGCTTAATCTGGGCCCTTGGAAGAGATAAGGGTAGATTTAGATAGGAGGGCATGCAAAAGAAAGGAGGAAAATCAGAGTTTGCTTATCCAAATGCACCCAAATTAAAAGGAAGGAAAAATGCTAGGAGTTTTTTAGGTTGGGTAGGCAGTTTGAGGTTGGAGAAGCAGGTTTGGGATCATTTTTGTCTTGTCAAAGAAAGAATCATCTCATCAATATCATAAGTACCATGGCAGCTGCTTGGTTGTAGAACAGTGGAAGCATGACTAACTCCCCCTTTCGTTCCCCCAGAAATCATTTACTAACATCCCCTCAAGGACCTTGGGATCTGCCCAATAGTCCTATTTCACTTCATTTTATGAGAAATGCTAAGTTGAACTCTGAGTTTACTTAGTGAAAAGAAGCCACATTTCCTCTGTAAAAGATCTTACATTTTTTTTTTCATTTCCCTAAAAACATAAGTTATTACCTTATCAACTTAACGTTTCCTATCCATAAAATCATATTGACATTAACTCTATTATTTAGCTCCTTTATCATTCCCCATCCCTGTTTTACAAAAAACTATATAAAAAACCCAAAAATACCTAAATATCCTTTCCCTTGGCAACTATAGCCATATAACACAAGTTTGGGTATTATTGGTCCATTTGGGACCTTAATAATAACCCTTCCGCGTTCAAAACACATTAGGGGTTAATTTAACATCTGGTTAAATTAATAACCACACCTAAACCCTCCCACCTAAACCATATGTTAAAATCCGCGCACGCATGTCCGTATTTGGGGTTAGTTTGACATTTAGTTAAACTAATAACCATACTGGCCCGTATGAACCACATAAGATACCATAACCTAAAGTTTAAACCCCGCTGAAACATTATAAAACGTTTAAATAATGTGCAAGTCCCGTGTCATAAACTACCCGCAACCTACCTCATCCGTCGACCGTCCGATCCCGCGTCGTAGATCCAATGGCTGGCGGCAATATTGGAGCCCCTCATCTGCCGAGAGTTAGCATCTGGGGGATGGGCGGTATTGTTGCCGTACCCCTGCCACGCGTCGGCTTCCCGGCGTGATCAGAGCCCCCTCCTGCAAAACCACCATGGGCCAAAGGCAGTGCGGGGAAAACCGCTTACCGCCCACCGCCTACCACCTGACGTCATCCCCACGTCACCCGATGACGTTGCATCCATGTCACCCGCCACTGCTCTGCACCAGTACCATATCATCTGCTGACATCACCACCCCGCCACCGTGTCATCCGCCACGTCATCCCACACGTCAGCTGCCACATCATCCTCCGTACCCGCTACACGACAAAAGTACGTCATGATGACGTCATCACAAAAAAGCACCAAAAAGCGCTAAAATGCCCAAATTTTGTTAAAAGTCGTGAAAACGACGGTTTTTTGTTTATTTCTATTTGTGTGCCTGCGGAGAATGTGCATGCCATTTACGACCAATTCGCCTCCAGAACTCCAATTAGCCACCCAGACGAGTTCATCCTGCAAACTCGGCCCCCCAGCTCAGTGTTGTACCTGCAATTTGTACCAGTCGGCTCTGAAACAGGTATTTACCCATTGTTCGCCCGTAAACCCTGTTTTTCGAAATTTCTCCATTTGAAATCGACTGAAGGACTAGAATTCGAAGTAAAATGCACTCCTGCCTATGAATCACCACCTTTTAATTCACTATGTGAGCCATTGTTCAAAAGACAACCTGCAAACTTTGCCCTCCTCTGCAAATCGGCCATTAAACCACACTTCGAGCCCATTTCCGCCGGCAGAGTCTCCAAAACTGCCCATGCATTGAGTTAATTTGCCAAAATCTCCTGCAAAAGAGCACCATGTCCTCTGTTTCATCCAGCCTCCCAATTTAACTGTGCAGACTTTGTCCTTCCTGTGAAATTTACCCAGTAAAGCCGTTTTTGTATAAAGTTCGGTCTGCAAATTCCCTGACAAAAGCCTCAGAGGCGGTTTTCAGTGTTCAGTTGTTGCACAAAACCAAATTCCAAATCACAAACACAGAGAATTTAAAGATGGAGACTCCAGCAGCCTTGAACATTACTCCTCTCAATGCACCCCACAAGGAACTGGAAGCATTACCTTTGGCTAATAGGGACTACTTAATTCAAGACTTGGTTGGTGACAGAAACCACCTACAGACATTCTGTGAGCTGAGGAACAGTTACTTGAACAACAATGATATTTATGGGATATGGGAATCAAATTTGCCTATATACTTCCTTCCCTCTGTCAATATCTTCCCTGAGATAATTCGCCTCTGCTGTGAAAACTATGAGCCAACTCAAAGGGCAGTCAAGTCTCCATCTAGGAGCATCCTCTTTCATATAACTCCTGACTCCATCAATCAAATGCTAAACTTCAAGCAAACTCAGCTTCTGGTCCCTCTTTCTATGAAATTCCTGCTTGATGAAGGTCCCAAACTCTCCAGCTCAGAGATAGCCCGAATTTCCCAAGTATTCATGAGGGCAGATCGCCAGCCTACAGGGCCACCTCCTTTTCTCCATGTACATTTCAATGAAGTGGGTAAATTACTAGTTGATATGATATCTTATGTTCTGGGTTTCAAGACAAGTGAACATATTGATGAAACTATACTGGTATTGCTGTCTGCATTTAGCCCAGGACAGCCCCCTGCTGTCAAATACAATTATGCCAAATTCATTGCCAATAAGATACATGACCAACTACTGAAACTGGATAGGGAGGGAGTATTCAAATACTCATCCTACATCTATCATCTATTCATGTATTATCAGCCAGACTGTTTCCTATGCCCCATCAAAAGATTGGACTCTAAAGGAGAAAAGAGGTATGTGATTTTTTGGACCTCAGTCTTTCATGAAGTCCGCAGCTCTCCCTACTCTTACTGTGAGTTCATTGACATGTTTATGTATCCAGTCTCTTCCCTCTTGATGAGAACTCCTCCTGCTAGGCTATCCTATGACATGCAGAAAATATTGCAGCTTTCAAAAAACTACAAAATAGGTGATTGGTACTTTTACCAGAATCACACTGTCATTAGGATATATGGTTGTGAGCTGTGTCCCTACCGGCTGCCAAGATATGTGCCAATGAGACTGTTTGCCTTGGAATATTATAGGCAATTTATCAACTCTGATTTAACTCATTTTCATAGCACCAAGAAAAAGGCTCAGTTGAAATTCAAAGACCAACTAGGCCGCTTTGTCATGAACAAAAAAGAAGGGTGGCAAGATGTTGATCAAATATTGGGGGAAAAACTCAGGTTAAAAAGAAGTTTTTGGTGGGTACCTTATGACCCAAATGGCTTTATCAATGCCAGAAAAATAAAATATAGGCTATCAGCCTATGAACATTGCAAAATCCCACAGATTGAACAATTTGCCAACCAAGATGAGTGGGTGGCAGGGACACTAGTTGAAGAATTCACCCAAGAAGAAATAATGGAGCAAAATGTGAAAGATTTGGAAAAGACTCTTGACTTGGATTATTTTGAGCAGGTGACATTCAAACTACCACAGCAAGTCAGGGAAGGCACATCAACTGCTGCAACTTCACAAGCTGCCCAAGAAAAGACTACACCAGTAGCAGGTACAGCAAAAGGCAAGGAGGTAGTTGATGCAGAGCAAGAAACAATGACAGAACAGCCAACTACTTCAAAAGAATAGAGTCAAGGGCAAACCCCTCCACTGCAGACAGAGGCACCACAGATTCCAGCTTTACAGACTCCTCTTAATGAGGAAAGAGGCAAGAAATGGGATAGGGAAGAGACAACACCTGCAAGTGGGTCAACACAATAGCCAGAGGCCAAAAGGCAGAGAATAGATCCTCAAATTGAAGAGGAAGTTAGTGAAGAAGTCATAGAGAGCCCAAGGAGGGAGAGGGAAACCAGCCAGCAAACATCCATCAGCTCTCACAGACAAGAAACAGAGAGGCAACATGGTATGGAGGTATCCTCCTCAAGGAAACAAGGTGCACAACCATCTGGTATTAAAGGAACTTTCATGGAAATCAAGGCCCAAAATGAGTTATTAAGAATACAGCTGTATGATCAATTTCTTAAGACAACACCCTCCAAACAGCAGAGATTAATGGCAGCTTATGAGATTAAGGAGGAGAAAATGATCTTAAGTCATTTCAAGCCTAGGTTACCATAGCCACAGACAGCTGCAGACTACATAAAGACAAACTTAGAGGTCCTCTCCAAGGACATACACCCGATGGACCAAATTGAGCTACACAATCAAACATGTGAAATGGTCTATGCTACTCTAGCAGACAAGGCAATGCTGACCCACCAATTGAAGGAATCATTGAGAAATACATCTACTCAATTGGATTTGGAGAGAATGTCTTCCTTGGCCAAAGACAATAGAATAAAGACATTGGAGAAAATTATTATGGAACTAGGGCATGATCCTAAGGATGCCAAGGGCATCAAAGCCCTCATAAGAAAAAAGGAAGAAGATATTGTTGCACTTAGAAAGCAGCTAAGGCTACCTGCAACCATGCACCCTCAAACTACAGAACTTGTATAGGAAAAAGAAGGTGAAGATACAATGGATTTTCTAATGAAAATGAATCAAAGGATAATTCAAATGGAGGAAGAATTGGAGAAAGCATTGCAAGGCAAGCAGGGAGAGTCGACCTCCCAGCCACCTGTAACAGCTCCAACAGTCCCCACTGCCCTTCCCACAGTAGCAGCAGTAGTTCCTCCTATCATTCCAGCATCAACAATAGGTACATCAACCACGGATGCTTCAGCAGCAGCAGCAATAACAACACCAGAATCTAGCATGAGTATGGAAGAAATGATGAAAGCAGTCAAAGAGCTAGAAGTTCAAATGATAGAGCTGAAAGAGGCCAAAGAAAAGTTGGCCAAGCTTGAAGTAAGCTATGACAAGTCCAAGATAACAGTGGCTGAGAAAACAAGGGAAATAAAGGCCTTGGACAATAAAATAAAGTCCTTAGAAAAAGAGCTTACTCTAGATAAAACTCTAGCTAAAATCAAGAAAATTTTGTGGGCCAAAATTGGCCAATCTATCACTGACCAATGGAAATCAATTCAGACTATACATGAGCAAATAGAATTAATAGGCCAAGCTCAATTTGAGACTCAAAAGGCTAGAGCATCATTGGGAAATATGCCTGAGCAAGCCAATAGAATGATTCAATTTTTGAACACTCATACTAAAGAGCAGCTGGCAGCTCTAGATATCAGGAACCGGACAGATACCATTTTGATAGTGAAGAAGGTGCTGACCCTGAGAAATTTTGTACAGACTTTAGAAAGAAAGTGCCAAGAAATGCAGGCAGAAATAAATGCCTTCAAACTAAAGTTTGCAACATTGCAGAGCAAAGGATTACCCAGCTTGTTAACCAGTAGTGGAAGGCTGCTAACACATGAACAGTATGCCAACAGGGTAAATAATTATGTTTCCAATCAAATTACAGCATCCTCAAGCACCTCAGAAGAAACAGGGCCTCCCTCTGGACAAAGTCTTTATGATAAATTAGAAAATCTGTTCTACATTGAACATGAGATAAATCACCTTTTTGAGGTTCAGCCCAACTTCTATAGATATACTGAAGCTGATGAAACACTCATAAAAATACAAAGACATCAGTTTCCTATAGAAGACTGGTGGCAGGGAATGTTGGAGGTTTTACCCAGGTAATTTTGTTTCTATTTCCTTTTTTGGTCAGCTACAGGTCATCAAACTCAAAGGCACAGGCCACCTGTCAAAGAGTGAAAACAATAGAAAGAAGAAGTCAAATTGTGACTGCAGCTCATTAATGAATGACCAAGCACTGATGACAAGGCTAGGACAGCAACACAACAAGACATCAAGGTAGAAAGCGCAGGAAACACAGAGTAAAGATGCAACTACCAGCCGACTCACTCAGTCCAAAAAGTCAAATATCTCTGACAAATTAGACAGCCAGCACACCAACATTTACTGCGGCATTTATTTCTCTTATTTACTTCTTCTGAAGAGTTGGTAAAGGAAGTTATGGCTTGAGAACTTATCTACACGATATTTTGTATCTCCTTTTGTGTAAATACCTCCCCATAAGATGTATTTGGGGTTGGTGATTTTCTCTCTGGACTGCGTTGTAATTCTGAGACTATCTAATACAAAGGTTTTTTGAAGTTCACTGCTGCTGGACCGTATGAATGTGGATTTGATGATTATGAGACCTGCTACAGAATTCCTGTGTCTTTCTATCGATCAATAAGTTGTTCTAAACTGTGTTTTGTGTTTTCTGTGTTGCAAATTTCATATATGTTTCATAAATCTTAGTAACAGGGAAAAAAATAGCCCAGAATTTGTTTAAATACACTCTGTGTTCAATCTTTGCTATTAATTATGTTTTCTTCAGGATTAGTCATAAACAGGAATTCTTAGCTGCTCTTGTTTCCACTGATCCTTTCATTTTGAATATAGCCTAGGAATTCTTTACCGCTCCTTGATAATATTCATGCACCTTCCCTCTGTTAGCATGATGAAGGATTCTTCATTACCCTTCATCCACTCGCTTACATTCCATTAATTTCCAAATATCAAGATTGTTCCAAGACCGATTATCTTGCTAGCATTGCCCTTTACCAAAGAAAACACTTTCACCAGTTCATCATCATTGACTCCATTTGCCCAATGGTATAGCTATTTTGGACTTGCATCCCAGCTCCATTTGATATCACCATCCAACAAACTAAAAACCAAACTCTACGCATCATAACTAGCCTAAAAAATAAACTTCAAAACAAAGCTAAATTACAAAGAGAGATCCCTCTCTGGTGATAGGTTGGCTAGAATCTGCAGCTAAAAGACTGGTCAGTGGTTACCTAGACCGTATTCCCCCATTTATAGCTTTCCTGGGGAACAACCTGAGTGATAACACCATTGGCGACTCCGTTCGGGATGAATGACTATTTGTTACTGCTGTTTATTTTCTAAAGTTACAGATGGAGCCTGAAGTTAGCCAGGTAACCTTTGAAATTGTTCTTGCTATGCATTTACACGAGTAAATAAAAGCTGCTTCAGTCAATCTCTAGTCTAGCTTTAGGCTTTAAACAGCTGTCCCAAAGATTTGATCGATTTCCCTGTTTCAACATATTCAAAGGAAAGCCCAAGGCCTCCTATATTTCAAAGAACTTCCTGTAGAATATTGTAAAAAACTATGATCTCTAAACATTCCCAGAAAATACCAAAAAACACATTTAGAAGCTGGCTCCAAAGAAGAAAACTCGTTACACCAGGTCAAATCCTAACCCAGATCCTCCAGCTATTTTTGAAAATCCTAACTTGATCTCTAAGACCCTTAGAAAACAAGAAAAATTAGAAAAATCTGTTGATTTAGAGCTTGATATACTTCAGCAAAGCCCTACTAAATCTGAGCTCACCCCTGGGAGAGGAGTAGTCCTTTCTGCAGCCCCTCCTAGTTCCTCATCCACACCTCAAAGTATCCTCTCCATTCCCCCATCCACTGCTCATATTTCCACTCCTCTCCCTACTGTTCCAGCTGTCCTATTTCTTCCTGCAATCCCATTTATCCCTGTAAATATGGCAAACCGTTATGCTCCTCTTCAATTACCTGGAAATCCGGGGGCTATGCCTCATGATTATCAAAGAAAAATCACATATTTTGATGGTACTGGATCCTATACAGCCCAGCAACACACTAAGAAAATGCAAGATTATTTTGAGAATTATGAAATTGATGATGATGATGTGAGAATGAAGATCTTTGTCCAAAGTCTAACTGGTGATGTAAGAATTTGGTTTAGAGCACTTGCTAGGTTCAGAAGCACTTGAATTATAAAATTTATTTATAATTCAGAAGCTCTTTATCAATCTTTTTTAAACAGATGGGAAGAGAAGAAAGACCCTTTACAGATTTTAACAGAATATGACAATTTGAAAAGAGGCCCACAAGAAACCGTCCAAGACTATTGTGCTAGGTTCAAAAATGTCTATAATATTATTCCTGAAAACCTTAGACCTCCACCTGATTTGGCCTTGATCAAATTCCCTGATGGATTTGATTCTGACATGGCAAATCAACTGAGGGAAAGAGCCCCTCCAAGCTTAGCAGACATGTAGAATATAGCTGTTAGTGTGGAGGCAAACCTGATTGCTAAACGAAATCGGGCAAGAGCTGAAAGAAGAACGACTTTTAAAGAAGAGCCTTCAACATTTGAGCAAAAATTGGATGCAATCATCAAAGGCATGGACAGACTTGGAGATAGAGTGGAAACTATTGAAAGGAAATCATCTTGGGAAGGTCAACCAAGTAACACTGCAAGAAACCCAAACTTTAGAAAAAATCAAAATCCAAATGTTGGAAGGGCTGGCCCTGACCAGAACATCAAATCTCAATTTCAAGAGAACTATGCCGAAGCCTCAACATCTAGTGAACCAAGAGAGGACACCCAAATCAATCTAATGCGGTTAAACAGTGAGCAACAAATCTTTCTAACCCAAGATGACCAAGAAGCTCATAATTTTAATCAATTTCAAACCAAATCCAGAGAGTCATTTGATTTCAGAGAAGGCTATGATGCAGCGGTCTATGAGGTTCATAAACAATATAAGTTAAAAAGTAGAACTATAGATGTGCCTGAACCTGCCAAGCTGAAAGATACCAAGCAGCCAAAGAAAACAAAAGACAAAGCTGCCCTAAAAGAACTCCCTGCTAAAACAGACCCAAACCCAAAGGAAGCCACTATTGAGGACATATCAGATGTACAACCCTCAAAGAATCATCCATCCACATCCTTTCCCTCAAAAGAAAATCTAAACTATCCTCCTGAAAATAATTTCAAAACAGAGGTACCTCAAGACAGTGCTCATGATGAATAGAAGGCTACTAAAAATTCAGCAGAAAAGGAAAAATTTATTGTCCATAATACCAAAATTCAAATGGAAAAACCTTTTAACTTAGAGACAGAAATTGGCAAACTGAAAATAGCCATTCCATTGTTCAAGTTGGCCAAACATGAAGTTTACAGAGAGAAAATCAATAGGTCACTCCAAATATCAGAGAATAGGGATGCAGTCAATGTTTTGGATGACCATCCAGAACTGATTTTTGGTCCTGAAGTCAATGGTAAAATAGTAGATGGAGGAGTTCCTCCATTCTATATGAGCTTAAACATTCATGACAAGGTGCTGCATAATGCAATGTTTGATTTGGGAGCTTCCCATAACCTAATGCCTAAGTCGGTGATGGAAAGACTAGACCTAGATATTACAAGGCCATACAAAGACTTGTTCTCATTTGATTCCAGCCAGGTCAGGTGTCTAGGCCTAATTAAAGACCTTTGTGTATCCTTAGTCCAATATCCAGCCAAAACAAGCTTGATGGATGTGGTGGTAGCTGATATTCCACCTATGTATGGCATGCTTCTATCCCGATCTTGGGGTGCAAAACTCCAAGGATCTTTGCAGCTAGACATGTCTTATGCCACTATTTCAATCTTTAGGCAGCCAAAGAGATTGTACCAAGAAACATTGATGAAATATGTGGTTAGCAGTCAAGAGAAACCCCAAAACTTCCCCATCTATTCGATGCATTCCGACATGGATTCATTCATTTTATATAATGCTGAGATGTGTCCCAAAACTCATGTCAAACTCCTAAAAACACCGCAAATAGAAAGCATAAATGAACAATCTAGTGCCCAAGATCAAAAAAATATTGATGTGACTAATGCAAAAAATCAACATGACATAGCATATGAGTTGCAAAATCCAAATTTGCCCACTGAGCAAGTTTCCAAAACTCCTAAGGCTAGTCACAACCAAGAAACCTTATGGTACTTAGAATTTGATGGGTCAGTGAACAAATTAGGAGCAGGGGGAGGCGTTTGGATACATAACATGCAAAATGACCATGCTGAAGGTCATGCATATAGGCTAAATTTCAGATGTACAAACAATATGGCCAAGTATGAGGCCCTTTCATTGGGTCTCAAACTTATTAGAAGTCTAGGGGCAACCAGATTTCAATTCTAGAGGACTCAGATCTGATTATACAATAGATGAAGGGAAACTTTGTTATCAATGATCTTAGGTTAAGAACTTACAGAGGGGCAGCCATTGAAATACTTAACACCTTCTCAGAATCTCAGCTCACCAAAATTCCAAGAAAGCAAAATTTACATGCACATAGTTTGGCAACTTTTGCCAGCACTTGCAAGCTACCATTTGAGCCCAACCACCACTTCACTGCTGAAATCAAACACAGACCTGTTGTCCCGGATAATGTCAAAAATTGGCAGGTTTTTGAAAATGATACACAAATAAATAATTTCCTCACTTTGAAAGAGGAATTCTCAAATATAAACATTGACACAAACACCATTGATGATCAACAGCAAATAGACAAAAGTGATCAAAGTATATCAGTTGAAACAACAAATTTAATTTTGCATCCAACAACCTTTGACTATAAAAATTTACAAGAGCTGAAGCAAATAGACCTTGATGAAATGGTTGAGGGAGAATCTAAAGTAATTGAACTAAAGGATAATTTTCTGCCCACGGGTTTAACTCCTTTGAAGGATATATTTGATTCAAATGATATTCCAAGAAAGCCAAAAATGCAACCACTGAATGCAGAAATTGAGGACTGCAACATTGGAACCACAGAAAATCCCAAAATGGTAAAACTCTCCAAAGCATTACCTCTTGATCAAAAGCTGAAATACGTTGAGTTATTTAAGGAGTTCCAAGATGTCTTTGCCTAGAGCTATGAGGACCTCAAGTCCTATGATACCTCTGTCATCCAACATACTATACCTTTGAAAGAGAATCAAAAACCTTTTAAACAAAAGCTTAGAAGGGTGAATCCTGTCCTCCTTCCCCTGATTGAAAAGGAAGTTAAACGAATGTATGAAGCTGGAATCATTGCACCTATCAGGTTCTCAGAGTGGATTTCAAATCTAGTGCCTACTAGGAAGAAAATGGGAGAGATAAGACTGTGTGTTGACTTAATAAATTTGAACAAAGTCTCTCTCAAAGACCACTACCACTTACCAAATATGGATCATATCCTATAAAGGGTAGTGGGGGCTTCTAGGATCTCATTGCTAGATGGATTCACAGGATTCAATCAGATCTTAGTCCACCCGGATGATCAAGATAAAACTGCCTTTACAACGCCTTGGGGAACCTTCAAATATGTGGAAATGCCTTTTCGACTAAAAAATGCAGGGGCCACATTTCAAAGAGCAATCGACATAGCCTTTGCCAAAGAGATCCATGATTTCTTAGTCATATACCTTGATGATCTCACTGCTTTCTCAAAATCAGACCAAGAAAATTTAGAGCATTTAAGACAAGTGTTCCTAATCTGCAGAAAATATGTCATATCATTGAACCCAAAGAAATCATTGTTTGGCCTAGAAGAAGGCAAAATCCTAGGTCATATAATTCCAAAAGATGGCATTAGAATTGACCCGGACAGAATTCAAGCTATACTCCAAGTGCCCCACCCAAGAAACATCAAGGAACTACAAGCCTTTCTAGGAAATATCAATTTCCTAAGAATATTCATTCCCAATTTGGCCAAGCTAGTAAGATTGTTGAATAATATGCTGAATAAATATTCTAAAGTCAAATGGACAATGGAAGCTAAACAAGCCTTTGAGGACATCAAAACAGCTTTAACAAAAACACCAGTCCTCACAAGCCCCAAGTTTGATAGAGACTTCATGATTTTTTCCTTTGCATCTGAGCATACTATTGCTGCTGTCCTATTGCAAAAAGATGACCAAGGGTGTGAGAAGCCCATTGCTTTTTTCAGCAAAGCACTTAGAGATGCACCTTTAAAATATCATATCATGGAAAAACAAGCTTATGCCCTTGTAAAAGCCATCAAGGATTTCAGAGTTTATATCTTGTATTCTCATGTGATAGCTTATGTCCCTAATGCTGTGGTCAAAGACATTCTGACTCAAGAAGGAATAGAAGGTAAAAGGGGAAAGTGGATAGCTAACATTTTAGAGTATGACATCGAAATTAAGCCTACAAAACTCATAAAAGGACAAGGGTTAGCTAAATTAATGACTGAAACCAATTTCCAAGCCCTTGACATCAATGAATTGGATAACGAATAGGAGATGGTGACTCCACAGATCAATCAAGCCTTTCTACAATCACCTTCGTATGCTGACATATGTTTTGTATTGTTAAACCTGCAAGCTCCTCCAGGGTTATCCAGGACTAAAAAGAGATTCTTGAAAATGAAGGCATCAAAGTTTTGTATTATAGACAATGTTTTATTTTGGAAAAACCTTGAAGGTATTTTTCTTAATTGCCTAACACTGGATGAAAATGACAAAGTACTCAAGGAATTTCATGCAGGGGACTATGGTGGATACTTATATTGGAAATCAACAGCTGATAAAATCCTAAGGGCTGGATTTTATTGGCCCACACTCTTTGCTGATGCAAAGAAATATGTAACTTCTTGCCACAAATGCCAAATTTTTGCAGAAGTACCATTTAGTGCACAACAAAGGAGAAATTTCAGATTACAGCAAGAGTTGAAAATAAGGCCATTTGACTTGTTATTCTTGGCTTTTCACCAGGAAAAGCCATCCCCAAGTGGAGCCACTGTTAGGTTCCTATACCATTAGGTTTCATTTTTCATGATTGACTATAGAAGAGCCAAATATGTTCATCCTTTCATGCTGTAAAGGTTCCATATTTTGTAGACAAATCAAGAAAATTAAAAAATGAAAAGAGGATATGCCCTAAAAGAAAAATCAAAGGGCAAAAAGAGTAGATTGGTTAGAAAAAATGATGAAAATGAACCCCAAACCAAAAGACCAGGAAAGTGTGCTAGTTTAAATGCCACTATTGTTCCATTTTTGAAGAATTTCAGTATGTGCAGATGGTAGACTCTTGCCACAGATGATGAATAGCCAGACAGTCCAATCCTCACTAGATCATGTTTGAATTTACTTGTCTTTAGAATCTAGAATAAAGATCTGTCCAAACAGTTCAAGCTTGGGAGATGAGTAAACATGTAGAGAAACAAAGGAGCCCAACTACTTAATCTGGGCCCTTGGAAGAGATAAGGGTAGATTTAGATAGGAGGGCATGCAAAAGAAAAGAGGAAAATTAGGGTTTGCTAATCCAAATACACCCAAATCAAAAGGAAGGAAAAATGCTAGGTGTTTTTTAGGCTGGGTAGGCAGTTTGAGGTTGCAGAAGTAGGTTTGGGATCATTTTTGTCTTGTCAGAGAAAGACTCATCTCATCAATGTCATAAGTACCATGGCAGTTGTTTGGTTGTAGAACAGTGGAAGCATGACTAACTCCCCCTTTCATTCCCCCAGAAACGATTTACTAACATCCCCTCAAGGACCTTGGGATTTGCCCAATAGTCCTATTTCACTTCATTTTATGAGAAATGCTAAGTTGAACTCTGAGTTTACTTAGTGAAAAGAAGCCACATTTCTTGTGTAAAAGATCTTACCATTTTTTTTCATTTCCCTAAAAACCTAAGTTATTACCTTATCAACTTAGCATTTCCTATCCATAAAATCATATTGACATTAACTCTATTATTTAGCTCCTTTATCATTCCCCATCCCTATTTTACAAAAAACTATATAAAAAACCCAAAAATACCTAAATATCCTTTCCCTTGGCAACTATAGCCATATAACACAAGTTTGGGGATTATTGGTCCATTTGGGACCTTAATAATAACCCTTTCATGTTCAAAACACATTAGGGGTTAATTTAACATCTGGTTAAATTAATAACCGCACCTAAACCCTCCCACCTAAACCATATGTTAAAATCCGCGCATGCATGTCCGTATTTGGGGTTAGTTTGACATTTGGTTAAACTAATAACCATACCGGCCCATATAAACCACATAACATACCATAACCCAAAGTTTAAACCCCGCCGAAACATTATAAAACATTTAAATAATGTGCGGGTCCCGTGTCATAAACTACCCCCCACCTACCTCATTCGTCGACCGTTCGATCCCGCACCGTAGTTCCAACACTTGGCGGCAATATCGAAGCCCCTCATCTACCAAGAGTTAGCGTCCGGGGGATGGGCGGTATTGATGTCGTACCCCTGCCACACGTTGACTTCCCGGTGTGATCGGAGCTCGCTCCTGCAAAATCACCATGGCCCAAAGGCAGTGCAGGGAAAACCACTTACCACCCGTCGCCTACCGCTTGACATCATCCCCACATCACCCGATGACGTTGCATCCACGTCGCCCGCCACTGCTCTGCACCAGCGCCATATCATCTGCTGACATCACCACCCTGCCACCGTGTCATCTGCCATGTCATCCCACACGTCAGCTGCCATGTCATCCTCCATACCCGCTACACGACAAAAGTACATCATGATGATGTCATCCCAAAAAAAGTGCCAAAAAGCGCTAAAATGCCCAAATTTTGTTAAAAGTTGTGAAAATGACGGTTTTTTGTTTATTTCTATTTGTGCGCCTATGGAGAACGTGCATGCCATTTATGACCAATTCGCCTCCAGAACTTTAATTAGCCACCCAAACGAATTCATCCTGCAAACTCGGCCCCCCCAGCTCAGTGTTGTACCTACAATTTGTACCAGTCAGCTCTGAAACAGGTATTTACCCATTGTTCGCCCATAAACCCTGTTTTTCAAAATTTCTCCATTTGAAATCGACTGAAGGACTAGAGTTCGAAGTAAAATTCACTCCTGCCTATGAATCACCACCTTTTAATTCACTATGTGAGCCATTGTTCAAAGGACAACCTGCAAACTTTGCCCTCCTCTGCAAATCGGCCATTAAACCACACTTCGAGCCCATTTCCACCGGCAGAGTCTCCAAAACTGCCCATGCATTGAGTTAATTTGCTAAAATCTCCCGCGAAAGAATACCATGTCCTCTGTTTCATCTAGCCTCCCAAATTTAACTGTGCAGACTTTGTCCTTCCTGTGAAATTTACCCAGTAAAGCCGTTTTTGTATAAAGTTTGGTCTGCAAATTCCCTGACAAAAGCCTCAGAGGCAGTTTTCAGTGTTCAGTTGTTACACAAAACCAAATTCCAAATCACAAGCACAGAGAATCTAAAGATGGAGACTCCAACAGCCTGCAACATTACTCCTCTCAATGCACCCCACAAGGAACTAGAAGCATTACCTTTGGCTGATAGGGACTACTTAATCCAAGACTTGGTTGGTGACAGAAACCACCTGCAGACATTCTGTGAGCTGAGGAACAGTTACTTGAACAACAATGATATTTATGGGATATGGGAATCAAATTTACCTATATACTTCCTTCCCTCTATCAATATACTCCCTGAGATAATTCGCCTCTGCTGTGAAAATTATCATCCAACTCAAAGGGCAGCCAAGTCCTCATCTGGGAGCATCCTCTTTCATATAACTCCTGACTCCATCAATCAAATGCTAAACTTCAAGCAAACTCAGCTTCTGGTCCCTCTTTCTATGAAATTCCTGTTGGATGAAGGTCCCAAACTCTCCAGCTCAGAGATAGCCCAAATTGCCCAAGTATTCATGAGGGCAGATTGCTAGCCTATAGGGCCACCTCCTTTTATCCATGTACATTTCAATGAAGTGGGTATATTACTAGTTGATATGATATATTATGTTCTGGATTTCAAGACAAGTGAACATATTGATGAAACTATACTGGTATTGCTGTCTACATTTATCCCAGGATAGCCTCCTGCTGTAAAATAAAATTATTGTTGGCATTATGAGATAAGTGTTGTCCTTGATGGCAAACCTCACTGATGAAAAATCATAGTACAGAAGGTCAACAGCAAGGAATTGATGATCAGACTATAAGAAGAAGAGAAAGTTCATACACGCAGGTTCGTTAAGCCCAAATCGCGTGTACACGCAGGTTGGCTTCAGCAAAAGCGCGTGTATGTGGAAAAGTACCTTTGGTCCATGGCGGTTAGTCCTTGGAAGTTGTGCCTATGGTTTCGGACCATTGTGTCTCGACGGGCGTGTCGATCCCTAGTTTTGAAGTTGATGGTATTGGATTTCTATGGTTTTGGCTCTTGGTATTGAACAAGGCCTAAGGCTATATAAAGGGAAGGAAATCATTAGGCAAGTGCATCTGAAATGTCTTGAATATCTGATGAAGCATTAGATCCAGTATGCATGGTTATGGGTTGATGATGCATTACTTAATCTGAGCTAAGGAGAGATCTCACCGGTTGATGGAGAACTAGATCTAAGGAGAGATCGGGATCAAATGGTTTGAAATGAACTATCTTTATGATGCTTATTCTAGATCTACATACTGACGCATGTATAGTTCTATAAGTGTTATGAGTATGACTGATGTCTGGTACAGCTGCAAGTTATGAGAAATTATTTTTAGATCTGTACGCAGGTTGTCTTTGGTAAAAGCGCGTATACACGCGGGTTTGATTCATCGAAGTAGCGTATACATTGTAAAGCTTGATATTTGAAGTTGCAGATGGATCTGATGGTTATTACAGAGTTCTGTGTCTGCTCTGTGTTCTGATGACTGTTGTTAACAGGGTTTCAGTGATTCAGAGTTTGATGATTGTTTTGAGCTTCAATGATAGTTATGGGTCCAGTATGAAAATTGGATGAAAAGTGGCCTTACAGATTATGTGTTGTGCTTCAGTGTATCCAGTCTGAAAATTGATGAAACGTGGTACCTGGAGGTGAGAAGATTGTAGGCAAGCGCCTACGTACTAGTATCTAAGCTAGTACAAAAGCTAAAGGAGATCTTTGGAGCATTGTAGCAGGTAGCAGCCTGCGTACTAGTAAATGGATCGGCTAGTACAAGAGCAAAGGGGGTTGTAGCTCCCGTACCGGTATAAGACTGCACCAGTACAAATATTGTAAAAGGATTTTCTTATTAAGAAGAAGATTGAGATGACTTGCAGCAGGTGGTTTTCACCCACATTGGGTTTCCACCTTATATCTTTGTGTTCATGTGTGTGGCTCTTGTGTGATGTTCTGTTCTGTTATTCTGCACCTGTTTACTGTTAATATGCTTAATAATGATCTGATGCATTTACTGAAGATTAAGCTAACTGAATTATAAGATCTCTGGATATACGCGAGTTTCATTAGACACAGTAGCGTGTACACGCGGGTTCACTTAATTGAAGTAGCGTATATGTTTCTGAGTATGAAATTGAAAAGTTTGATTGATCTGATAATACTGATTCACCCCCCCCTCTCAGTATTATTTCCAACAATTGGTATCAGAGCAGGTCCTTTGGTAGAAGCTTGATCGCTTGAAGGAGATCTGTGGAACAATGGGAAAGAAGCTTAAGAAGAAAGCTCATAAGAAGAAGAAGACATCTCAGAAGATCTATGACAGTGGGAGAGTCGATTGGGGATTAGGTATAAGAAGTTCTTCAGATTCAGAATCAGATTCAGAATTAGATTCAGAATCATTATCAGGTATGAATGTATTATCCTCTGATGTTCCTGCTATATTTCCTTGTGAAAGTGATGGAAGTGATAGTGAAACTACTGAACATGCTTTTATGGGTGAGCAAGAAAAGTGTCAAATAGAGGCAGTATTTAGAAGGCTTGCAGACAAAGTGAAAGATCAACAAGATCTATTGAACAAAAGGGAATGTGCTTTCAAAGAAGAAGTTACCAAACTAAAGGCCCAACTAGAAGAAGGAAACAAGGTAAGAAAGCTACTCAAGGACAAGGAAGACCAATGTCAAAAATTGCAGCATGAAGTGACATCATTAAGAAAAGAAGTCAACGAAAGAAGCACAACCATCAAGAAACTCAAAGATAGATCCAACTACTATGAAAATCTTGAAGCTACAATCCCCTCACTAAAAGGAGATCTTGAAGAATCAAAGAAGCAGAATACAGATCTACTCCAAGCTATTGCAAAACAAGAAAACGAAGTCACCAGCTTAAAATCTCAACTAGAATGTGCCTTCCGAGTTCGTCAAATGCAGCAGGATCTGAATGAAGAACAAGAAAAGGAGATTCTCAAATTAAGGCATCAGTTGGAAGAAGGAAGGAAAGATGGAGAAGACATGAAGAAACAATGTCTAGAAAAGGAGGAACAACTTCAAGTTGAGGTAAATATCTTGAAAGGTAAATTAGAAGAAAAGGATAAACTTTTGAGATTTCAAGATAGTACTAAAGCCTTGGATGATATTCTTAGTAGTCAAAGGTCTCCTGCTATCAAGACTGGTCTTGGTTTTCATGAATCTGTTGAAGGTGAATCTAGTTCACAAGGTGAGGCAAGGAACTCTAAAGAGAAATCTAAAATGATCAACAAGGAGATGAAAGGTCAACCCCATCAACAATCAAGGAAAGAGACTCCTCAAAGAAAATATTTTACTCCTCCTATGAATAATGTTGAATGTTATGTATGTCATAATCTTGGACATGTTGCAGCTAGATGTAGAAGAAGAAGAGTTCAAGACTATTATGCGGACAGGTCACCTCAATCAAGGTACTTTAATGGATATTGCTTTGCTTGCAATATGTATGGTCACAAAGCTGTTGATTGCTACAGGAGGAATATGAAACATGTAAGATGTTATACATGTAACAAACCTGGACATATAGCAAAGGAATGCAGGAACAAAGGATGGACATCACACCAAAAGGAGAAAACCTCATCACACTTGAAGATATGGAGGAAGAAGGAAGTACAGTCAGCACAATGTACTGAGACACAGCACAGCACAGACATATCAGACTCAGGGGGAGCTGAAGGTGTAAAACTTCAGTGTCCTGAATCTCATACGCAAGTTCCTTAAAGGGAAGTCGCGTATATACGCGAGTTAGACACTGCAAAGTCGCGTATATGTCAGTCTGAAGAAAAGCAGTGGGGACAGGCTCAGAAAAGGGATCTGATATGATTCAGTCCATTATTTGCTCTATTGGTTAATAGTTACAGTTTGCTGAGGATGTGTAAAAATGTTTTGATACTTGTAAGATGTCTAGAAGTGTTTTGATCCTAACTTGATGATGATGATGATGTCTTGATGCTTATTGCTGATATATGCATGATCAGATCTAACAGATGGCACAGGTTGAGGGGGAGCATATGCCTTTAATAAATCATTGTTGGCATTATGGTTAATAGTCCTTGGTGATGATTCTTATATGGCTAAATGATATATCTTGCTATGATGTGGTTGTGAGTTGTCTATGATAAAATCACATATGATTCTTGGGGTTACATAGTTGATGATCAAATCAGATTTATGGTTGATTCCTTGATGATGCATATATGGTGCTTACATGGTGATCTTCATAAGGACAAGGAGAAGTACAAAGCTTGAATACACATCTTCCTCACTTGATGATGAGTCACTTATATACTGCTGTTGTCATATGCATAAAGATCATACAGTTATGATGCAGGCACTCATGTGGATAAAGATTGTTGCTGATGATGATATCAATAAGCTTTGTCAAAAGAGTTTGAGCTCAAGATACATAGTGCTGATTCATGTCACATGATCTATATGATGATAGGTTTATACTTACATATGTTAATTGATGCAGATGCTCCCAAGTAATGATACTTGGATCATGTAGAGCTTGATGAAATGGCTATGGTGGTTTCACACATGATACAATGTGAATGAATCTGAATTCTGTTCAAAGGGATGAATTGATGCAGACATACCTTGTTATAGGTTGATGACCTATTCTCTACAGGACATTTACAGGTTGCTGATATGGAAATTTGTGTACGCGTTTTGTTTGAAGGATATCCGCGTGCATACGCCGTTTTACAAGGGGATAGTCGCGTATATGGTGTACGCGTGTTGCGTAAGGGATATCTGCGTATATACGCTTGTTTATGTGTATACAGACGCGTATATGGAGATTTGAAGGAAATCAGCAGGGACAGATGTTGGTTGCAGAAAGTCTGATATAGGTCTGACAGAGATCATCTGGCACAGGTTCAGGGGGAGCAGATAATCTTCCAATGATGCATTGTTGGCATTATCTTAAAGCTTTTGGTTCTAGTTCACATTTGGTGTTGATTTCAGGAGGAACAAAGGCGAAAGGAGAACAGAAGGATCTCTTGGTTGCTGATCTGAATGGTGATTATCAGATGCTGCTGGTGAATTTCATAAGTCTTGGTCTAGTTATTTCGTCTATATGTCATATATCTCTTTTGTGGTATCTCTTTTATGGTGTCAAGGTCATGTAACGGCCTATTTTGGTTTCCCCACTATGCCTGGGATGATTGATGCAATGTGATTGGTTGTCATATGTAAACTTTTGATGTATCCCCACTTGGTTGGGTGGATGAGTCAATTTTTGTATATCCTCACTTAGTTGAGAGATGGATGTATGTATGAGTCTTTGGTGATAGGAAGGTCCTTTATGATGTAGAGAGTCATGTTCTTCTTAAAGAACATCTTTTGCAGATCTTGCCTACAGTCAGGAAGAGCATGAACAGCACACTTCAGCAGTACAGAGACTTGGCATGTACTCAGGGGGAGCATTGATAGATTGGTACACCTTGGCATATACAAAGGGGGAGATTATTCAGAGATTTCAGCAGGTACTCAGGGGGAGTATGGACAGTGGAATGATTCAGCAAAGGAAGAGAATATCTTGGTCCACCCTTTGCCCTTGATGTCAAAGGGGGAGAGTGATTTGGTGTTGTTGCCATCAAGTCCAAAGGGGGAGATTGTTGGCATTATGATACATGTGTTGTACTTGATGGCAACCCTATGATACATGTGTTGTACTTGATGGCAACCCTCTCATAGAAGAATATCTCACTTATGTATAACTGGATGAATCTTCAAACGAGATATCAGATGTAACTGATGGAGGATAGCTCAAAGGAATCAGATGATGAATCTTCAGAAGAGATATCAGATGTGACTGATGGAAGAATATCTCACTTATGTATAACTGGATGAATCTT
Source organism: Pinus tabuliformis (assembly GCA_031772625.1). Classification (NCBI taxonomy): domain Eukaryota; kingdom Viridiplantae; phylum Streptophyta; class Pinopsida; order Pinales; family Pinaceae; genus Pinus; species Pinus tabuliformis. The sequence continues at coordinate 642,486,476 of CM062813.1, read as the reverse complement.
CAGACGAGATATCAGATGTGACTGATGGAGGATAGCTCAAAGGAATCAGATGATGAATCTTCAGAAGAGATATCAGATGTGACTGATGGAGGACAGCTCAAAGGAATCAGATGCTAATTCTAAGTATGACAAGTTAGCTTTGCCATCAAGTCCAAAGGGGGAGATTGTTGGCATTATGAGATAAGTGTTGTCCTTGATGGCAAACCTCACTGATGAAAAATCATAGTACAAAAGGTCAGCAGCAAGGAATTGATGATCAGACTATAAGAAGAAGAGAAAGTTCATACACGCAAGTTCGTTAAGCCCAAGTTGCGTGTACACGCAGGTTGGCTTCAGCAAAAGCGCGTGTATGTGGAAAAGTACCTTTGGTCCATGGCGGTTAGTCCTTGGAAGTTGTGCCTATGGTTTCGGACCATTGTGTCTCGACGGGCGTGTCGATCCCTAGTTTTGAAGTTGATGGTATTGGATTTCTATGGTTTTGGCTCTTGGTATTGAACAAGGCCTAAGGCTATATAAAGGGAAGGAAATCATTAGGCAAGTGCATCTGAAATGTCTTGAATATCTGATGAAGCATTAGATCCAGTATGCAGGGTTATGGGTTGATGATGCATTACTTAATCTGAGCTAAGGAGAGATCTCACCGGTTGATGGAGAACTAGATCTAAGGAGAGATCGGGATCAAATGGTTTGAAATGAACTATCTTTATGATGCTTATTCTAGATCTACATACTGACGCATGTATAGTTCTATAAGTGTTATGAGTATGACTGATGTCTGGTACAGCTGCAAGTTATGAGAAATTATTTTTAGATCTGTACGCAGGTTGTCTTTGGTAAAAGCGCGTATACACGCGGGTTTGATTCATCGAAGTAGCGTATACATTGTAAAGCTTGATATTTGAAGTTGCAGATGGATCTGATGGTTATTACAGAGTTCTGTGTCTGCTCTGTGTTCTGATGACTGTTGTTAACAGGGTTTCAGTGATTCAGAGTTTGATGATTGTTTTGAGCTTCAATGATAGTTATGGGTCCAGTATGAAAATTGGATGAAAAGTGGCCTTACAGATTATGTGTTGTGCTTCAGTGTATCCAGTCTGAAAATTGATGAAACGTGGTACCTGGAGGTGAGAAGATTGTAGGCAAGCGCCTACGTACTAGTATCTAAGCTAGTACAAAAGCTAAAGGAGATCTTTGGAGCATTGTAGCAGGTAGCAGCCTGCGTACTAGTAAATGGATCGGCTAGTACAAGAGCAAAGGGGGTTGTAGCTCCCGTACTGGTATAAGACTGCACTAGTACAAATATTGTAAAAGGATTTTCTTATTAAGAAGAAGATTGAGATGACTTGCAGCAGGTGGTTTTCACCCACATTGGGTTTCCACCTTATATCTTTGTGTTCATGTGTGTGGCTCTTGTGTGATGTTCTGTTCTGTTATTCTGCACCTGTTTACTGTTAATATGCTTAATAATGATCTGATGCATTTACTGAAGATTAAGCTAACTGAATTATAAGATCTCTGGATATACGCGAGTTTCATTAGACACAGTAGCGTGTACACGCGGGTTCACTTAATTGAAGTAGCGTATATGTTTCTGAGTATGAAATTGAAAAGTTTGATTGATCTGATAATACTGATTCACCCCTCCCTCTCAGTATTATTTCCAACAATTATGCCAAATTCATTGCCAATAAGATACATGACCAACTATTGAAACTGGATAGGGAGGGAGTATTCAAATACTCATCCTACATCTATCATCTATTCCTGTATTATCGGCTAGACTATTTCCTATGCCCCATCAAAAGATTGGACTCTAAAGGAGAAAAGAGGTCTGTGATTTTTTGGACCTCAGTCTTTCATGAAGTCCGCAGCTCTCCCTACTCTTACTGTGAGTTCATTGACCTGTTTGTCTATCCAGTCTCTTCCCTCCTGATGAGATCTCTTCCTGCTAGGTTATCCTATGACATGCAGAAAATATTGCAGCTTTCAAAAAATGACAAAATAGGTGATTGGTACTTTTACCAGAATCACACTGTCATTAGGATATATGGCTGTGAGTTGTGTCCCTACCGGCTACCAAGATATGTGCCAATGAGACTGTTTTCCTTGGAATATTACAGGCAATTCATCAACTCTGATTTAACTCATTTTCATAGCACCAAGAAAAAGGCTTAGTTGAAATTCAAAGACCAACTAGGCCCCTTTGTCATGAACAAAAAAGAAGGGTGGCAAGATGCTGATCAAATATTGGGGGAAAAACTCAGGTTAAAAAGAAGTTTTTGGTGGGTACCTTATGACCCAAATGGCTTTATCAATGCCAGAAAAATAAAATATAGGCTATCAACCTATGAACATTTCAAAATACCACAGATTGAAAAATTTTCCAACCAAGATGAGTGAGTGGCAGGGACACTAGTTGAAGAATTCACCTGAGAAGAAATAATGGAGCAAAATGTGAAAGATTTGGAAAAGACTCTTGACTTGGATTCTTTTGAGCAGGTGACATTCAAACTGCCACAGCAAGTCGGGGAAGGCACATCAACTGCTGCAACTTCACAAGCTGCCCAAGAAAAGACTACACCAGCAGTAGGTATAGCAAAAGGCAAGGAGGTAGTTGATGCAGAGCAAGAAACAATGACAGAACAGCCAACTAGTTCAAAAGAATAGAGTCAAGGGCAAACCCCTCCACTACAGACAGAGGCACCCCAAATTCCATCTTTACAGACTCCTCTTAATGAGGAAAGAGGCAAGAAATGGGACAGGGAAGAGACAACACCTGCAAGTGGGTAAACACAATAGCTAGAGGCCAAAAGGCAGAGAATAGATCCTCAAATTGAAGAGGAAGTTAGTGAAGAAGTAGTAGAGAGCCCAAGGAGGGAGAGGGAAACCAGTTAGCAAGCATACATCAGCTCTCACAGACAAGAAATGGAGAGGAAACATGGTATGGAGGTATCCTCCTCAAGGTAGCAAGGTGCACAACCATCTAGTATTAAAGGAACTTTGATGGAAATCAAGGCCCAAAATGAGTAATTAAGAATACAGTTGTATGATCAATTTCTTAAGACAACACCCTCCAAACAGCAAAGATTAATGGCAACTTATGACATTAAGGAGGAGAAAATGATCTTAAGTCATTTCAAGCCTAGGGTACCATAGCCACAGACAGCTGCAGACCACATAAAGACAAACTTAGAGGTCCTCGCCAAGGACATACACCCGTTGGACCAAATTGAGCTACACAAATAAACAGGTGAAATGGTCTATGCTACTCTAGTAGACAAGGCAATGTTGGCCCACCAATTGAAGGAATCATTGAGAAACACATCTACTCAATTGGATTTGGAGAGAATGTCTTCCTTGGCTAAAGACAACAGAACAAAGACATTGGAGGAAATTATTATGGAACTAGGGCATGATCCTAAGGATGCCAAGGGCATCAAAGCCCTCATAAGAAAAAAGGAAGAAGATATTGTTGCACTTAGAAAGCAGCTAAGGCTACCTGCAACCATGCACCCTCAAACTACAGAACTTGTACAAGAAAAAGAAGGTGAAGATACAATGGATTTGCTAATGAGGATGAATCAAAGGATAATTCAAATGGAGGAAGAATTGGAGAAAGCATTGCAAGGCAAGCAGGGAGAGTCGACCTCCCAGCCACCTGTAACAGCTCCAATAGTCCCCATTGCCCTTCCCACAGTAGCAGTAGTGGTTCCTCCTATCATTCCAGCATCAACAACAGGTACATCAACCACGGATGCTTCAGCAGTAGTAGCAATAACAACACTAGAATCTAGCATGAGTATGGAAGAAATGATGAAAGCAGTCAAAGAGCTAGAAGTTCAAATGACAGAGCTGAAAGAGGCCAAAGAAAAGTTGGCCAAGCTTGAAGTAAGCTATAACAAGTCCAAGATAACAGTGGCTGAGAAAACAAGGGAAATAAAGGCCTTCGACAATACAATAAAGTCCTTAGAAAAAGAGCTTGCTCTAGATAAAACTCTAGATGAAATCAAGAAAATTTTGTGGGCCAAAATTGGCCAATCTGTCACTGACCAATGGCAATCAATTCAGACTATACATGAGTAAATAAAATTAATTTGCCAAGCTCAATTTGAGACTCAAAAGGCTAGAGCATCATTGGGAAATATGCCTGAGCAAGACAATAGAATGATTCAATTTTTGAACACTCATACTAAAGAGCAGCTGGCAGCTCTCGATATCAAGAACCGGACAGGTACCATTTTGATAGTGAAGAAGGCGCTGACCCTAAGAAATTTTGTACTGACTTTAGAAAGAAAGTGCCAAGAAATGCAGCCAGAAATAAATACCTTCAAACTAAAGTTTGCAACATTGCAGAGCAAAGGATTACCCAGCTTGTTAACCAGTAGTGGAAGGTTGCTAACACATGAACAGTATGCCAACAGGGTAAATAATTATGTTTCCAATCAAATTACAACATCCTCAAGCACCTCAAAAGAAACAGGGCCTCCCTCTCGACAGAGTCTTTATGATAAATTAGAAAATTTGTTCTACATTGAACATGAGATAAATCACCTTTTTGAGGTGCAGCCCAACTTCTATAGATATACTGAAGCTGATGAAACACTCATAAAAATACAAAGACATCAGTTGCCTATAGAAGACTGGTGGCAGGGAATGTTGGAGGTTTTACCCAGGTAATTTTGTTTCTTTTTCCTTTTTTGGTCAGCTACAGGTCAGCAAACTCGAAGGCACAAGCCACCTGTCAAAGAGTGAAAACAACAGAAAGAAGAAGTCAAATTGTGACTGCGGCTCATTAATGAATGACCAAGCACTGATGACAGGGCTAGGACAGCAACACAACAAGACATCAAGGCATCAAGCGTAGGAAATGCAGAGTAAAGAAGCAACTACCAGCCGACTCACTGAGTTCAAAAAGTTAAATATCTCTGACAAATTGGACAGCCAACACACAAAAATTTATTGCGGCATATATTTCTCTCATTTACTTCTTTTGAAGAGTTGGTAAAGGAAGTTATGGCTTGAGAACTTATCTACACGATATTTTGTATCTCCTTTTGTATAAATACCTCCCCATAAGATGTATTTGGGGTTGGTGATTTTCTCTTTGGACTGTGCTGTAATTCTGAGACTGTCTAATACAAAGGCTCTTTGAAGTTCACTGCTGCTGGACCGTCTGAATGTGGATTTGATGATTATGGGACCTGCTACAGAATTCTTGTGTCTTTCTATGGATAAATAAGTTGTTCTAAACTGTGTTTTGTGTTTTCTGTGTTGCAAATTTCATATATGTTCCATAAATCTTAGTAACAGGGAAAAAAATAGCCAAGAATTTGTTTAAATACACTATGTGTTCAATCTCTGCTATTAATTATGTTTTCTTCAGGATTAGCCATAAACAGGAATTCTTAGCTGCTCCTGTTTCCACTGATCCTTTCATTTTGAATATAGCCTAGGAATTCTTTACTTCTCCTTGATAATATTCATGCACCTTCCCTCTACCAGCATGATGAAGGATTCTTCATTTCCCTTCATCCACTGGCTTACATTTCATTAATTTCCAAATCTCAAGATTGTTCCAAGACCGATTATCTTGCTCTATAGCATTGCCCTTTACCAAAGAAAACAATTTCATCAGTTCATCATCATTGACTCCATTTTCCCAATGGTATAGTTGTTTTGGACTTGCATCCCAGCTCCATTTGATATCACCATCCAACAAACTCAAAACCAAACTCTACGCATCATAACTAGCCTAAAAGAAAAAACTTCAAAACAAAGCTAAATTACAAAGAGAGAGCCCTCTCTGGTTGCAGGTTGGCTAGAATTTGCAGCTAAAAGACTGGTTAGTGGTTACCTCGGCTATATTCCCCCATTTAGAGCTTTCCTAGGGAACAACCTGAGTGATAACAACTTCTACTGTTGAAGGGAAAAATAACAATAGTACTCTTTACGGGTAGGGAAGATTTAGATTCTTCCCACTGAAACTAGTGCGCATTCAAGGCTAAAGCAAATCTTGTTCAGGGATGTTGCTGAAATAAATTACAGGGGGGCAGAGGAGAGGAGTCTCCCTGAAAAACTCAGTTGCAGAGACAAAATCTTCAGTTGCAACGAACAAATCGCAACTGGACACAGGCTTAAAAACACAGAAATTTGAGGCACATCAAAACTGAGTAAAATAGAGAAACACAACAAAAAATTTGGCTTATATTTTTTAATTCATGAAATACATTCATATGAGATTGTGGCTGATTCACCAAGTAAAATAAACGTTCTTATGGTGATTTACACTTCACCAGGTGTTGCAGAGTAATAGACAGTAAAACCCAGTTGTTTCACGTGAGCACCAAAATGTTCTTCATGATTTTCTCCTCTCTATCTCTTAGACTTACTCCCTCTCTCTCCACAATGCAAAATAATTTTACATTCATTTTGACCTAAACATGAATTTTTGAGACATTAATACATGAATGATCAAAACATTAAGACACAGGATGACTGATTGTACAAGGTAAGTGATATTCTAAACTTGTAGAAGTTGCGGATTGCAAGTAAGATTTTCGTAGTAAATGTTTGACCATACATATTTACCAACACTTTATTAAATACACATTCCTTCTTAAATTCTTGATGTGTGTTGTGGAATAGGCTGATGTGTTTCAGAGTGGGGAATTCATACTCCTACAGAGAACTTTTGTCCTTCAACCTGCAAACAAAATCCGCAACCTACAAAAATCAACTGGGGAAGTATGGTTGTTGTCATTTTATTAACTACGGTAGTTGAGATTAATATTTCCAACACCCCTCCTAATCACAATTGGCTCCATTTATAATTCCCAAAAATTCTCTGAGATAAACAAAACTTTCACATACCAATAGCTTTTTTGAAAATATCAGCAAAATGTTCTTGTCACCTATAGTACTGCAACAAAATTTCACCATTGTTAATCAAATATTTGATAAAATGATATTTAACTTCAATGTGGTTGGTCCTCTTGTCAAAAACATAGTTCCTTTATAGTTCAAATGCGGAACTATTGTCACATAAAATAGTTGTTGTTCCCTCTTGGTCGTGGCATAAATCCCTCAACATCCTTCTCATCCAAAATTCCTAACATGCTGCTACTATTGGAATGACATATTCAGCTTCTATTGTTGACAATGCCACTATTGGTTTCTTCTTGGAGGTCCATGAAATGGCTCCAGAACCCAAATGAAAAACATATCGTGACATGCTCTTTCTATGATCAACACTTCCTTCCCAGTTACTAACAATGTAACCATCTAGCCTAAAATCATTTGTTGTGGTATACATAATACCATACTCCTTTGTCCCATTGACATACCTTAGAATCATTTTGGCTACTTGCCAATGTGTCTCCTTGGGTGTCTCCATGAACCTTGACAGCAGGCTTACTGTATACATCATATCAAGCCTAGTGGTAGTCAAATACATCAAGCTTACCACCATACTCTTGTATAATGCCAGATTGACATTGTTGCTGCAACATTATTTTTTCAATTTCAATCCCATGACAGTTGGAGTTGGTGCAGGCTTGGTATTCTCCATCTTAAACCTCTCCAAAATGTTTGCTACATACTTTGCTTGGGAAATAAAAATACCTTTTTGTTTGCTTTACTTCTATGCCCAAAAAATATCATAACAACCCCAAGTGAGTCATTTCAAACTCACTTTTCATGACTTCTTTGAAATCAACGATGAGGAAATCATCACTACCTATCAAAATCTAATCATCTACATATAAAACAACAATAAGAATCTTACCATCATTCTCTTTGATGTAGAGAGTAGGCTCACGATCACATTTGTTGAAACATTGTCCATCAATTAAGAATTAATCATGTTATACCATGCATGTGGTGCTTGCTTCAGCCCATAAAGAGATTTCCTCAACCTGTACACCTTGTCTTCTTAGCCTTCTGCCTCATAACCAAGTGGTTGCACAACATATAATTCCTCTTTTAGCAGCCCATTCAAGAACGTTGATTTTACATCCATTTGATACACTTTCCATCTATGTTGTACGACAATCAACATGATCCGGATTTAAACAGGAACGCAACAAATTATAGAGATAACCATATACACAAAGATGTAGCGGAAATAATACTTCATTTCATTAATGGAAAATACTGAAATATGCTTACAACCAGAAATGGAAATAAACCAGCTAGGGCGATGGTAGCTTATCTCTGAGAAGAGATGTGATGGCTACATGCCTCTGAACTATGTTACAATGAGGCTCGAAGGCCTATTTATTGTTGAGAAACAATGGAAAACCCTTAACATTCCAAAACCTAACCCTAGGAGATGAAACGCCAAACTGTGGGCCCTGTTTGGGGTAAATTGGTACATCAACTTCCCAGGGTCGTAACTTTGGCATATGATCTCCGTTTGACGCGTACAATAGCTCATTAGAAAGATCTATCCGAGCACTATCATTGTTGGAATGGGCAACATCGATCCATTCAATGGACCCATGTTGCCCCTGGATTCCCCAAAAAACGTCGTTTAGGGCCTCAAAACGGCTCCGGAAGTTCAGGACCCGAAAAACTGCTAAAAATAGTAAGTTGTGCTACAATTAAGGAAACTGAAAATGCTGAGAAAGACAATGGTTGGGGTCCAGGTGGACTTGGCAGGTGGCCACCAATCTCCACCTGGATCATTCCTCCCCCCTTAGGAAGAAATGGTCCCCATTGCGTTGAGCTCCTCCATGAGATGAGGAAACTTCTGTTGAACTTGTTCCCTGGTGAGCCACTTGCCCTGCTAAAGGAGTTGGCCTGCTTTGACAACTCGATACAGTTGGATATTCTGTTGGCGAGTGTTCTTGATCTATGTCCATGATCCGATCAGTTGCAGCTTGTTCCATGCAATCTAGATTTAATTCTGTGGGTTTGAGTTGTTTTGCAATGTCGGATGTGTCTAGCAATGGTGGAAAGTATGGCCGAAGGCGGTCCACATTGAACACTGGGTGCAGGCCAAGGAATGGGGGAATGCTGAGCTCAAATGCATTGTCTCCCATAGCCTTAGTAATGGTGTAAGGACCATATCGGAGTGGTCTCAATTTCTGATAGGCTCTAGTAAGGCGTTCCTTTTGCAAATGCAACCAGACTTTGTCGCCCACCTAAAACTTGTGTGGCACCCGGTGTTGATCATGTCGCTGCTTGTACTTGGCATTTGATTTCTCAAGAATGTCATGGACCTACTGGCGAATATGTTGGATGCGCTCAATGAAGCTGGTGGCCTTATCTGTTTCGGGCTGGACATGAGCTGAATTCATGTGAGTAGCTGCAAGTGGCATGGCCACATCAATGGGGCATAGTGGCTGGAATCCCAAACCCACCTGAAAAGGGCTATGGCCAGTGGAGCTGTGAAGAGCTCGGTTGTAGCTGTGCTGAGCATAGGGGAGGCTTTCGTCCCATGTGCGTGGATGCTTTGAGTTATACATGCGCAGAATGTGCACAATCATCCTGTTGACAACCTCTGTCTGGCCATCATTTTGAGGATGGAAGGCTGTGGACTTCGTGAGTTTGGTGTCCAGCATTGACCAGAGACTGGACCAAAATGTGCTGAGAAATCGACTGTCCCGATCTGAGATGATAGACCGTGGGATCCCAAAGTGCACCCACACTCGTTTAAAGAAGAGTTTAGCAGTGGCTTCTGCTGTGATATTCTTCTTGCAGGCCACCATTATGGCCATCTTCGAGAACCTGTCGACGACCACAAAAACACAGTCATTTCCATGCTTAGTGGAAGGAAGGCCTGACATGTAATCCATGGAGATGGATTCCCAAGGTCGACTCGGGGTAGGCAACGAGGTGTAGAGGCCGTGCTTCTTAATGGTCGGTTTGGCAATGGCACAGGCAGTACATGATCGGATGTACTTCCCAACATCCTGTCGAAGATTCGACCAATAGAAATAATTTTGCAGTACTGCCACTGTTTTCTCGACCCCGAAATGCCCAGAAGCCCGACTGTAGTGTGCTTCCCAAATCATCTTGGCACGCTCGCTTGAAGGAACACAAAGGTGACCGAGGTGGCATAATAGGGCATCCTGGAGGTGAAAATCTGCAACATGCCGACCCTCCAAGAGTGTCTGGTATGTGTGGCCGAATTCTGGGTCGCTTTTGTAGAGAAGTGGCCAATCAGAAGTCTCGTGCCCACAAGAGTTGAGCACGGTGGTTAGCGCCATGATCGGTGGCCGACTGAGGAAATCTGCAACATTATTGGTGCTACCCTTTTTATACTTGATATTCAAGTGAAATTGTTGTAGGTATGTAGACCACTTCTGATGGCGATCATTCTGCAATTTCCCTTGGGTCTGTATGAACTGCAGAGGTCGGTGGTCTATGTGGATGACCGTTTCCTTCCCCAAAATGTAATGCTTCCATTGTCGGCAGGCCTGTACAATGGAATACATCTCTTTATCATAAGTGGGGTACTTCCGGACTGTGTCTGAAAGTGTTTCACTATGATATGCCACTGGATGTCCATGTTGAGTAAGGACTGCCCCAATAGCATAGTCAGAGGCATTTGTCTCGACCTCAAATGGTTGTTGTAAATATGGTAACGCGAGCACTGGTGCCGTGCAGAGGCGATCCTTCAACTCCCTGAATGCCTTCTGTTGAGATTCAGATCAAAAGAATTTTGCTTTCGCCCCGCCCTTGGTGACTTGACTCAAGGGCCAAGAAATATGAGAAAACCCCAACACAAACCTGCGGTAGAAGTTGGCAAGACCCAGAAAGCTGCGGAGCTCTGTTAGAGTGGTTGGAGAGGGCCAATCCCGAATGACTTGGATCTTGGCTGGATCAACATGCACCCCCTGTTCATCAATGATGTATCCCAGATACTGAACCTGGGTCATGCCAAAAGTGCATTTCTCCAAATTGGCACATAGCTTGTGTTGCCACAGTGTTTGGAGAACCTGTCGAATGTGGTGGAGGTGCTCTTCCCAACTCTGGCTGAAGATCAGAATGTCATCAAAGTATACTACTACAAAGGAGTTGGTGAATGGCCGAAAGATGTCATCCATTAGCCTCATAAAGGTTGCAGGAGCATTCGTCAATCCGAAAGGCATGACCAACCATTCGAAGAGGCCCTCCTTGGATTTGAAGGCAGTCTTCCACACATCGGAGGGTTCGATTGGTACTTGGTGATATCCTGACTTCAGATCGATCTTGCTGAAATATTTCGCCCCCTTTAGTTGGTCTAGGAGTTCATCAATCCGCGGGATCGGGTACCTATTACGGACAGTGATCTTGTTCAGCGCCCGATAGTCAATACAGAGTCTCCACGTCCCATCCTTCTTCTGTACCAACACGATCGGGCTCCCATAGGGCGATGAACTCGGACGGATGTGACCTTTCTGCAGGAGCTCCTGAATCTGCCTCTTGATTTCATCGTTCTCCAGCACGGAGCGCTAATAAATTGGTCCATTGGGTAGCGATGCACCTAGGGTCAGATCGATGGAGTGCTTGACTTGACAGTGCAGAGGAACCCCTGCCGGGGAGGTGAAGATGTCCTCGTACTCCTCCACAACCTTGTCCATCTGTAGTTGTCGTGCAGAGGGACCCCGTTTGGAGGCCGCGACCACTATCTTCTTCTTTCCTTGAGGGCGTATCATCAGGAAAACAAATTTTCTGGTTTTGGAAATGATCTTACTGCATTGTTTTGCAGTAATCAAAGAGATGGCGGCAGGTGGTGCTACCTCTGGTATCCTGAACAACTTATTTCCCAATGTAATAATAACAGCACGGGGCCTTGATTCATACACACCATGTCGCTTCCACAAGTATGGTTGTCCTAGTAATACATCACAAACTTCAAGGGGAGCAATGTCACACAATACCTCATCCGTGAAGGGCTTGATGTTGTATGGGAGGAGACACTGCTGGCTCACGCGAAGATCTCGTCCTTGGTGAAGCCACCCAATGGTGTATGGTTGTGGATGTGCTGTGGTCGGTAAGCCCAACCGCTTCACGACCTCCGCCGAAATGAGGTTCTTTTGACTCCCGCTATCAACAATGAACTGTATCGGGGATCCCTTTACCCACATCTGGGAGTGGAAGAGACGCTCCTCCTCCTCTGGATCTTCGGGTTCATTTTTCTGGATCTTTGCGGTAGCAACAGTGGCGTTGGGATCCGCATCAATGATCTGCTTCCCTTTTTCATACCCCTTATCGGGTTCTGACTTAGAGTCGGAACATGCATCTGATTCTGAAACCTTTAGCTCAGCCACCAGTGACTGCTTGGCCCGACACTCACTTGTGTTGTGAGTGGAGCTCTTATGGAACTCGCACCATTTTCCAGTGTCCTTTCTCAGCTTCGCGACGCTGTTCTTTGCTTGTAGCTTCGGCTGGTTGTCTTGGGATGTCCCGCCTTGGCTTTGTCCTTTGTTCTGTGGTTTAGGGGCACCTTTCCCCTGCTTTGGATTCGCAGATCCAAAGTCTTGCTTCTTTTGTTTAAACTTCTGCTCGACCTTGACGGCATATCGGTATGCTGCGCCGAGCGAGGGGATGTTTAGGAATTGTATTTCTTCCTGGATGTACTTGTGTAGGCAGCCACAGTATTTGAGTATCAAATGTTGCTCCGAATCCTTGATACCCAACTTTGTGCGAAGGGTATGGAAAAGATTGGTGAACTCCGGCACGTCTTGGTCCCTTCGCTGCCGCAGCGTGGTCCACTTTATGTATTCATCCTCATAGCTTCTGACAGGGTAGTACTGCTCCTTGATGGCATCCCGGAACGAATCCCAGGTGGGTGCGGCTAAAAATAGTGAGCCAGTACTTTCATCCTTCTGCTCGCAGTAGGTTTCCCACCAGTCCTTGACGTGGGGGGCTGCTTTGAGAAGAGCAAAAACAATCTTTTCCCGACTCAAAAATTCATGAACAGAAAAATAACCCTCTAGCAGATTTAACCATTTATCTACGACATTTGCATCTATCTGACCCTCGAATATGGGGATTTCAAAATTAACTTGTACCTTAAAGGGTGTGGCATTTCCAGAGTAGCTGCTGGAAGCCGATGCGTTGCTTCTGGGTAGCCGCTGAAGGATCTGGGCGAAGCTGTCCATCATCGCGTTCCGTTGTCGCTCGAGGGCTTCTTCGAGCAAGATTTTGATGGGATCTCCTGCCCCCTCATCTTTCTTCTCGTCCGCCATGGGAGGCCGTCGGGATTTGCGAGGCTGGTCTTGCAAAGGTTCAACTAGTTCAAGCCCTAACTCCTTATATCCTGACCTTGTTGGGGACATGCAAAGAAAAACAGAGAAAAAGCAGACCGCTCTGATACCACTGATCCGGATTTAAACAGGAACGCAACAAATTACAGATATAACCATATACACAATGATGCAGCGGAAATAATACTTCATTTCATTAATGGAAAATACTGAAATATGCTTACAACCAGAAATGGAAATAAACCAGCTAGGGCGATGGTAGCTTATCTCTGAGAAGAGATGTGATGGCTACATGCCTCTGAACTATGTTACAATGAGGCTCGAAGGCCTATTTATTGTTGAGAAACAATGGAAAACCCTTAACATTCCAAAACCTAACCCTAGGAGATGAAACACCAAACTGTGGGCCCTGTTTGGGGTAAATTGTTACATCAACTTCCCAGGGTCGTAACTTTGGCATATGATCTCCGTTTGACGCGTACAATAGCTCATTAGAAAGATCTATCCGAGCACTATCATTGTTGGAACAAGCAACATCGGTCCATTCCATGGACCCATGTTGCCCCCGGATTCCCCAAAAAACGTCGTTTAGGGCCTCAAAACGGCTCCGGAAGTTTAGGACCCGAAAAACTGCTAAAAATAGTAAGTTGTGCTACAATTAAGGAAACTGAAAATGCTGAGAAAGACAATGGTGGGGGTCTAGGTGGACTTGGCAGGTGGCCACCAATCTCCACCTGGATCACAACACCACTGTATGCACTGTCTCCATCCTCGTGACTAGTGCAAACGTCTCTGCATAATCTCTTCCATGCTGCTGCTTGTATCCTTTGACAACTAGCCTTGCTTTATGCCTTTCAATCTTCCCCTCAATGTTTCTCTTGGTCTTATAGACCCACTTCACTCCAATGACTTCTTTTTCTTCCAAAAGGTCCATAAACTCCCATGTGTCATTCTTTTCTATTTCTCCTATTTCTTCATCCATTGTCACAACCCATTTTTCTTCTTTGACTGCATCCTCAAAATAGATTGGGTCATCTACATGACAAAACAATGCAAATAAGAAATTTAGAATAGCTCTACTATCAAATTCATCTTGCTCATAAATTTCATTTAAATTTCTAAATTTTGGTCTTCTTATTCTTGCAGAAGATGGGCTTGATATGTCACATGATGTTGCACTTCGCGACATGCTTGGAGAAGCAATATCTTGATTGCGCAACAATGTCCTATTATTTATTGACGGTGTTACTTGCTCCCTACTTTGTTGTACTTGAATAGGAGTGGAGGGAGTCATTGTTCAGGAATTTGTTGCTGCTATTAATTCCTCTTTGTCCTCATGTGGTATACATGTTTTCACATTGAATGTCTTCTCTAAACTTCCATCCCATGCTTCCTCTTCTATGAACTGCACATCTCCGTTGATTATGACCTTCTTGGTTGATGGATTGTAGAGCTTGTATGCCTTCCATTCATCACTATATCTAACAAATATGCATTTCTCCCCCTTTTTGTCCAACTTCTTCCTCAACTCATCTGGGACATGTGCATACATCACACATCCAAACACTCTCATGTGAGTAACACCATGCTTTATTCGACTCCATGCATCTTCACGAACCATGTTCTTGACACTTTTTCTTGGACACCTATTCATGATATATGTTGCACAAGAAAGAACTCAGCCCAATAATCATTTGGGAAACGCTTTGCCTTCAACTTACTTCTTGCCATTTCCATAATGGTCCCATTTTTCGTTTTTGCGACACCATTTTGCTAAGGTGTATACCTTTCCGTAAATTGCTGGTCAATTCCATGCTCCCTGCAAAAATAGAGGAAGTCATTTGAGATGTATTCGCCACCTCTATCAATCCTCAAGACTTTGATGTAGTTTCCTCATTGCTTCTCAACAAGGGCTTTGTATTGACGAAAGCGCTCAAATACTTAACTTTTTTTAGTTTAGGAAGTAGACCCATGTCTTCCTTGTATAATCATCTATCAATGTCAATAAATAGTCACTACCCCCAATTGATGGTGCTACATTGGCCCACATAAATCTGAATGGACAATCTCCAAGGGTGCCTTTGCCCATACTAACTTTATGTTGGAAATATGTCTCTATGTTGTTTTCAGAAGATGAATCCTTCACATAGGTTGTCTAGTTTTTCTATGAGTGGTAATCCATTCACCATGCCTTTCCTATGTAGAAACTTCAAACCTCCAAAGTTGAGATTACCAAATCTCAAATGCCATAACCAATTTCCATCTTTGACCTCTGCTTGAAATTTTATTGTGTGACAGATGCAACTTTTCTTTCATCCTCTTGTGAATTCATTAACAATTGTGCTTGTGCACATTCTTCCTTCAAATATGATTTTATCTTTAGGGGAAACATTATATTGCTTGTCATATGAGTTTTTGCAATCAGCTGTCGGCTTGGAGACTTATCCAAAATTGTGCACTCATTATTTTTGAAAAATACATTTTAGCCCTTTTGCATGAGTTGTCCAATGCTTATGAGGTTATGCTTCAAACTAGGGACAAAATAAACATCTGACATGTACTTTTTCTCCCCCTACTTTGTTAGGATATTGACTCTTCCTTTTCCCATGACTGAGACTTTGCTATCAGTCCCTAATGTCGCTTCAGATTTCAAACTTTCATCTAGATTGGAAGACATTTCTATGTTCCTTGCCATGTGGTTGTTGCACCTTGAATCTAAAAACCATACATCACTTTGTTTTTCTTGTGCTACATTACAAGCTAAAAACATGATATCATGGTTCATATTTTCCTTTGTGAAATTTACACTTGGTTTGTTACTTATGTCATATTGCTTCTTTCTACATTCATTTTCATAATGACCATACTTCTTACAGTAATGACATTGAACTTGAGATTTATCATACGTCTAACCTGTGCTTGATTCTGGCTTGGGCCTTGCCTTGAATTTTAATTGCTGCCCCTCCCACTTGATTTTGAAGGGTTGCTTCTTCCACCTCCGTGTGGGCTTCTTCCTCTTCCTCTAACATATGATATTCCTCTGCCTCTACCTTGACTTAATGAAACTTGTGTCTTGAAGGAATGCTCCAATGAGGATTTTGTTGCTCTATTTAGTCTATATTCATGAGAGATCGGTGATGCATGAAGCTCATATACTGAAAACTATGAGAGATGTTGGCATTATGATGCATGTGTTGTACTTGATGGCAAACAACTCATAGAAGATCAAGTCACTTATATATATCTAGATGAATCTACGGAAGAGATATCAGATGACAATTCTCAGTATGACAAGTCCAAAGGGGGAGATTGTTGGCATTATGAGACAAGTGTTGTCCTTGATGGAAAATCACACAAATGATAAATTATAGTGCAGCAAATTTATTTGATAAATTATAGTGCAACAAAGTTTCCTTCATGTAGAGAAAAGTTCACACACTTTTATGCAGAGAAAAGTTTATTCCACGTAGAGAAAATTTCACGCACTTTTATGCAGAGAAAAGTTTATTCCATGTAGAGAAAAGTTCAGGCACTTTTATGCAGAGAAAAGTTTATTCCATGTAGAGAAAAGTTCACGCACTTTTATGCAGAGAAAAGTTTATTTCATGTAGAGAAACGTTCACGCGCTTTTATGCAGAGAAGAATTTATTTCATGTAGAGAAATGTTCACGCACTTTTATGCAGAGAAAAGTTTATTTCATGTAGAGAAAAGTTTACGCACTTTCATGCAGAGAAAAGTTCCCTTCATGCAAGAGAAAAGTTCACGCACTTTCATGGTTGGTTCATGGTATTAGTTCGCCAGTTTTTGATCCTATGGTTTTGGCCCGTGGTATTGCATCCAAAAGTGTTGATCTCACGCACTTTCATGGTTGGTTCATGGTATTAGTCCGACAGTTTTTGATCCTATGGTTTTGGTCCGTGGTATTGCATCCAAAAATGTTGATCTCATGCACTTTCATGGTTGGTTCATGGTATTAGTCCAACAGTTTTTTGATCCTATGATTTAGGACCGTGGTATTGAGAAAGGACTAAGGCTATAAAAGAGGAAGGAGATCATTTGGCAAAGCATCATCTGAATTATTGAATATCTGATAAAGTGCTAGATCTGGAATATTGTGATTGGGTTATGGTGCAGATCTGGATCTTTGCTAAAGAGGGATCTCACCGGTTGATGGAAAAAAAGATCTAAGGATAGATCGGGATCAAATGGTTTGAAATGAACTATCTCTATATATTTGATTATGCTTACTCTAGATTTGTATACTGGCGCTTGTAATGATCTGAACTGGGTATAACTTGAGTTTGAAATCACTGCAAGTCATGTTTGAATATTTATAGATTTGTACGCGGGTTGGCTTTGGTGTAAGCGCGTATGTATGCAGGTTTGGTTCATTGTAGTAGCGTATACAATTTGAGCTATGATATTTGAAGTCACAGGTGGTTCTGGTTGTTGATGGGTTCTGATGACAGTTTAAAGGTGTCAGTATTCTGCATATCCTATTTGGTTGATTGTGTTTAGCTTCAGTATTGATGGATGAGAACTAATATTGGATCAGGATCATAATGGCTAAGATTTATGTGATCTGATGGACTAGATCTGGGTGCTAACACATATATTATCCTTGTATATGTATTGATCTAGTGTTTGGGTGATTCAAAAGATTGATTGATTATGTGCTTCAATGATATTAATGGGTCCAGTATGAAAATTGGATGAAACGTGGCCTTTCAAATTATGTGTTGTGCTTCAGGAGTATCCAGTATGAAAATGTACGAAACGTGGTACCTGGAGGAGAGAAGATTGTAGGCCGGCGCCTACGTACTAGTATCTTAGCTAGTACAAGAGCTAAGGGGGTGGCAGCTCCCTTCCAGCAGCAGTTGAAAAATTTGGAGCATTGTAGCAGGTAGCAGCCTGCGTACTAGTAAATGGATCGGCTAGTACAAGAACCATGGGGGTTGTAGCTCCCTTCCAGGAAAGACTGGAGAACGAGAGAGGGTTGCAGCTCTCTGTAGGTAGAAGCCTGCGTACTGGTATAAGAATGCACCAGTACAGAAATATTGTAAAAGGATTTTCTTATTAAGAAGAAGATTGAGATGACTTGCAGCAGGTGGTTTTCTCCCACATTGGGTTTCCACCTTATATCACGGTGTTCATGTGTGTGGCTTATGTGTGATGATCTGTTCTATTTTACTGCACCTGTTTACTGTCAATATGGTTGATAATGTTCTAATGCACTCATTAAGGATCAACTAACTGAATCATAAGAAGTTGTGGAAGTATCATATATGAATCTGAATATGGAAATGAAAAAGTTTTATTGATGTGATAATACTGATTCACCCCCCCCCCCCTCTCAGTATTATTTCCAACAATTGGTATCAGAGCAGGTCCTTTTGTAGAAGCTTGATCGCTTGAAGGAGATCCGTGGAACAATGGGAAAGAAGCTTAAGAAGAAAGCGCCTAAGCAGAAGAAGACATCTCAGAAGAACTATGACAGTGGGAGAATCGATTGGGGATTATGTGGAAGAAGCACTTCAGATTCAGAATCATTTCAGAATGAAGATGAACTATCAGGTATGAATTTGTTATCCTCTGATGTTCCAGCTATCTATCCATTTGGAAAAGATGAAAGTGATAGCGAAACAACTGAATTTGCTTTTATGGGTGAGCAAGAAAGATATCAAATAGAGGCAGAATTTAAAAGGCTTATAGACAAAATTAGAGATCAACAAGATCTATTGAACAAAAGGGAATGTGTCTTCAAAGAAGAAGCTGCCAAACTAAAAGCTCAACTAGAGGAAGGAAACAAGGTAAGGAAGTTATTCAAGGACAAATATCAAAAGTTGCAGGATGAAGTAACATCACTAAGAGATGAAGTCAATGAAAGAAGCACAACCATCAAGAAACTCAGAGATAGATCCAGTTACTATGAAAGTCTTGAAGCCAAGATCCGCTCGCTAAAAGAAGATCTTGAAGAATCAAAGAAGCAGAATAAAGAACTACTCCAAGATCATGAAAATGAAGTTCTTGAACTAAGACGTCAGTTGGAAGAAGAAAGAAATGCTGAAGAAAAGGAAGAGCAACATCAAGTTGAGGTTAATATTCTAAAGGATAAATTAGAAGAAAAGGATAAACTGTTATGATTTCAAGATAGTACTAAAGTCTTGGATGATATTCTTAATAGTCAAAGGTCTCCTGCTATCAAAACTCGTCTTGGTTTTCATGAATCTATTGAAGGTGAATCTAGTTCACAAAGTAAGACAAGGGACTCGACTGCAAAATCTGAAATGCTCAATAAGGAGATGAAAGGTCAATCTCATCATCAACCAAGGAAAGAAATTCTTCAAAGAAAATCTTTTACTCCTCCTATGAATAATGTTGAATGTTATGTATGTCATAATCTTGGACATGTTGCAGCCAGATGTAGAAGAAGAAGGTTTCAAGACCATCATGCAGAAAGATCATCACATTCAAGGTACTTTAATGGATATTGCTTTGCTTGCAATATGTTTGGTCACAGAGCTGTTGATTGCTATAAAAGAAATATGAGACATGTAAGATGTTACACATGTAACAAGCTTGGACATATAGCTAAGGAATGCAGGAACAAAGTATGGGCACCATACCAAAAGTAGAAAACATCATCATCACACCTGAAGATGTGGAAGAAGAAAGAAGTACAGTCAGAAAGAGCCGGCATAGCACAACATACAGACATAACAGAATCGGAGGGAGCTGGAAGTGTAAAACTTCAGTGTCCTAAATCTCATATGCAAGTTTCTTAAAGAGAATTCACGTATATACGTGAGTTGGTTATGGCATAGTTGCGTATATGATTGTTTGAGGAAAGGCAGAAGGGATAGGTTCAGGAAAAGGATTAGTTATGATTCGGTTTATTATTTGCGCTATTTGATAATGGTTACAATTGTTGATGATGTGTGGAAATGACTTGATGGTTAGAAGTGTTTTGTTTCTAACTTGATAATGATGATGTCTTGATACTTCTTGCTGATATGCATGATCAGATCTGACAGTAACCAAAATGGCACAAGTTTAGGGGGAGAATATGCTTTTAATGAATTGTTGGCATTATGGTTAATAGTCCTTGGTGATGATGCATATATGGATAAATGATTCATTTTTCTATGATTATGAGTTGTTCAGATGATTCTTGGGGTTACATAGTTGATATTTAGATCAGATTTGTGGTTGATTCTCTAATGGTGCTTACATGGTGATCTTCATAAGGATAAGGATAAGTACATAGCTTGATTTCACATCTTCTTTACTTGATGATGAGTCACTCATATGTTGTTGTCGTCATATGCATAAAGATCATATATTATGATTGTTCTTGGCACATATATGGATGAGGATTGTTGGCTGGATACATGGATGATTATTCAAAGTTGCATTGTTGGAGACATGATGATGATGAGTTCTTACCTATATGATAGGTTGTTTCGTACATATGTTGATTAATGTAGATATTCCCAATTGATGATACTTGGTTCATGCAGATCTGGATGGCTATGGTGTTTCTCACATATGATAGAATGTGAATGATTATATATATATACATAATTCTGTTCAAAATTATGAGTTGATACGGACATACCTTGATGATTCATGCAAGTTGCTGGTCTAGTTGTTGTTGACATATGCTATGGAGCAGATCATACAGTGTCGTTGCTGATGTTTATCATGATCTTATTTAGGTGTTTGGTCTCTGTTATAAATGTCATGTATATCATTCGATGTAAAGGTCATATCAAGACTCATGATGTAATAGTGTGTCTCTATCTATTGTAGTCATTTGATGAAATATTTCAGTCATATCAAGGTCATGTAACGGCCTATGTTGGTTTCCCCACTATGCCTGGGATGAATGATGTAATGTACTTGGTTGTCATTTTCTGGTATATCCCCACTTGGTTGGGAGATGGATGTATGTATGAGTATTTGGTGCTAGGAAGGTCACGTATGATGTATAGAGTCATGTTCTTGTAGAACACCTTTTTGCAGACTTTGCTTACAGATAGGGGGAGCATGAACAACACAATTCAGCAAGAGCAGAGCTTTCAGCATGTGGCATGGACCGATTGGTACACCTTGGCATATACAAAGGGGGAGCTCATTCAGAGATTTCAGCAGGTACTCAGGGGGAGTATGGACAGCGGAATGTTTATCTAGGAAAGAGAATATCTTGGTTCGCCCTTTGCCCTTGATGTCAAAGGGGGAGAGTGATTTGCTGTTGTTGCCATCAAGTCCAAAGGGGGAGATTGTTGGCATTATGATGCATGTGTTGTACTTGATGGCAAACAACTCATAGAAGATCAACTCACTTATATATATATCTAGATGAATCTAAGGAAGAGATATGAGATGACAATTCTCAGTATGACAAGTCTAAAGGGGGAGATTGTTTGCATTATGAGACAAGTGTTGTCCTTAATGGCAAATCACACAAATGATAAATTATAGTGCAGCAAATTTATTTGATAAATTATAGTGCAACAAAGTTTCCTTCATGTAGAGAAAAGTTCACGTACTTTTATGCAGAGAAAAGTTTATTCCACGTAGAGAAAAGTTCACGCACTTTTATGCAGAGAAAAGTTTATTCCATGTATAGAAAAGTTCACGCACTTTTATGCAGATAAAAGTTTATTCCATGTAGAGAAAAGTTCACGCACTTTTATGTAGAGAAAATTTTATTTCATGTAGAGAAAAGTTCACGCACTTTTATGCAGAGGAGTTTATTTCATGTAGAGAAATGTTCACGCACTTTTATGCAGAGAAAAGTTTATTTCATGTAGAGAAACGTTTACGCACTTTCATGCAGAGAAAAGTTCCCTTCATGCAAGAGAAGCACTTTCATGGTTGGTTCATGGTATTAGTTCGACAGTTTTTGATCCTATGGTTTTGGCCCATGGTATTGCATCCAAAAGTGTTGATCTCACGCACTTTCATGGTTGGTTCATGGTATTAGTCTGACAGTTTTTGATCCTATGGTTTTGGTTCGTGGTATTGCATCCAAAAATGTTGATCTCACGCACTTTCATGGTTGGTTCATGGTATTAGTCCAATAGTTTTTTGATCCTATGGTTTTGGACCGTGGTATTGAGAAAGGACTAAGGCTATAAAAGAGGAAGGAGATCATTTGGCAAAGCATCATCTGAATTATTGAATATCTGATAAAGTGCTAGATCTGGAATACTGTGATTGGGTTATGGTGTAGATCTGGATCTGAGCTAAAGAGGGATCTCACCGGTTGATGGAAAACAAGATCTAAGGATAGATCAGGATCAAATGGTTTGAAATGAACTATCTCTATATATTTGATTATGCTTATTCTAGATCTGTATACTGACGCTTGTAATGATCTGAACTGGGTATAACTTGAGTTTGAAATCGCTGCAAGTCATGTTTGAATATTTATAGATATGTACGCGGGTTGGCTTTGGTGTAAGCGCGTATGTATGCAGGTTTGGTTCATTGTAGTAGCATATACAATTTGAGTTATGATATTTGAAGTCACAGGTGGTTCTAGTTGTTGATGGGTTTTGATGCAAGTTTTAAGGTGTCAGTATTCTGCATATCCTGTTTGGTTGATTGTGTTTAGCTTCAGTATTGATGGATGAGAACTAATATTGGATCAGGATCATAATGGCTCATATTTATGTGATCTGATGGACTAGATCTGGGTGCTAACACATATATTATCCTTGTATATGTATTGATCTAGTGTTTGGGTGATTCAGAAGATTGATTGATTATGTGCTTCAATGATATTAATGGGTCCAGTATGAAAATTGGATGAAACGTGGCCTTTCAGATTATGTGTTGTGCTTCAGGAGTATCCAGTATGAAAATGTATGAAACGTGGTACCTGGAGGAGAGAAGATTGTAGGCCGGCACCTACGTACTAGTATCTTAGCTAGTACAAGAGCTAAGGGGGTGGCAGCTCCCTTCCAGTAGCAGTTGAAAACTTTGGAGCATTGTAGCAGGTAGCAGCCTGCGTACTAGTAAATGGATCGGCTAGTACAAGAACTATGGGGGTTGTAGCTCCCTTCCAGGAAAGACTGGAGAATGAGAGAGGGTTGTAGCTCTCTGCAGGTAGAAGCCTGCGTACTGGTATAAGACTGCACCAGTACAGAAATATTGTAAAAGGATTTTCTTATTAAGAAGAAGATTGAGATGACTTGCAGCAGGTGGTTTTCCCCCACATTCGGTTTCCACCTTATATCATGGTGTTCATGTGTGTGGCTTATGTGTGATGATCTGTTCTATTTTACTGCACCTGTTTACTGTTAATATGGTTGATAACGTTCTAATGTACTCATTAAGGATCAACTAACTGAATCATAAGAAGTTGTGGAAGTAGCATATATGAATCTGAATATGGAAATGAAAAAGTTCTATTGATGTGATAATACTGATTCACCCCCCCCCCCCCCCCCCCCCCTCCTCTCAGTATTATTTCCAACAAGAGATCCTTTGTCTCTTCTATGGACACAACAATGGCATCAAACCTTGCTGGCAGAACTCTCAAAACTTTCTCAAGTATTCTCCTTTCCTCAAGTTTCTCACCATGAGCGTTGATTTGAGTAACTAGTCCAATTACATGTGCAAAGAATGAGTCTACATTCTCATACTCTTTCATACAAATTGTCTCAATGTCTCTCCTCAACATTTTTAGTTTTGTTGTCGTCGTTTTTTCCATGCCTTGGTAGGTTGTCTGGAGGGTGTCCCATGCTTGCTTGGACGTTGTTGTTGTTGCAATCCTTGGTAAAATACTTTCCTAAACTACTTGAAAGATGTAGAATATGGATCTTGTATCCTTCTTCCTGTTGTTCCTCAACAAATCCCTTTCTTCTTGTGTCAAAGAATTATATGTTGTTAGATTTACTTCTTCTTGAAGACCATTCTCCATCAAATCCCAAGTGTCTAGAGAAGAAAATAGAGCTTTCATTTTTATAGCCAAATAGTCATAGTTTTTGCCATTAAACTGAGGTATCTAAGGATTAGTTAAGCTTGTGCTTGATGCTACCTTTTCTAAGTGTAAAAAAAACTTTCTCACTGCTGGTAAATACGCTCCAAAAATCTGCCTTCGAAACAATTTTTTACTTCGAGTAAAAACACTTATTTTTATAATAACAAAGTTTCACCTGCTCTGATACCACTTGAAATAAATTATAGGGGGGCAGAGGAGAGGAGTCTCCCTCAACAAATCAGTTGTGGATATCAAATCTTGAGTTGTGGTGAACAAATTGCAACTGGACATAAGCTTAAAAACATAGAAATTTGACACACAACAACATAGAGTAAAATGGAGCAACACAATAAAAACTTTGGCTTATATTTCTTAATGCATGAAATACATTTATATGAGACTGTGGCTCATTCACCAAATAAAATAAAAATTCTTATAGCAATTTACACTTCACCAAGGGTTGTAGAGTAACAGACAATAAAACCCAGTAACTGTTGTTTTCACACGCCCACCAAAATTTGCTCCAAGATTTTCTCCTCTCTACCTCTCAGACTTACACCCTTGACTCTCTCTACAACGAAAAAGACTTTTACATTCATATTTATCTAGACATACATTTTTGAGACATTAATACATTATTGATCAAAACATTAAGACACAGGATGGACGATTGTACAAGGTAATTGATTTTCTGAACTTGCAAAAGTTGCAGAATTCAGGTAAGAGTTGCGCAATAAATGTTTGACCATACATATTTACCAAACCTTTTTTAAATACACTTTCCTTCTTAAATAATTGATGCATGTTGTAGAATGGTCTGATGTGTTGCGAAATGGGGAACTCGTACTCCTCCTCATAAATTCTTTCCTTCAGCCTGCAAACAATATCTGCAACCTACAAAAAACAACAGGGCAAGTATGATCGGTGGCATTTTATTAACTGTGGTAGCTGAGATTAATATTTCCAACTACTACAACACTTCTAGATTCATTCAACTAGATAGTTGCATCTTGCATTATGATGATCATAATTTTTACAACAACATTAATGGTGAAGGGGAAAATATTATTTTCAACACTAGGAAAAGCAATCAGCCACAACAGTTCACAACTGCTGTGAAAGCCATGATCTTGAATTATACAGCTAAATCTCAATGGAGCCCAAAGATTTTCTCTGCATATTCAATCATTTCCCATTCTTGTTTAACGACGAATATATATTACTTATCGCAGTGCTGGAGAGAACTACCCCAGATAAACTATGGACTGTCCCTAAAATTTCACCAACTGCATTTCTTACCTTCAAACCATGATAATATTTGCAAGACTTTCACTGAAAACATTTTTTACCCTTGGATGCTAATTTCCCTAAGGATTTCTTAGTTTTTACACAATTTCATACATCAAATCCTTATTTCTTGAAGAGAACCCTATTTTCTGTGGTGACTATTGTAGATACTCTATAAAGTTCTCAATTTAGTATTTCACTATTTTTTGGCAGTTTGTTGTTCCATTGATTGAAAAAAGGTTCTTGATGTCAATAAGTTAAGAAGTCGTGGAAACGTATTATGTGTTAATGTTGTTTAGAAGGAAAGATTGCTAGTGCTTTTTTTGTTAATGGATTTTGTTTTTGGTGGGGAGAATAAAGATGTTAGGGGGTTAGGAACATTGCGTCTGTATTACTTGAGCTTGAGCTGCCTGTGTTTCGAAAGCTTCTTCTCTTGTGATTCAATCGCAAGTAGATGAGAATATATCCAGGAAAATAGCTCCTAAGCGAGCTACAATGGATGATCTTGCTGCCAATGCAAGCGGTTCTCAGCCTAAAAGGCGCACAGTTTTAGGCGATGTCACAAATATTCATGCTCCTGCTACCGATTTCTTGTCAACAACAAAAAACTAGGTTTGGTTCTGAAATGTGATCCTCCTAATCTTATTCTAAGTATTTAAGCCTTTATCTAGATTTGATGCCTGAAGTGCAAGAATCAGGCAAAGTTAGTTTTGCAGATATTTTTATGCACGATTTTAGTTTATTTTTATAATATGTTTAGCAAGACTCTAGCTCTCCTTTTACCTAAGTAAAACGAGTCTGATTCAAAGATATCGATGGCATAGGTTAATGCTCCCAATCCTAGCATTAAAGGGAGGGCGCGTAACAAGAAGAAAGAGGCAAGAACTTCAACCAAAACAGTTAAAGATGAAATTCATACGGAATTGAATCCTCTTGCTGATCATAGTTCGAATCATTCAGAATTTCAAAAGCCTCGTGCTACAAAATTAGCAGAGCAACGATCATTAAAAGGTAGAGTATGAGCTTCGAAACATAAACTCAAAACTCCTTGTAGAAATGCCTATATGATAAATATGCTTTTTTTTTGTCAATCTTTAACTTGGTCATTCATCAGGTGTACCTTCAAAGGAAAAATAGGGGGAAAGCTCCAATTCACAAAGCTGTTCGAAGCACACAAACATAGACAAAGACCACACAGACCCTCAAATGTGTACTACTTATGTCAAAGATATTTACGAGTATTTACGAAATGCAGAGGTGTGGATTGTATATATCTCACCTGTAGCTTTAAAACACAGTATAATACAAATAAACCCTTGCATTGTGATGCATCTTTTATACATATGATTGAAAAAATGAGTGCATTAGTTTGTAGGTTCATCAAATAGCAAGAACTATCGCCCATCCTTGGGACGTATTTGTATAGTATTCTGAATGCCAACTACAATACTTACCCCTGTTAGCTTTGATGTTGTGAACAATTATGTAAACTTATAAATAGAAATTGATCATTTTGCAAAAAAATAGAAATAAGAATGTTGTGAACTAATATCTCATAAAAAAGAGAGATATGACATGTAGAAGGTCTTTGACCTACATATTGGTCTAGTAATTTGATTTTTTTGCAGCTTAAGAGGCTGAAAAAAAGTAATACATGCAGAAGAGTTGATACTCACTGTAAGTTTCAGGGGTTCTGAAAAAAGTAATACATGCAGAAGACTTCATACTGGGCTCTACACAACATGTTGCTTCTTGATACTAGGCTCTACACAACATGCTTCTCACCGCTCCAAAGCAGTTTCCCAAATACTGTTTCTGAATTTCTCGGGAGAAGCTTCACAGGCTTGGTGTTGATTCTCAGCATGTAGCTCAACTTCTCATCTTTCTTTGTAAACATCGGCTTCCTTGGCCTCACTGTCATCGAGACCCCTCTTGGAGCAATCACCATGGCCCTGTAAGTTGACAAGGGAGGCCCAACATTGGTGACCATGCACAAAGCCATCTGGTCTGGTCTCTGTGGTCTAGTGGCATGTTTGTGGCGTGTCGCGTAACTTTTCTTATAAACATATAAGACAAGTTTATAAGACATAGGTAACAAGAGGTATATCCAAACCGCGAGAGAAGCTACATTTAATTTTTTCAACTAATGTTAGCATCAGTATCGATTCGTGTTAAAAAAAATTAGTTATTCGTAAAACTAACGAATTATTTGTGATAATAATCACCTTAAATAAATGTTAAAGACCAATTTTTTTGTTGTTGAAAACATAAGTTTACAGATATATATTAAAGAATCAGTAAACAAGACAACATATTCACGTATATTGTGAACTTTTTACATAATATTAGTGGGTGTCATGGAAATAATAAAACCACAATATATAACTTTAAATAATAAGTCACAATTTTGACCTTTATCTGTTACCTTTAAATAATATTTTACCATTTTGACATTATTTGGGTTATAATTTAATGGGGGTGTTATAATGAGGGTGTGATATGCATGTTTTTCTATTGTGAATATAGTGAATAAATTTGGATTCATAAGTGGTTTGATGGATGGAGGAGCGCGGCAGCTGAGCGGAGTGCAGGGACATGTGGCAGAAGGAGAAGGAAGATGTACGCAATAGCCAGCCAGTGCGCAAGAAGGAGGGAGACAAATGGATTGATGGCCAATGCATGTTGAATCTTGGCGAAATTTGCATGCAATCTCTCAGGGCTCGTAGAATTGGTCCTCTCGACACCTCGAAATTGGAAATGCATGCCACCCTCCTCTAAAATCTCAGGAATGGCAGGAGGTATTGGTTTTTTCGACGACCGAGTGCTCTGTAAGTTCTTTGTGGTTTAGCTGTTAGTGTCTCGGATAGGATACACTTCAGAGCTTAGAGGACCCTCAACTCTTCTGAAATACGCCATCTTAGGATCACTAACCTCCCCAATCTGCGAGGAAAGGTTAGATTAACTGGTTCATGTCTTGCTATACCACCCTCTATCTCAGGCCAGTTTTTCCATAGGCTCTTTGTCCAATGTAGTGGATTCCATAGTGGGTTCCAAGTCGCTTTGAATCTCCTGGTTTCTGTGCGGGAGAAGTTTCTTTGGTCAAGGCCTTTATCAAGCATGGTAGGACGACTTATATACTCTATCTCTATTTTGGCTTTGTGTGGGAGGAGGCTTCTCTGGTTTTGGCTCAAGTTTGTTGCATGATCCTGCACTCTCTGCTCAGCTTGCTTGCGGCTCCAGGTCATTACATCTATACTGTGAGTTTTTCTTATTCTTTCTGTTTAAAAAGGAGTTTTAAAAAAAACAACGGAAATTAGTAGCTGTTTTTTTTTTATAAAAGGAATCATGGAGCTGTTAGTCTGATTGTAGAAGAATGCAAGTTTTAAGAAAGGATATGGTGTAGGTTGGTATGTTTCTTCTGCCTCAAGGATTTCAGGAAGACCATTGTATTCCCCCCATGTCTGTGGATACGAGACGATCATGGGTATCGTTTCTCAAGCGTCAGAAATACTTTGTTATCTCAAAGCCATGCTTGGATTTTCGATTTAGGATTGGTCACTGGTGCTGTGTTTGTCAATTAGTATGCTGCTGTTTTGTATGTCCAGAGGAATAATCCTGAAGTAGCACTAAACCCTTTGGTTCTCTGTAACTTTGGCCTTTCACATTCCTTGCCTGAAACTCCAGGGGTTTTCAGGGCCAGTTTTTTTTCCGGGAGGCCGTTTCTTGCATTCATAAGTACAAAGTCTTAGAACATTCTCTGTCTAGGAATTTTGGGTAAAGGAAAGTTTTGTACTTTCTCTGGCTTCTCGAAATTTCTCAAGGGACAGATCAAATATTGGATTCAAAATTTTAGCTGTCAATCTTCAATTTCTCTTTATGGCTGGCAGGATCCAGGTAATGACATAGTCCTCCCCCTTTATAGGAAAGCTGTCTGAGGGATAAGTAATTAATTCCTTAAAGGTTCAAATTAGGGGCGACTCAATCTCTAGGCGTCTCGGGTCTGTACTACAGTTTGATTTCGATGATCTAGACTTTCTCTCTCTGGGTTTTATTCAATCCTTTTTGTCAGTCCACCCTGGACCATATCTTCGTTGGATTTTTTGTGATCCCCTCGGGGTCAGAAGTAGGTGGAGAAATAAAGAATGACTGACACCTCTGATCTTGAGGCGATGATACAAGCAGCAATACAGGCGGAGTCAGCACATAAACTCGCCAAAGGGGATAACGAGTGGCAATCCAGGATGGAGGAGATGCTGATTCATCCCTCGGTCCCACAAAATGAGAGGAAAAGTCTGTTAAATGATAAATTTCATTTTCCTAATAGCTAGCTCAGAAATGATATATCCCAGAAGTCATGGCAAGAGAACCGCCACAAGGGAAATAACAAACATGTCAAGACTATTCCCCCTCCCGCTACTATCAGTATAAACAATAGTCATCTGTCAGAGCGCATTGAGAGTCTTCAAACTAAGGCTTTAGTTGGGAGATGGCATTTCCCGGAACTAGACGATGCGAAGATGAGGTGCTGGCTTGAGCAGCAATGGAAGCCGCTAATTGGATATGTTCTGATTATATCCAGGTTATTAAAAGAATGGTATTGCTTCCACTTTCTAAACTCAGTTGATCTGGAAATCATCCTAAAACAGCAATGGGTTTATAAAAGAAGTTTCTTGGCTTTACATAGATGGTATATGGGCTATAATCCACTGAAAAACATTCCATCTAATAACTTAATTTGGGTCAAGCTACCCAGATTACCATTAGAATTGTGGTCAAAGGAAACACTAGCTGAATTGGTAATGCAATCGGAAGATGTGTATATGTGGATCCCTGGGTTTTAGGTGAAAAGGACAAGCAAGTAGCCTGGATATTGATAGACAAACCTTTCAGAGGGGGATTTCTGGCTTACATATACATTCAGTCGAGGGACTCAAAAATCAGGCAAAGGCTCGATTTCTGGGGGATTCCCTTTAGATGTTCAACTTGCCATCGCACTGGGCATGTAATTAAGAATTGTCCAAGATGCCTATCAATCAACCGGAAACAACACAGTCATAATAGGTATGCTGCAAAGCCCCTCAAAAGTTCATCCCCTTGCGGGGAGTCAAAGAACTCTTCATCCGCAAATAATATGTCTCTCACAGGATTTGAAGTCCACCCGGATATCTATGCTAATGACCATCGAGTCTCATATCATCCGGAGGTATTGAAACAGTCCATGCCCCCCTTAGAGCCAGCCTCAGATCACAACATTCCTGTTAATCCATACATTTCGGAACCTATATCTCCATCTATGCCCCCTTTGGAGCCTGCCTCGGATCACGAGATCCCCTGCCCGCGTCCGTTTCTGCACCCTCTCTATGACACCACTAATGAAAATCTGCTCAATCCATCCTCTACTCCTTCTCCGAATAATAAAAATCTGTCATCAGATAGAGGAAAAGAGATTATGGTAACGCCTACACCTGTAAACTCGCCTACTTTGTCGCCCACAAATTCGGTACGTAGCGATTTGGATTTCCTACTGAACAAAAAATCGCTTCAGCTCAGGGAGCTTACAATTCACAAGCCCCATTCTCAACCGTCCCCCCAAATCAGTCCGAAGTCGGCTAGAAATATAACAGTGAGAAGGAAAACAAAAGGGGGAAGTAGGCACTTCAGGGGGAGAGGTGAGGGCAGGGGGATCCGTGATTTATCTCTGGTATAAGTCCCAATCATAGACATGACCGAAGACAGACCTCTTAGAGCATGCAAGGCCAGAAATCCTCCAATATGAATTTTTCCATCTCCATGAATATAAGAGGATTGGGGGCAGGTCCCAAGTTTTTGGCCTTAATTTTTTTTTTTCATTCTGAAAGTCCCAAAATAATTCTAATACAGGAAACAATGCATGATGCCTCCGTTGCTGTTTCTTACTTCAGGAAGATGTATCCTTCATGGCACATCTCTGCCACTGGAGCGATGGGGCTCTCGGGAGGGCTAGTAGTCCTTTGGGACCCAACATGGATCAAGGCAAAAACTTATAAACGTCTGGCGGGAATTTTAATCTCGAAAAAAATGAGAGGACACAATTTTCCTATTAATATTCTCAATATATGTGCCCCCTACAAGAACAGAATGCTTTTCTGGGAGAAAATTTTCGATTTTGAAATTTTTGATGTGGAAAATTTGTTGATTGCAGGAGATTTAAACTTCACTTTAAGTATGGACAAGATATGGGGCAGTAAAAGAAAAAAGGATTCTCTTGCTGAAAGGTTAAAAAATGAATTTCTCAAGAGAAATTTTGTTGACATCCTTCCTCCTCAAATGATCCCGACTTGGGAAAATGGCAGAGTTGACGAAGCTTATGTAGCTAAAAGGCTGGACAGGTTCCTTATTCATGCCAGTGTGATTGATTGTATGGGTATGCCTTTCTCATCAATAGAAAACATTTTCATTTCAGATCATAGGCCAATCATTTTAGGCTGGAAGGAAAGAAGTTTCAGGAAAGGATACTCATTCAAGTTTAACAACTCTTATCTGGAGGATCCAGGATTTAATGATCTCATTAAAAAAACATGGATGGAGCTGAAAAATAATGATCCTTCCAAACTCTTGATGACATTTAAGGACAAAATGGATTATATGCGGAAGGCGGTGAAAAAATGGCAATATGAGAAAAGACAAGCAAACAGGAAAGAACTTAGGAGTATTCAAAGAGCTTTAGACATGGCATCGGAGGCGATGGCCTCTCATCTTTTATCTCTGGAGTCGAGATGTCTCATAAAGGAGCTGCAAAAAAAGAAAATAAAAATTTTGGAACAAGAGGAATCCTTTTGGCAGCTGAAAAGCAGAGCAAATTGGATTAAAGCAAGGGATAATAATACAAAGTTCTTTCACAATTTTGCAAATGCCAGGCGCGAAAAAAATTCCATATGGAAGATAAGAGATGGGAATGGTCAGCTCATTTATTCCCAGCAAGATATATCAAATGAGGCAGTAAGATTTTTTGGAAAGCAGTATCAAAGATCTGAAGAATGTAATTTTAAGGACATCCTATGGGGCATTGAAATCTTCCCAAAGATGTTCGATGAGGAAACAAATGATAGAAAATTTCAAAAAATCTCTGAGGAAGAGCTGCTTGGGATTATGAAGTCATTTAAAAGTGATAAATGTCCAGGGTCGGACGGCTGGACAATTGAGTTTTTTACTCACTTCTTCGACCTTTTCAAAGGGGATTTGTTAAGAGTGGTAGAGGGTTCAAGAATGGTGGGTAGTATTAACACAAAGGCTGCTTCCACCAATATCGCCCTTATCCCTAAGAAAGATGAGGCGGAGTCTTTTATGGACTTCCGGCCGATCAATGTCCAGGGTCGGACGGCTGGACAATTGAGTTTTTTACTCACTTCTTTGACCTTTTCAAAGGGGATTTGTTAAGAGTGGTAGAGGGTTCAAGAATGGCGGGTAGTATTAACACAAAGGTTGCTTCCACCAACATCGCCCTTATCCCTAAGAAAGATGAGGCGGAGTCTTTTATGGACTTCCGGCCGATCTCTCTATGCAATACTACTTATAAAATTATTGCAAAAATAATTGCAGAAAGGATAAAAGGATCTTTATCAAATCATATTTCACCAGAGCAACATGCGTTTCTGAAAGGGAGGAACATACAGGATGCGGTGGCAAGTACCCAGGAAGGAATATATGCTATTCAGAAAAGGAAAAGGAATGCAGTCATCCTTAAGATTGATCTCCAAAAGGCATACGACTGCCTCGATTGGGGATTCTTAAGGTGCTTATTGGTAAAGATTGGCCTAAAACCTGGTATGACAAACTGGATAATGGCGTATGTTGAGATGGTGAATTTCTCGGTGATCATAAATGGAATTCCTTCCCCTTTCTTCTCTGCCTCCAGAGGTCTCCAGCAAGGATGCCCTTTATCGCCACTTTTATTTATTCTGGCTATGAATACTCTCAGCCTTCATATAAATAAGGCTTTTGAAGAATCCAGATATTCTCCGCTTAAAATTTGCAAGGGTATTTCGATCTCACATAATCTGTTTGTCGATGATATCATAATGTTTGGAATGTTATGCAAGATTTCATGGTTATGCTACTATGAGATCTTGGAAAAGTTTCAAAAGGCAACAGGCCTTCATATTAATTTCGAAAAGTCTGTCTTTTTTCATAATGATACGAGCCAGGAAGTGATTGATTGGTTGACGGAGCTGTTTGGAATCAAAGCCCAATCTATCAGGTTAGGATTGAAATATTTGGGCTTTCAGCTAAAAGCTGTAGGTTATAAAAAGTCAGACTGGGGATGGATCTTAGACAGGTTTTACAAGAAGATTTCCGCCTGGCAGTACAGATATCTCTCTCTTGCGGGAAGAGTGATCCTCGCCCAATCGGTTTTAAATCAGATGATGGTATACTGGGCCCATTTATTCGCCATCCCAGCAAGCATAATTACGGCAATGAACAAGCTCACGAAAAACTTCATATGGGGAGAACAAGTGGGTAAAAAAAAATATCATCTCTCATCTCTTGCCAATATTTCCAAACCAAAGAGCAGTGGCGGATGGGGGCTTTTAGAATTGAAATCTTTTGGCAGGGCTTTACTCTGCAAGACTCTGTGGAGGGGCATTTTCGAGGATGGTCCATGGAGTAACATAATTCGATACAAATATCTAAAAAGGAAGAATCTGGCATATTGGCTCAGAAAGGAACAATTAGGCTCATCTAGGGGATCTCCTATTTGGCAAAGCCTTCGGAAAATTGGCAAATTTTTTCTGGAAAATTTATACTGGCATTTCCAAACAAGTAAAAATATTCTCATTGGAAAAGACTGTTTCATGTGTGGTGATGAAGCGATTGAGGTTCAGAACTCTCTTCTAGATTTTCTCCACAGGAAAGGTATGTTTTACTGGGAGAGTCTAATTGCAGGATGGAATGGCCCGATTCCTCTTTGGAGAGAAGCTGAAGGTATGGGGATGCCGTTAGACATAGCTTTGCAGTGGGACCAAATCAAAATCCGTCTCAGGAACTGTGGAATCTTTCGTTCAAAGGATCATGATGGTCTCATTTGGCGAAGCTCAAAGGTTTTATATGCTATTCAAGTGAAGGATGTTTATAGAGACCTGATTAGCAAATTGCCTTCTCTCCTCAAGCCGTCCTTTCCACCCATTCTCTGGAAAACAGGATGCCCCTAAAAAATGATCCTGTTCTCCTGGTTGGCTTTTCACAATAGGAACCTCTCTTGGGAAAATTTAAGAAAACGCGGATGGCAGGGTCCGGGTGTTTGCTCCATCTGTTGGTCTGAAGATGAAACCAACTTCCACCTTTTCTTTGACTGCAAGAAAACACGTCTTCTATGGAGGACTCTGGAGGAAGCCCATGGCGTCCAGCATATGACTCATTCCTCTATTTCAGATGCTTTTTTATGGTGCAGTCTTCAAAAGAAATCATGGAGATCAATCTTCATCATTACGGTATGGTGTATATGGAAGTGGCGCAATAGGGTTGTTTTCAATGGTAAGGTCTCCCATCTTCTGGAAATTATCTCCTCCATCTCTTCTATTTTTGAATCGATTCCGCAAAGCATATCCAAGGATCCAGATCAGAAAGGAAGTGTGGCTTAGCTGGACCTGTCTTCTTTGCCGAGAGCCTTCTTTGACGGGGCTAAACAGGAGGGTCATTGTGGCTGTGGGGTTTTTATCGTGGTAAATGAAAACTGCCATTATCACCTTTTCTGGAATGGAAACTGCCATTATCACCTTTTCTGGAATGGGGGGAGTGGTTCAAACAGTAAGGCGGAAGTGATGGCCCTTGCTGGCCTTCTTCATTTTTGTCTTTTTATCAATCTCCAGGATGTTTCCATATTTGGTGATTCTAAAGTCTTGGTTGATGGTCTTCTTGGTAAGAACATCATAAGGAAGCCACAACTCTCTGGATGGATTGATAGGATTAATTTTTTATGGAACAGATCAAAGGGTGTGTCCATTCATCACATAAAGAGGAATCTTAACCAGAGTGCAGATGAATTATCCAAAAGAGGTCTCCGGATGGCTCCAGGATTATGGTCCTTGCAGGTTTCTTTTGAGGGCTATATTATATCCATACAGGACTTCTTTCCTCTTGATTTCTAATTTTGTCTTGGCTTCTGGCTCTTTCAACATCTTTTGGTTTTGTATTCTATTAAGCTCTGATTTTTCTCTCTGCTCGCTGAAGATTATCATCCGCTAATTTTGCTTTTCCAGTGACCGCAGTTCTTTCCTGTTGGTAGAATCTGTTTCTTATCGCTGCTATCAAGTTTCTATGGCCTGCGTGCCCACTCTAGTTTCAGCTCTTCTATGGCTGTATGTTCTTGGTTTCACATGATAGGTCTGTTCAGATGCTGTCCATTCTTATTGGGAGCTTTTTTGGTGTTTAGCTGCTCCCATTCTAGGCTCATATATGTGGAATAGTTTTCTTCTAGTTCTGGCTAGAGCTCCTTCTAGTTTAATTTTTCCACTCTTATGTTTTAAGTCATATATATGAAGAACAGCTGAACTGATATAATGTTCTCTTTTATATTTCTGATATAAATGCAATATAGTTTTTTTCGTCCTGAAAAAAAAAAACATAATAAATAAATTTAATTAATAAAGTGAATGAAAAAACAAAATTTGATCAGCTTTAACTTGCCTAGGTAAAGATTGAAGACCTACTGCAGAATGCTTTCCAATGAGTTACTCTTCTTTAACATTAACTTTGTAGAGGCAAATATAAGTTACCCTTCTTTAACACTAACGCTGCAGAGGCAAATATAAGCTTTACTTGAATTTAGCGAATTTACCGAGAGACTTCCTATAAGTATGATATTTGATTTCACAAAATTGCAAAGTAGTCATACTCATAGGATGCTCTACCCTGCTTCTGAGAAAAAGTGTCAAGAAGTATTTGAAATATTAAAATCCATATGTGGGCTCGTCAGTTTCAGATATCGAATCGCTTGAGATTTGTCGCATGTTTGTCTCACACTTCGATTTAGTTCGCGCGTAATAAAATCAAATGTACTGATTTAATTCCTGTGTCATTAAAAATTTCTAACTCGCCGGCGAATAAGCCCCACGGACTTTATATTTTGTTACAGAATTTTACTCTTAGAAAAAGGGATGTATCCAAAGAGAAATTTCCAAATTTAGATTATATTTAAATAATTGTCGTCAGAACGGAGAGTAAAGTTAGCTATAGTTTAGCTAGATTGTTGTTTTCTTTGAAAATTATGGAAATTTGGATCATGTTTTAATAAAATTTTGTAAAGTTTTTTGTAAATCTAGATTAAAGCTGTCAAATTTTAAGATTTTGGGTGTTTCTGAAACTAACAGCTTCAAAATTTTGGATGCCTCACCAAGCTTTTACTAGTGTTAAATTTGTTTCCACAATAAAAATATGATTCAAATACTACCAATATAAAATAAAAAATAAAAAATAAAAATTACTCAAATTCAACCTGACCTGACAAGTCCTATAAAAAAAAAAAAAAACACAGTCAATTTTAACCAATGCAGATTGTAAAATATTTTAAAATTTAATAAACTTTTAGAATATTTTGAAATCTGTCCATAGTAATGATCATTGAATCTGCAATCCATATAGTAATGATCATTGAATTTGCCATCCATATATAAAATCGCTATATTCAAAATTGATATTACAAATTACACCATTTTAAAATTCTTTCAAAGAGAGACTGCAAGACTGAAATTCCTTGAAAGCAGTGGCTAAACATGTGATCGACTACATTTTAACAAACTATCCACTAAACATTGAGAAAGGCTTTTGAAAATATAGACTAGGATCTCAACGAAAATGAAAACTATGCATCAACCTTCGGCACAGAAGTGATATGTTGCTCGTGGCGGCGTCTACACTATCTCTACGCTGCAGGCAGCCTTCGTCGGCAGTGGCGCTCTGACGCTGGATCCGTGTAAACTCGTTCCAAATGCCATGAAACTCGGCTCCAGTAAATATGAATTCTTCGTGCTGTGTCGATACAAAAACATTTTGAATGACTGGATGTTCATTCTACTGCCAAATGTCATCCTCCCATAGAGATGCGTAAACAGTCTCAGTATACCCATACACGGCATCTGAAAACATAATATCGCCCTTTGAATTTCCATCCAAAAGGTTCATGATGATTCCAAGCTCGACGGCAGTATGGTCCATCAAGATGCCAGGTTCTGGACTGACATAGTCGTAATATGTCAAATTTTCTTCGAAATGCAGGTCTGCTGTGTCAGAATCCGAGGTCGCTTCAGAATTCACTTTTGTTATTTCACCTTGTTTAATTGAACCCATCTCACCAATGCCCTTCTCGCCATCGTCATCCGCTCGCTCATTCAATCCGGTTTCATCCTCCATGACCCCGTTCAGCCTCTCGTCCTGGTGCATGTTAGTATGTGTTTCTTCTGGATTACTGTTAATAGGATCCATATTATCGATCTTCTCAAGTAAAGCCATAATAACACTATCATGCACCAAGCCTCCGGTACTGGTTCTCTTTGCCTCGGGCAAAGCCAATTCGCAATTCCAATACTCATCTGTCCCTCGCTTATTCTGAGAAACTAGTGAGGAAGAGGCCATTTCTGTAAAAAATGCTGTGATTAAAAGTTAAAACACAATAACAAATACAACTACAGATAACCTCGTTTATATAAGCTATGCTATCCTTTTATCTTCAAGGTATGATAGATGTCAGGCGTCAATTGGTCAGTACTTTTGCGATGTCTACCGGTACACCTGTATGGCGGGCAAAAGAATTCTTGGGGTGAAAAATATTTCAGGAAATCTAATTTTAGGATTGTTTATTTTTTAGTGGCTGAAATAGATTGAGAATCAGGATATTTAAACTCTCAAAAATAATGTAACTTAACACCTATAGTCTAGATTTCCGAACATCTTTGCTGGAATTTTTCAAAATTTTGTCCAACGAAATTGTAGTGTAGTGCTTATTTTTTTTCTTTTACAAAGGGCAATTAATATATATGAAAATATATATGAAACTCTCTGTCCATTAATGAGCTGAAACAGTATATGCGACCTGTATATATATGAAACTATCTGTCCATTAATGAGCTGAAACCGTATATGCCACCTGTATAATTTAAGCAAATACATTATACGAAAGGTGACATATACTACCCTATTAATGGGCCGATAACTCCATATATATTTTGCTAGCCTTTGAAGATTGGACAAATGTAAATCGGAAAAATGTCAATTAGGTGACTTATTCCTTAGAACGGTTCAATTATATTTTCCGGCTACATACCACCAGGAAGGACTGAAACCTGTCAAAAAGACAATAAATAGAGGTAACTATAGTTGATGGATGAGAAGATATTAAAGATTGACTAACTCTCGCATGAGGTTAAACTTTCCCAACAAACCCGAAGTACTTTTCAGCTTATCTTTCCTTTGGTTCGTTCAAAGTGTTTTCGTAGAACATACGTAAAGCTAGTCGCGGTTGAAGGTTTCCCAGGTACACACGCAAACTACTCGAGAAAAGTAAAAATCGTTACTAGTTCAGAATTTAAACAGATCACGTTCGTGATTCAAATCAAACAGGCCCCAGTCGTGGCTTTCCCGTGATGTTACATTTTCTTGTTTCAAGTTGCATTCATCATGAAAGCTCAAGTCTACTTGCTTATCTTGACTTGACTTCAAGACTTGGGGAAGTGTCTATCAATTTGCGTTCGATCCGTGGCAGTCGAAATCAGGTTGCCCAGCTTCACACGGGTTTAGTCGACAAAATTAAGAAACGCACCTAATTTACAATTCGAACTGACCTTGTAAGGCAGGAATTTCAAATATGAAGCACCCAGCCCTTTTTAATCATCTTAAAATAGAAAATAAACAAACAGGAAATTCGCTGTATTTTCCCGGCAACGCACGGACAATTTGCCAGTCAAATTCCATTTCAGGGCACCTTTCGTGCTTTCCCTGAGTGGTCCAGACCCGCCATCTTGTGCTTTCATTTCTTCTTCATGAAGTCTTCGTAATTAGCTTGACTTCAAGACTTCTAGACTTCTGGAAGTGTAAATCAAATTTTCCTTCCGTTGTTGTACGAGTAAACAATAGCAGCGGTAAATGTAAACCATCCAAGTTTTCCCTTTGCCTTCTGATTTTTATATATACGGATGGTTTAATTATATATATTTTATAATTAAGTGAATATATTGGTTATTATTTATGATTATATTATTATTATTAAAATTATTTGAATATATGTATGTGGTTTTTCTTTCTAGTGGCGTTATACTACTTCTTGTTATTTCTCTATAGATGGTCTTTTAACTAAGTTGCTTTGACTTCAATAGACTCTTATGGGTAGAGGTTCCCACACTACACTTTTTGTTGGTGCTCAACTTCATGACGGTGTGGTCCCTCCACCTCCTCGATTTGTCGGGGCCTCTGGTTCTAAGCATTTAGTGGACACTCTAGATTTGGGCACTTTGGATCTCACAACTCAAGATGTTGGCAGTTGAGTTGTAAGGGTTTAGTGGACACGCTAGATTTCGGCCCTTTGGATCTCACAATTCAAGATGTTGGCAATCGAAAGACATCAGTTGATGATTCTATTATTGCTTCTCACTTTCGCAGTTGGGTGACGTCTTCTCATTCGACATTTCTTCCACTGTCGTCGACACAGTCAATTATTGATTCTATTAGATAAGCTCTTTTCCTCCCTCTTGGATGATGATATTTCCTTATTAGATAGAATTACTTGCAATTTCGTTGCCCCTTCACCTGTTGTCGTTAGCTCTATGGAACCTTTTTGTATAAACCATACCTTGTGTTATGGAGGTCTGGCCAAACTTCACTAATCACCTCTCTTTTCATAGCATCTCTATTGATCGAGTCCTAGTCTCAGACTCCATTTTTCTGCTTTCGAACCCCCTTCTGCCATCTATACCTCCTAATGTAATCTTCGAGGAACAAGACACTTGAACGTTGGATCCCTCTCTCATATCTTCTCTCAATGTTGCATCCAACTCTACTCGCTCTGCTTCATTCGCCTCCCTGTCTCCTTCTGGTGCTCCCATCCGTTCCTTTGAGAACGTCACTACTTGGAAAAAGAAGAATTCTAGGAAGCAATATGCTCACGAGTGTCACCTTGATGGAGATTCTCTACAAGGCATTCCAATATCCTTGCAGTCCTTGAGGGCCTTTAGATAGCAACTACCCTCTTATGAGGGTTTTCAATGATTATATTGACTTTAAATGTTAGAGGTGTGACGAGCCCTCATAAGATCTGTGCCCTTCACATACTTGTCTCTATTCATCAACATTCTATTATTTTTTTCCAAGAAACTATAGTTCCTTTGAAAAGGCTAGATGTTATCTTTTGAAAAGTTGTCCTCGTTGGTTTATATGTGTGATGGATGTCGATGAGTGTTCTCGAGGCCCTAACTATGTTGACAAATAGGAAACCCTACTGCTCTGGTGGGTATTATTTGGAAGGTACTTTTAGAGGTTTAGATGGATGGGTTCTGTTGGTTAATTGTTATGGTTGTTATTTAGATAATGAGAATTTTTGGAACCTACTTTCTCATAGTGGTTTTCTCTGCTCCCCAAATCTTATTCTAGTAGGTAACCTTAACTCCACAACGTCTGCCAACGACAACTGGGTCATTCTACTTGCCATGACCCTTTCTCAAAGGTGATTTCCAAATTAATACTGGACTCAAAACTTGTTGACCCCTATCCCATGCCTTTGGGTGTAACATGGATAAATAGAAGATCGAGTATTGATGGGGTGGCCAAGAGGTTAGATAGGTTTCTTATTGACTTCTAGGGTGGGTAAGTATAGATCCTGGATTTTCCTAGATGTTGTATTGGACCATTTTCCTATTTGTCTCCAACTTCATTTCAACGACTCTAGGCACATACTCCTTTTAAATTTAATCACTCGTGGTTGAAGGAGGAATCCTTCATCGCTTTGGTTCGTGTTTATTAGCTTTGTTGTCATCTTGGGCCCTTTGAATCCATTATGCCTTTCTGGAAATGTAAGATGTCTCATTTAAAGTCTCATGTTAAGAGATGGGTTGGGAACTTCATCCTCGAACAACAAAGAAAATTGGAAAGTATTGAAGTTGACATTAATCTTTATAAATCTACTTATATTTCCACATCTTTCTTGGGTTCTCCAAAGCAAGATCTATGTTTTTTGGCTTAGAGAGAAACCCATATTCTAAAAGTAGAAGAGGAAAGGTGGAGTTTAAAGAGAAGGGCCATCTGGATTGGAGAGTGGGATGGTAACATGAAGTTGTTTCACAAATTTTCTTCCTATAGGAGAAATAAATGCCATTTTAGGATGGTGAGGTTTATTAGATCTATTCTCAACTGGATTTGGGGCAATCAACTAGAGCACACTTCTCTGATATGTATAAGTATCTAGGGTACTATATTCTTAAGGAAAATCTTAAGGTCCTATAGCATTTTCGTTGCTTTTTTTTTTTTCTTAAAATGACTCTAGGAGGATTGGTGCTTTAGTTGCTTTTGAAGAACTTCTCACTGTAGTTAAATGTTTTACCAAGGATAAAAGCCCCACCACAGATTGGTGGATTGTGGAGTTTTATTCGACCTTCTTTGATTTGATTGGTCTAGATATACTGAATATTGTGGAAGAGGTTCGCATCTCTAGCAATATATTCGGAGCCATAAATTCCACCTCCCTTTCTATTATTTGAAAATGCTCCAAACCCAGATCCTTTGATGATTTTTGTCTCATTGTGTTGTGGAACTTAATTTATAAGGTTATTTCAAAAGCGGTGGATATTCGGCTCTGGGTTGTTCACTCTTCTTCCAGTTCCGCTGAAGAGTTTGGGTGTCTTCCTAATAGGCACATTCACAATTCTATATGGTTGTCTCGAGAGCTCATACACACTATCAAGACTATGCATCAAAAGGCCATGTTTCTCAAGTTGGATTTGGTCAAGGACTATGATTGGGATAATTGGGACTTCTTGATACTTCTTCTTATTCATATTGGGTTGGATTGACATGTAACAAATTGTATTATTAGTGTATCTCGATTGCAAATTTTGCAATTCCCATAGATGATCTTCCATCTGATTTCTTTTCCGCATCTCCTGATTTATGATAGGGATGCCCACTTTCTCCCTTTTTATTCCTTTTGGTCATTGAAGGATTCAAAAAAATGATCAAAAATTCCAAAGAAGGTGGTGACATCAAAGGTGTAAGGGGTTATAAGCACATTTTTATCACTTATTTACTTTTTGTTGACGATGTGCTGATTTTTAGTGATGGAACCATCTCTGAATAGTGGGTTTATAATGCGATTTTCTCTACTATTTTTCTACTTATGGTATGCTAATAAGCCAAGTGAAATCCTCATTTTTCTAATAAAAGACTCCTATTAAGATTTTGCATACTATTTCTTCCTTTATTCTGTACATAGTTGCTCATATGGAGCTTGGATTTACATACCTTGGCTATTTTCTTAATCCAACTTGTTATTTAGTGGAGG
This sequence comes from Pinus tabuliformis, assembly GCA_031772625.1. Taxonomy (NCBI): domain Eukaryota; kingdom Viridiplantae; phylum Streptophyta; class Pinopsida; order Pinales; family Pinaceae; genus Pinus; species Pinus tabuliformis. The sequence continues at coordinate 642,443,484 of CM062813.1, read as the reverse complement.
ACTGGATGTGGTTACACAAACATATTAAACAATGTATCGACCTATGGTGCTATAAGTGGTTGTCTATTGGAGAATGGATGACATTGTTGAAATCAATCCTTGAATCTATCCCTGTCTACTGGAACGTCATGTCGAAGGCTTCTAAATCTAACATAAGAAAGATCTGACAAGTCATGTATAATTCCCTATGGGTTGGACAAAAGGGGAAAAATACCTTTCATCTGGTCAAGTAGTAGACTCTTTCTCAATATAAAGGTAGTAAAATTTGTGGTTTCAAGAACCTCCACTATTTCACACTTGCTCCAGCCATGAAAAGCCTTTAGAGAGTGTCAACTGGCTTTGACTTAATGAGCAACATTGTGTCATATAAATACCTGTATAATCAACCATTTTCAAATTGGCTCTTGGGAGAATGGTAGTTTATTTTTAATGGGGGCTCGAACATCTAGAGGGGACTATTGGCTACTCTCCCATGGATCAAAAAATGGCTTGTCTGGAAGGTTGTTTGTGGAGATAAAGTTTTATTGGGTAGATACCCTTTATTATGGGGGACACACTTTATAGACTTTCTCCAAATGTTATTGCAAATCTATATTCCCATGGTATATATCGGCTTGGCCAGATTTTTTTTGGTTGGTCCTCTTAACCAACAAAATGATAGATGGTTGTATTCTATGGATTTGGGACTATGAGATTCTTTGGTCTAGGACATTTTCTTGGGAGAACTCAATAAGGCATGTATTTGATGGTCCTAATGTCTCTATTATATGCTTGAGGGGGTTGGAAATAGTGGAACACCTCTTCTTCAATTGTGACTTCTCTAGGGTTTTGTGGCAGGAATTAGTTTATGCACTTAACCTGCAAGGTTGTGGTCCGAATGTTCATTTCGAATCATGTTCATGTTGGTGGCTTAGTCACATGAAACACTATAGATTTCTACCACTTTACATTGTTTGGGGCATTTGGAAAATTCATAACAAGACAACTTTTTTAAGGTCCCACTTCAATATTTCATGGATCCTTCCTTAGATTTTATGCTTTTTCTTTGACTACCTTAAGCCATTGAAAACTAGAAAATCTTGACTCTTCTTGTTTCTAATGGCTCCTTGGATGGATATAGTTGGGTTCTTCGAGATGGCTCAACATAGGGGCATCTATGGTTGTGGTGGTCATATTTATCTTCCTGGAAATTACTCTATACATTTTTGGCTAAATATGAGTGGCGGTTCAAATATTAAGTCTAAGATAGTTGTAGCCTAGGCCCTACTCTATGTTGTTGCATCATTGGATATTGTTTCCTTGTAGGTTTCCAGTGACTCAAGATGTGTTGTTGATTATATGTCCGAAATAAGCCACTTGCAGTTCCTTCACTTGCAATGTTGGATGGATAAAAATCTAGCATTAAGAGAACTCTTCCAATTGCTTTCCATCCTCGATATCCATAGGGAGTTGAAAATTTTAGTGGACAACCTCTGAAAGCGAGGCTTCGAGGAGGAGCAATGGTACATCCATCTTTCCAAATATTAGGGAGAACAACTGGTGGGAAGGGGGAGATTATAGCTCCCGACTTGATCATGACCAGGAAGACTTCAGTTTAGATAAGCTCTTCATTTTGGAGGCCTTTGATCACCTATTTTTGTTGCTATTTTTTATGATGTTTAACATTAAAAGACATTTTTTTGTTGAGGCTTTTGTTTAGAACAGGTGGAAATGGCAGTTTCATTTTATTATATATGGTTGCTAGTTTTGTAAATTTTCTAAGTTTCCCTAATCATCTGGTTTCTTGTAAACAAGTTTCTCATTTTTTACTATACATTCCCTTGCCTAACTCTTTTTATAGGCAATATCATAGTGATTGTATTCCTTTTATATCTAATGAAAGGATGAATTTTCCTCTTGTGGAAAAAAATGATTTAGTTAATTTATTATTAATAATAATAAAATTATTTTAAATGATTTATTAATAATATTAGAAAGATAAAATGTTACTCCATCAATACATTTTGAATAACCAACATATTCGTTCTTTAAATAAATTATTACTCTATTAAAAGATTAAAACTTTACAAATGATAAAAAATAAAATAATGTATACACTTATAATTATTTCCTTTTTAATCTAAATAATGTAGTGGATGGTAAGGCCACATCCATTTTAAAATGGGTATGGATGAGGAAGATAGGTTTGGGTTAGGGTGGGAAGAGGAAATAATTTGGAGTTGTTATATTGATAATATTCGAAGGGAAAACATAAGAATAAAGGCGGAGGATGGCACCTTTTATGTCTGAGACAGATAAACCTTAAGGTTGTATTTACTAAAATTAGGATATAGGAAACTCTACAGTGTCCAATCCACTCGCCCCATGTTTAGTGCCCTTGTGGCACTGGGAACTCTACTCATGTTTAAATTCTCTCTCTTCTTTTGAGACTCCCCCTTTCCTTGTCGTGATCCCCTATGGACCTTCCCTTCTAGATCACAATCTAGAGCCCTTTCTAGCAAGACGAGATCCAATGGTCCATTTGATCTCCCCTCCTCCTCTTGATCAGGAGATCACGAATTTTAACTCACTAGTCTCAAATGGGACCAAGTTATAAAGAGCCTTTGAATCTCGTTTTCAAAAAACTAGATGATATTCCAAATATTGATATCTTTGCACCTCGGATCCAACAACAAGCTCTCTAGCTTGTAGATCATGGTCTGATCATATAGTTTTCAGGGCGTCAACCATCCCCCAAAACTGTGTATCAACAAATCTTGAAATACTCGAAGCCTCTTATAAAAGGAGAGGTCTCTTACTCTTTCTCCAGAAAAGGTTTCTTCACTTTTTATTTTGAGAACAAGTTTGATCGAGATCTTATTTTTAGAAGGGATCCTTATTTAATGGGAGCTCGGGGACTTTATTTGGATCACTAGATCCTGAAATTCAACTCAGAGTGCAATGTATTGTCCACAGTTCCAGTTTAGGTGAAATTACCCTTCCTTCCTCTGCATTATTAGAACAATGCAACCTTGAAACGGATTGGTAATGCTCTAGGGAAATACATAGATTGCATGGAACAAAAAGATGGTCTCTTATCTTGTGCTCTAATATGTGTTGAGGATGATCTTCACATGTGCCTCCTTGTAACAATCAATCTCAACATGGATAGTTGGACTCACATTCAAGAAGTGGACTATGATTAGTTACCTTTCAAATGTAAGAGCTTCCATGAATACAACCATTTTGCTAGAAACTTTCACAAAAAATACGGGGATCATGATCACCAAGGTCAGTCTGGAGAATAATGGTAGCAAGATAAAATAAATAAAGGGTCCCAACGCCAAATTCATCCTACACATCACCAGATCCAATACTCCTAGTAGAATATGCACCCCTTGGATCCCCCAAGTCTAAATCCAAAGGCAATGATGAAGGAACAAGCAAATCACCAACTCTGGGAGATTCTAACAATCATTTCAAGGATCTTAACACACTATGAGAAGAAGGGGAGATTATCCCATAAAGTTCTAAAGGAGAAGGCTCGACTAGTAATGCTCCAAAGTCGCTACGTCAAGCTATCCATGAACTGGAGGGGATCCCTTTAGCAGAGCCTAAGGCCTCCTAGGATGACTCTTCAAATGAGGAAAAGAACTGTCTTTCCTCGAAATAAGTAGTAGTTGGCATTACCTTTGCAAGATCAACAAAAAAAAATGAGAAACATAGAAAGCTTTTGAAAAGGTTCGTCGAACCCGTTTCTTAGATAGGAAATCCAATTGAGAAATAAGAATAATAAAAAATAAAAAATAAAAGGAACTTGGACATCTGGCCACCCTCAAACATATCCATTCTAGAAATATGGTAAATAAAGGGAATAAAATAAATGTTGGTCCTGGCCCCAATAAAGGGGCATTATCCTCCAAAAGTAAATAATGATAATACTTTTTTGATATTGCAAAGGCACGGGGTTCAAGAAAAGGAGATTGGAAGTCAAATATTTGATTCACAAAGAGGAAAACCTTAGTTACCCTACTGCAAGAAACAAAATTGTAAGAGAAATATATCTTAATTCATCACCATCAAATTTGGAATGGAAGTGGTTTAGAAGCAGTAAGCACAAGAAGAGCATTTGGAAGGTTTAAGCACATGATGGCATCCTTTGTAGGTCTGATTTCTCAACTCCCTTCAGAATATCCATTAGAGAACTTCCTCTATCCTTTATTTATAATCCAATAAGTTATGTTTGGTTATTAATATGTTCGTATAAGCAATCATGTTGGGTTTCTCTAATGGTGTTAAAAGACTCAAAATTTGGAGCCAATATTATAATAGGGGAAACTTTAATACTACTCTCCTAAGTTAGGAAAAAAGGAGGTCTTTTTATTAGGGATAATTTTTAGGAGCACATGGAGAACTATATCTCTCATCTTCAACTCTTTGACCCTAACTCCTCTATCCTCAAATACGCTTGGAACAATAAAATATCTGGACCATCTAACATTATTTCCATGCTAAAATGTTTCCTCATCTTTGATGCCTTCCTGCAAAGCAACGTATCCATCAAATCTAATATCCTTCTATGGAGAAGTTCTGACCATCACCCATTTCATTTGGATCTTATTCCTCCCATCAATGGTGTCCCCATCCCTTTTAGAGGCAACCTGTTATGGTTCAAACTATCGATTTTTCACTCTGTAGTCTCTCATTCCTGGTCCTAATGGGTGGAGGCCAGCCCTATAAGAATTTGGGAATAAAAAATTAAAAGGCTCAAGGAATTCATTATGCTATGGGCCAAAGCTATGCAGGTTGAAAAACAAGTTGCGATAAAAGACATGGAGGACACTATGAGTTCACTTCACTCCTTTTTAGATGAGAACACAATGACTCTAGAGATGTTGTAAAAGGGAAGACTCACATTTCATAAATATCACTCAATGTTAAAGGAGGAGGAGGAATATTGGAGAATTAAGTCAACAAGTGTCTGTCTACAAGCAAGAGATTTGAATACAAATTTCTTTCACAAGTAGACCAAGAATAGAGATTGGAACAATTTAATTCCGACAATAATTGTCAATTAAAACAAGATCGTTGAATTGAGGCTTATGTAATCCATAACATTTTTTAGAAGAGTTTCGGCGTAAATCGCATGTAGAAAACCTTTGTCGATGTGTTTTGAACCAACTAGTGTGGTTCATCGTCAAGACAAGTTGAGGAGTCAGATCATAGCTGCAAGTTAAATAGGGGGAGTAGATCTTCCAAATGGCTAGGTGCGACCATTAACAGCTATATAAAAAAACCGCTAGATTATATAATAATATTCTAATGTTAATTATGGGTTAATAGTCATGTACTATCTAGTGAAAGTAACCAATTGTAATTTTATAATATATTATATATTTGAATCTTGTACTATTTTATTTTATTTTTAAAATTCAATAATTTATATATTATAATATATTATATATTTCAATCTTATACTATTTCATTTTATTTATAAATTTTATTTGGTAATTAAATTAATCTATTTAATTCTTTTTAATAAATTTAATTATTTAAGATAAGATAAAGTCAATCAAGGTTAAGTAAAGGGGTTTCCATATCATTTTATTTAAAAAAAATTATTTGGCTATTAAATTAATTAATTTGATTCTTTTTAATATATTTAAACATTTAAATCCAATAGGTATCAAGGCCAAGTAAAAGGGCTTTTGGAATTAATAAATTATTATTAAATGGAATTACTAAATTATTTATAATAATTAGTTTAAAAAAAGAAAATTGATTTATGAAGGTAAGGGTAAAAAACATAAAATCAAAATTATAAGTAAAGCCATCTAATGGATCTAGGGATTAAGATATTATTGATAAAGTATTATTAATAAAAATATTAGAACGAGAGACAAAAATTAAGAACAAGATGGTCAAGAGTATGACCACTAATAAAATAAATTAACCAAAGGAGAAACCTAGGAGGATGGAGAAGGAAACGAGATAATATGGGGAAAATACGGGGAAACCTAGAAAGCTAGAAAAGGTCAAACAAGGGAGGAGGGGCAGTGTGGAAAGGAAGGCAAGACTAGGAAGAAAGTGTAGGGATCCAACAATTACTGATCTTCCAGCCGTCATCTCTATTGAGATTGTTTGGCCTCCTTTCAATTTCAATGGCTTCCGTGAATTTATGGCGATGGAACTGCAAAACCTTGGCAATAACCTTGGCCTCCTCAATACAAACATGATGCTTGGTCTTTTCCACATACTTGGTCAAAAGGCTTTCCTTAAAGTCTCCAAGAATTCAGTAATTACAAAAGAACCTAAAGAGCATTTCCTAAGTGTCCATCTTCCCTATGTCCAGGGAACCATGGACAAGATTGCTCGAATTCTTAAGAAGTATAATATTCCGTCAACCTTTAGGCCCCTCAACACCATTCATAAATCCCTCCGATCAGCGAAGGATCCTATTGACCCTAAGGACATGAAGGGTGTCTACATGATTCCTTGTTCTTGTGTGACCCCTTATATTGAGGAAATAGGACGCTCCATCCATCGAAGGATCAACGAACATGCATCTTACCTAAGGCACAGGAGAACCAAGTCTTCAGTGTTAGCAAAGCATGCAGAAAAGACCAAGCATCATGTTTGTATTGAGGAGGCCAAGGTTATTTCCAAGGTTGCGCAGTTCCATCACCGTAAATTCAGAGAAGCCATTGAAATTGAAAGGATGCCAAACAATCTCAATAGATATGACAACTCGAAGATTAGTAGTTGCTGGATCCTTGCCCTTTCTTCCTAGTCTTTCCTTCCCTCCCCCAACCCCCCCCCCCCCCCCCCCCCCCTTTTTGACCTTTTCTAGCTTTCTAGGTTTCCTCGTATTTTCCCCGTATTATCCCGTTTCCTTCTCCATCCTCCTAGGTTTCTCCTTTGGTTAATTTATTTTATTAGTGATCATATTCTTGACCATCTTGTTTTTAATTTTTGTCTTCGTTCTAATATTTTTATTAATAATACTTCATCAATAACATCTTAGTCCCTACATCCATTAAATGGCTTTACTTATAATTTTGATTATATGTTATTTACCCTTACCTTCATAAATCCAAATATATATATATATATATATATATATATATATATATATATATATAAACTAATTATGATAAATAATTTATTAATTCCATTTAATAATAATTTATTAATTCCAAAAACCCTTTTACTTGACCTTGATCCCTATTGGATTTAAATGTTTAAATATATTAAAAAGAATTAAATTAATTAATTTAATAACCAAATAAATTTTTTAAATAAAATGATATGGAAACCCCTTTACTTAACCTTGATTGACTTTATCTTATCTTAAATAATTAAATTAATTAAAAAGAATTAAATTAATTAACTTAATTACCAAATAAAATTTATAAATAAAATGAAATAGTATTAGATTCAAATATATAATATATTATAATATATAAGTTATTGAATTTTAAAACTAAAATAAAATAGTACAAGATTCAAATATATAATATATTATAAAATTATAATTAGTTACTTTGACTAGATAATATATGACTATTAACCCATAATTAACATTAGAATATTATTATATAATCTAGCCGTTTTTTTATATAGCCATTAATGGTCACACCTAGCCGTTTGGAAGATTTTCTCTCCCTATTTAACTTGCAGCTATGATCTAACTCCTCAACTTGTCTTGACAATGAACCACACTAATTGGTTCGAAACGCATCGACAAAGGTTTTCTACATGTGATTTATGCTGAAATTCTTCTTAAAACAAGATCGAAGACTTTCATCAGATAAAGGAAGATTCAATTTCCTTATTCAACAATTTATACTCATAAATTATCCTCCCTTCGCGAACTCTAAGTAATATATGTTGGAAAATATTCAACCTATGATCTCTATGAAAATAAAAATTAGTTAAATCAACTCCTTTCCAAAGAAAAGATACACAAAGTGTTTTCTCTCTTCATCTTGATAAAGCTCCAGGGTTGAATGGTTTCTCAATGCACTTCTACTAGAACTTCTAGGAAATAATTAAATAATATCTTTTTAGAATGTTCATATATTAGCTAAATAGAGGTTTCATTTATGAGGGAATTCACTCATCTTTTCTGGCTTTGATCCTAAAGGAATCAACCCCCCATCCTTCACCAAGTTTTGGCCAATATCCTTATGTAATGTATCCTACAAGATCATCTCTAAAATTATTGGGGGAAGGATCAAGGGACTCCTTCCATCAATAATTTCTTAAAATAAAGGAGTTTTTGTTCTAAGGAGAAATATTTTTTATAACATTATGTTGGTCTAGAAATCCATACAATCCAGCAGATCGAGAAAAGGCATAGGAGTGACAATAAATTTGGATTTAGTCAATGCATTTGATAGAGTAAGACACAATTTTATTTTCAAAACTCTATGTAAAATTGGTTTCAACTTAAATTTTATCCAATGGATCTTTATCTACAATTTTTTTTTTTGGATTACACCCTTACTCAATGGAAGATTCACTTTATTTTTTCAAGCCTCCACGAGGCTTCGCTAAGGGTGTTTGATTCCCCCCTTCCTATACACTATTATGGATGATCCTCTTAGTAGAACAAATGTAGATCCAAGAATATTCTAAGCCTTAGATTCACTCATGAAGTCAAAAGTGAAAATCATGCTCAATTTACAAACGACACCATTCTCATGTGCAGAGCTTCACTGGAAATTGCAAAAAGATTTGAAGTGGTCTTAAATAATTTTTTGGAGGCCTCAGGAGGACAAGAAAACTCAACTATATACACGATCTACACCTAGAATATATCAGCAACGAAGAGGTTATATATTGGGGAGGGATGAGGTTTAATACCATTAAGCACTAGAGAGAATTGATGTATCTAAATGTTGTGATATATCTTCAATCCCATTCTTTGCAAGCATGACATAATGTGATGGAAAATTTTAAGTGAAAGTTTGAATCATGGGGCTCGAGATGGCTCACCCTAGTGTGGTGCATATTTCTCATCAAATCGCTCCTCTCTACAATTCCCATATTCCAATTCTTTGTAATCATATCTCCTCAATATATTATCAATGGCTTAGGGAAGAGTACTAGGAAATTTTTGTGGGAAGGAAACAAAACATCTTCAAAGAAATTCCATATGGTTAAATGGTCCACCATCCACTCCCCCATTGTGCATGGAGGTCTGGGAATTAGAGAACCTATCTTAGTGAATCAAACAATTGGAGCTAGGTTGGCCTAGAATTAAAAATAAATCAAGATGCTTTTTAGCCTCATGTTCTCATCAGCGAGTACAATATAGATAATGAAGCAGTGCAATATTACAACATTCTAAGCAAGTCTCTCAAATATGGAAACTAATCTCATCCTTTTCCCATTTGATTGAAAATTATGTCAGTTGGACTCCTAGAAATGGATCTCGCATCAATGTTTGGATGGACATTATCCTCAATAAACCCACTATGCTCTTAGATCTTCATCTGAGGTGGCTCCATAAACACTTATCAAATATTAGGATCAATAAACTGGGGAAGTTATCAAAGTGGGATAACTCTATTCAGTGGTGTGGTTGGAGGCTAGAGATTATCCCTTCAAATTTGAAAAGACTTGCGGATAAATTACAAGAACGCTTGATCGGATGTGACCCTTTGCATCAAGAGGTTGAGGATAATTTTGGATGGAAAGCACATATGTATTTGGTGAAAGCAGGGTATGGGGATAATCCTTTCTCTCAACAGACCCATCTTAAGACTGTAATCTAGAAAAAGATATGGTTGAATAATGTCATTCCAAAAACCATCTCCTTTTGTTGGTTACTATCTCACAAAAAAACCTCACTTCTTAGAACCTCCAAAAAATAATGGTCTTTTGTCCTTTGAGATGTTCATTATGTTTCCATGATTAAGAATTCATTATCCACCTTTTCCTCCAATGCCCTTACACCACTCAAGTAAGGTCCATAGCCTTATGCCTTTTATTCCCTCACCTCATCCACCTATTTGAAGTCAATGTGTTCTTCTCAAAATGGCATAAGTATGAAAGTTCATTCATCAAAAATCCCCATTTCAAATGGATTTGGATCTCCATGCCAAAGCACATCTGGTGGAAATCTGGATCTCCCACAACAGTAATATTTTTAAAAGCACCTCTATCTCTCCTTAAGTCTTAGATCTCAAAGTTATTTTCCTTTGTGTTGAGCACAACATGTACCAATCACATGAGATAGACCTCTTTTGTAATAACCCCTGGTTAAAAGTTCATGTAATAAAGTTAATAAAGGAAAAATAAGACCAAGTTCATGGGACACACATTCCAAGTTGAATGTTGGGAAAATCATCCTAGTGGGTGTTCATTTGGTTTGTTATGGCTAAGGGAAAATTGACAAAGGCTTTGAAAAGGCAAGAGGCGTTATTTGGCATTAATTTATCAAAATATTGGAAATTAGGAGAAAAGGAAGGTGAAAGGTCAAAAGTTGCATGTGAGGAGGAAAATGAAGGATAATAATGGAAATTGAAGAAAATAGAGGCCTCATTAATAAAAGGGCTTATGAGGATCAATTCACAACCTTTTTCCAGTTCAGTTTTGGAGCTATCTCTATTCTCTCTATTCTATCATACTCTTGCACACTTAGAGCATTCTTGGAGCACTCTAGCATTAGAGAAAGGAAGGAAAAGGAAGGAAAAGAAAGAAAAGGGAAGCAAATATGAAGAAAGGAAGAGTTGGCTAAAGTAGCTACAACAAGATTACTTGCAAGTATCAAGTTTCATGTATGATTTTATTGCTAGTTTTGGCATGCATGGTACATGCATATATATATTTGGTTATCTTGTTGTCATTGGCATGGTTTTTTCCAAGTGTGACAGTTTTTTTTCAACCTCTCCTTGTCATTTCGAGCTAGCCATTGTGTGATGGATTTCTTTACATGGTTTAGCTAGATTGTCGGATGGTTTCGAAATTGATTGGGGTGATCTCAAGAAAATTCACAAAGGCCTAAGAATCCCTTGACTGGTAATGGCGGGATACATGGTAAAGCCTGAGGTTGTAGACAAAAAAATTCCTCATTGTTTAGGTGGAGAGATTTAGAGGAATCCATGCTTGTTTATAGCCTAGAGATCACTTAACCAGTATATGATAGTATTGTGGTAAAGCCTGTAGTGTAGGCTTCTTTGTTTGGGCATAAGAATCCATTGAACGGTAATGGTGGGATACACAGTAAAGCCTAATTGTATAGATGAGGATTTCAAGCTTAGGAATCCCCTGACCAGTAATTGTGGGATACAAGGTAGATACTGAGGAAGCCCTGGTTGGTTTTATTCAGTCCCACATTCGTGTTTGGAATATTGCACAGGGGTGATTTACTGAAAGAATGATTTGGTTCAGCCCAATCTATGGTTGGCTTGTACGTGGATGTCCTTGACTTGGTTGGATTTACATATATTAATAAGATCTCTTTTTGTCTCGTGCGTTATGTGTAAATGCACTTGTTATTTTTTGTCTTTGATGGTTGTTCTATCATTGATGTTTCTCTTGATAAATGTTGGTTATAAGAATGGTTTATGATAGACTTGAGTTATGGCTCTCATCATGTTTTGATTATTAAATGAAATGTTAATGAATGTATGATCTAATATATGATAATGTAGCTATTTTCAAAGGGCATCAGGCTTTCTTGACGAATCTCAGATACGTATGAGGTCCCTATGCTCATATGTGTTTATATGACATGTACATTACATGTTTATGATGTGTTTGACGAAATTCCTGTCATGGTTAGGATGAGTCTGGTTAGTTCTTGGTTCATGTTTTGCATTAGAGGCTTTGCCTACTTATTATTTATCATTCTTGATAATTTCATCATGTTATGGGTAGAAGACTAAGTCCTAGCCTAGAAAAGTGGCTCAGATTTTAGGGTCGCTGGCCCAAAACTTCCTGGAAACGATTGTAATTGCATGGAGGCCTTACTATGGGAGAAACTGGAGGCTTCCATTTGCATGGATTTCTTGTCATGGGAGCGACTAGGGGTCTAGATCAGTCAAAAGGCAAGTTAACTCAGGGGTTAGGCACCTGTTGTGGTTGGTTATCCTCTGGGGTTCCTGTAGTTCCTGAGGAAGGTCAATTTGGTTTTGGTTTGTCGATTCCACTTCCTTAACTGTACTTGAGGAGTTGAATAATATCACAACAACTCTTCATCACATGTTTACCCTAGTGGACCAGTTATTTTGGGTAAATGTGGGAGGAGGGTGTTACCGATTTGTATCAGCGCATGGTTGACCCTTTGGACTGGATGGGTGGAAAATGGTTTTCATGCATGCATGTCAATTGAATATGCATTTTTTGTGTATGTTTGTTATCTATGTGGATGTATGCATGCATTTTCATGGTTACCATTGTTGTGCATGGGGTCATGGTATACGGCTGGTGTGGTCATGCACGTTAATAGGATGATCATTGAGATGATGTCTACATACTTCTATGATTATGTTTATACATGAATTCTGCTAATTTGGTTGATCTTGTAGATGAGATATCCTCCCCTTGACTATACTAAGGTATGTTGATTATGTTTATATTATTTTTAACTGATAGGGTATACTTGCAGGAAGAGAGCAAATATGACTAGCAAAACGGTAGACTACATTTCACGAGACTCTCTCTATAGATCATATGAGCAGCACGGTGACGAGTACTCCCCTCACATAGCAGACACTTTCAAAAGTTTGTAGGTAGAAATAATGGGTTGTAATGCAGATAATAACAAGATAATTTAGTCACGAGAGAGACTTAGCAAGGCACAGGAGAAACAAGAAGAGGTTACTGTAGTAATTCTTCAGAGCTTACAGAACTTGCAGAGGTAGGGACCACTTAGGATCCATCATGGATAATAGGACAAGACTAATGGAGCTTATGGTAGCAAATATCATGATGGGGACATGTTGGATAGGGATGATACTGTCATGGATGGCAGCTTCTTGGATACACCTGATAGGGGAGGCAATGGACATGGGAATTATTCTAGTTCTAGTTCAAATAGGTATCATAATCACCATCATCATCATCTGTAGAGGAGGAGTGATAGGGGATATTTTTTGGATGAGTTCAAGAAATCCAAGCTATTGAGAAATGGCAATAAGAAATTCCACTTTAATTTGTCCTTGAATTAAACTGTGAATTAAATTCGAATTATATTCTCATAGCAACTTAAAATAGTTAAATTGAGTTTATTAAACTTACTTAACTTAGGAAATTCGAGTTGGAAGTCTTTTGGAAGTCATGTATATGTTCTCCCTACTTTGTAGGAGTCCAATGTGAGTTAATTGTGAGTTGTAAAATAGAATATTTAGTTTCATGAGTCAGTTCAGCTAAATTAGTTCTCAAACTAATTGAGAGAACTAATAGTGAGTTAACAATCAGTGGTGACACTAATGAACTCCACTAGTGCTACTCTACTTAACTGAATGTTTACTCATCAGAATCTCATGCATGTCGATTCTGAGAAAGATCCAGTTGAGACTAGAGTGCAGGGACAATGTACTATTTGTTTTAGATTTTTCGGAGTTGCACTGATAGTGCATGCAATTAGGAACTAATCCTTGGGGGATTGCATTATTTTTAGAGGCTTTATTTCCCTTTAAATACAATCTATCCTTAACAGGAATTACACTTGGAATAGAGACTTCGGGGGCTTGTGAAGAGGCTAAGATTTGGCCTTGAGATTTCTTATGAGTTGGAAGTTGAATTTGTTGAGTAATGAGATTGTTCTAGAGAGAACACACATTGCAATTTCATCTTGATTTTTTGGATTAATACGAAACAAATAGTGGGGTTTTGAGCTGTGGATTTCCATGGATATTTATTGTGTTATGTTCCTTTGATTCTCTTCCTCTATTAATTGTTTTTTTCTCGATGTTTATGGGCTTCCGCTGTAAAGAGTAGAAGTATATTCTTGTCTCTTGTTATACAAAATTGCATTAGCTTATCAATCTACAAAAGTTTCTACATGATACCGGAGAAAGATTATTTTTTGGACCGAGAGTTTGCAGAGAAGATATGAGAATTTCTATGAAAAAATTGCAAAAAAAAATTCACATGCGGATTCCTTTGGAAACAATACCCATATTAAAAAAAAATCGGCCGAATCGGAGTTTGGATGAGGGAAATATCGTTGATTCACAATCAGCTCTCTAGAGGATATTTCGAAGTTTTGAGTTTCTGGGTTATAGATGAAATTCGAATTTGCAATACATACTTCAGGATGTGGAGATGGTGGTCCATGGGTTGGGGATTGAGTATGCCTTGGAAGTGAGCTCGAATTTCATAGCCTGGAGGGTCAGGATGGAGGCTGTGCTAGAGGACGATGGATTGAAGGAATTTGTTGAACAAGCAATTCGTAAGCCAACAACTACTGATGCACAGAACTTGGCCAAGTGGAAGAAGTGTGTGCCAAAGACAAGGTAGATAACCCTTGAGGGGGTTTGAGATCATATTTTCTCAAGTCTCCATGAAAATGAAACCTTGCATGCTATGTGGAAAACATTGACAAACTTGTATCAGAATAGAAGTGATAAAAGGAAGTTGGCACTGAAGGATAAACTTTTTAAAATCAAGATGGAGAAAGGAATGATGATTCCAAATTACTTGACCAAGTTCACTCAATGTCGGGATGAACTTAGAAGTGTTGGAATCACGATTTTTGAGGAGGATATGGTGAACCTTTCTCTTCTTGGACTCCCAAAGAGTTGGCATAGTTATCTGGACTCTCAATGTTTGGGAGAAGCTACCAGATTGGGAATGACTATGGTTGGAGTTGATGTAGGATGAGATCAGGAGGAACACTAGGGATGGCTCTTCATCAAATACTTATGATGAAGAGAATTGTGCCCTAGTGATTAAGGTGAGGAAGGGGAAAGGTAAAATTTCCCATTCCAAATTGGATTCTTATCATGGAGGTAAGAAGAAGGACATGATGAAAGTTAAATGATTTCATTGTCACAAGATGGCTCACTTTGCTACAAATTATCCATTGAAGAAGTCTAAGGAGAAGTCCTCAGGAGGAGTGGTGGGTGAGGATTTGGCATCGCAATTCGAATTGAACTCTTCCCTCATTGCATGCATGGTATCTTCAATGATGGGAAGTGTCTAGTATTTAGACAGTGGAGCTTCTTCCCACATGATTGGTGACAAAGATTTATTTAGTGAAATGGAGGAGAAATATCTCAAGATACATATCAAGATGGGAAATGTCGACAACTATAGTGTTACTGATGTGGGCACTATTACTTTTCAGAGGGAGCATGCGACTCTACTCACCTTGAAGAATGTTATGCATGTACCCATATTAACGAACAACTTGGTATCCATTTCCATGCTTAAGGATGGAGAATATGATGTGATATTTTTTGAAAGGAAATGTGTTCCTTCGACACATAGCCACAGGTCGATTAAAGAAGATAGGCATTCAAGTTCAAAATATCTATAAGATAGAGGTAGACGATTTTGCTGATTTGATTTCAAAAGCAGAAAAGATGTTGAGCCATGATGTCTGTGAGTTGTGGCAAAAGCGATTGGTCCACTTGCATCATGGGGATTTTAAGATATTGCAGCAAAACTCTACCAGTCTTCCCAAAGGTACACTTGATCAAGTTGATACATGCAAGGGTTGTACTTTTGGAAAATACACCAAGTATTCCTTTGGAGACAGAGATAGTCGAGTAGAGCCTATTCTGGAGAGAGTCCATTCAGATGTGTGTGGATCATTCTCGACAACATCCATGACCAAACATAGGTATTATGTTATATTTGTTGATGACTATTCTTGTCAATGATGGGTATTTCTTATGCAGAAAAAGGATCAAACTTTCACAAAATTTTGTGAGTTCAAAACATTGGTAGAGAAAGAGTTTGGCAAGAAGGTTAAAGTTCTATGGACTAATAATGGTCGTGACTATGTCTCCAATGTGTTTACAAAATTATACACAGTGGAAGGGATTAAATGAGAGTTGACGACGCCCCATAACCCTCAAGTGAATGGGGTTACAGAGAGGAAGAATAGGAGAATAGTAGGGGAAGCAAGGATGATGTTGCATAATTAGGGATTACCAATACACTTGTGGGATGAGGCATGCAATAAAACATTTTATGTTCAGAACTGTAGCCCACATCAAATAGTTGATATGAAGACACCAGAGGAGGCTTATTCCTATAAGAGGCCAGATGTTGGTCACTTCAGGATTTTTGGGTCATCGGTTTATTGCCATGTGACCAAAGATGCATGGAAGGAGCTTGAGCCAACAACAGAGTTGGGGATATTTTTGGGGTGCACTGATACACCCCAAAACTATTGGGTGTACATGCCGACTGGTCAGATGACAGTGGTTCACAGGGATATCAGGTTCGATGAGGAGAAGGCCATGCGAGTATCCCTTGAGAGAGAGATTGAACTACAGGTGGATGAGGAGCTTTTAGCACCTAAGGTTGAGGGGCCTCAGATTAATGTAGAGAAGCCGCATGCAGAGGTTCAGAGAGTAGACACATCCACTGAGGAAGAGTCTTCTAGAGAGGGAAGAAAGTGCACTAGAGAGGTTGACAAATTGTTGAATGGTGCACGGGAGAATGTGGGAGCACCCTCTTCTCAACACAGATAGAGGAGGTCACCATAGAGATACATTGGATACATGGCACTTATGGGTGCATGTGTTGTGACAGAGCCATCTTCCTTTTAGGAAGAATTATAGCAACCGGTTTGGGTTGATGCAATGCTATAGGAGTATGACTCCATAGTTCGAAACAATGTTTGGGATGTGGTCCCGAAACCCGAGGACAAGTCAGTTGTGAGATCCGTTGGCTTTACAAGGTAAAGAAAGCTACATATGGTAATTTGGATAAGCATAAGGCCAGATTTGTGGCCCGTGGCTTTTCACAGGTAGAGGGGATTGACTATGATGATACCTTTTCTCCTATTTCAAGGTACTCGTCAATCAGATCTATTTTGGCACTATCAACACAGATGGGTTGGAAGATCCATCAAATGGATGTGAAGACTTCCTTCCTCAATGGCATGATTGAGGAAGAGGTGTACATAGAGTAGCCTGAAGGTTTTGAAACCTTGGACCATGAGTCGCATGTGTGCTGACTCAAGAGAAAATTATATGGGTTAAAGAAAGCACCCCGTGCTTGGTACACTAGGATAGATAGCTACTTCACTTGGTTGGGCTTCACAGAGAGTGAAGTGGATGTGAACTTATATCACATAGTGGTGGAAGGTAAGATGTTGATCATTGTACTTTATGTAGGTGATCTCATACTAATAGGTGATGATAAGCTCATCAAATATTGCAAGGAGGACCTTGCAAGAGAGTTTGAGATGAATGACATGGGGCTCATGCATTACTTTCTTGGGATGGAGGTATGGCAGGGAGATGGGGAGTTGTTTGTATCTCAGGGAAAGTATGCCAATGAGATACTCAAGAGATTTCACATGGAGAGGAACAAACCCATGGAGACTCTTCTAGCTAATAATTGGAGGAAGGAGGATGTTACTTCAGGGGAAGTAGTGGAAGCTGCTATTTACATGCATCTTGTGGGTTCACTCATGTACTTGGTGAACACACGACCAAATATGTGCTATGCAGTTAACCAACTTAGTCAAGAGATGGTTAGGCCTACAAAGTTGTATTGGAAGGAAACAAAGCATGTATTGAGATACCACAAAGGCACTACTCAGTTTGGGTTATGTTATAGACAAATAGAGGAAGTGAAGCTTCAAGGCTTCATCGATGTAGATTGGGCAAGGAGTCCATCTGAAAGGAAGAGCATATCAGGAGGGATCTTTATTATTGGTCAGTAGCAGTTTCTTGGTACAACAGGAATAAAGATTAGTTGCACTTAGTTCGGAAGAGGCAAAGTACATGGATGCAAGTCACGCAACATATGAGGCTATCTGGATGAGGAAGATCCTAGTTGGTTTGTCTCATTAGCAGATGGATCCGACAGTGATTTATTATGATAATCAAAGTTGTATCAAACTCTCTGAAAATCCAGTCTTTCATGATTGGTCCAAGCATATTGGTATTCAGTATCAACATATCAGAGACAGTGTATTGAGGTGGATATTGTTGTTAGATTACATTCCCATGGAGGAGAAAGATGCTTACATATTGACAAAGGCATTGTCAAGATGTAAATTCGAGTTTCATTGAGACATGATCGGGGTAGTTGATAATCACTTTCTTGTTGAGAGGGAGTGTTGAGAAATGGAAACAAGAAATTCTAGTTTAATTTGTCCTTGAATTAAATTGTGAATTAAATTCGAATTCTATTCTCATAGCAACTTAAAATAGTTAAATTAAGTTTATTAAACTTGCTTAAATTAGGAAATTCGAGTTGGAAGCCTTTTTGAAGTCATGTATATGTTCTCCCTACTTTGTAGGAGTCCAATGTGAGTTAATTGTGAGTTGTAAAATAGAAGACTCAGTTTCATGAGTCAGTTCAGTTAAATTAGTTCTCAAACTGATTGAGAGAACTAATAGTGAGTTAACAATTAGTGGTGACACTAATGAACTCCACTAGTGCTACTTTAGTTAACTGAATATTTACTCATCACAGACTCATGCATCTAGATTCCGAGAAAGAACCAGTTGAGACTACAGTGCAGGGACAATGTACTATTTGTTTTAGCTTTTTCTAAGTTGCACTGATAGTGCATGCAATCGGGAACTGATCCTTGAGGGATTGCACTATTTTTAGAGGCTTTATTTCTATTTAAATATAAGCTATCCTTCATAGGTATTACACATTGGAATAGAGACTTGGAGAGCTTGTGAGGAGGCTATTCTTTGACCTTGATCTTGCTTATGAGTTGGAGATTGAATTTGCTGAGTGCTAGGATTGTTCTAGAGAGAACGAGCATTGTAATTTCATCTTGAATTTATGGATTAATACAAAATAGATAGTGCAATTTTGAGTTGTGTATTTCCCTAGATATTTATTGTGTTATGTGCCTTTGATTCTTTTCCTATATTGATTATTGTTTGCTCAATTTTTATGGGATTTCACTGTAAAGAGTAGAAGTATATTCTTGTCTCTTGCCTGAGCAAATTGTATTAGCTTGTGAATCTACAAGATTTTCTACACAAGCCACCTACACTTGATGGAAAAATGAATAAGTCCCAGGATGCATAAGCTTGGTTTCTTGGAATTAATAAGTTATTCATATTGTGTGATTACTTACAAAACATTAATGCTAGAATAGATACGTTTAGTCTTAAAGGTAAAGTAGACAGTTGGTGGGAAGACATGAATAATGTTAGAGGTATTTGGGAAAAGGAGTTGACTTGGAGGGAGTTTGAAAGACTTTTTAGGAAGAGGTATCTAACTGAGAGATACTATGGTGACAGGGAAAAGGAGTTATGTGAGTTGAATATTCTTGTATTTGTTAAGGTATGTGCCTTATCTTAAGGAGGATAAAGTAAAGATTTATATATTCATCAGTGAGTTGTCAGTAGAATTCAAAGACAAGATTGAGTTTGATGAGCCTAGATCATTAGAGAAAACCATCAGAAAGTTGAAAAACGGTTACGATTAATGAAAGAATAAGACAAAATCTTATCAAGGTTGGAAAGGAAAAGAAAAAGCTAAGGGAAAGTGGCCACAGAAGTGAACAAGACCTCAGGATGCATGTTATAAAGAGAATCTGGTTCCTTACAAGAATTTTAATGTAGTCAAATAAGGACATGTGTCACAGCCTGGAGGGAAGCCAAATAAAGGTGATGGTAAGGGACAATTGCAATGTTGGATATGTGGCAAGGGGCATCTAAAGAAGAATTTTCTGTCATATCAAGGAGGTAGGCATTAGATATATAGTCAACAAGAAGCACATATAATTGGGGATGTTGGACAGATCATTCCTTGGATCTATGCAGCGTTGGATAAGAGGTAGGCAGATCAACAAGAATCTGTTATTGAGATGGACGATAAGCTTTGTGATCAAGTTTTTTCTATTATGATTGACCCTCAATATAATTACAGTTATGTTAATCTTGACCTAGTGGATAATTATCATTTGAATAAAGAAGTACATGCAAAATATTTGTTAGTTTAGTTGGCTACAGGTACAAAGAAAAGACTTCATCATTGAGTAAGAGTTTGTGCATTTTAGTTGAATGATATGCTTACATGAGTGCACTTAAATCCATTGCGATCATACAATATGTTTTGGGTATGGACTAGTTGTATCGTCATAGGACTATGGTGGAATATTATGACATGATTATTGAGTTCTTTGATGACAATGGAGAACAAAGGAACTTGTTGGGTAAGAAGAAAGAAACATCACTTAGAATGGTGACAACTATGCACACCAAGTGTAGTCCCAAAAAGGGTGTGTGTTATTTGCAATACATATTTCCAGTGATAAAGGTAAGGATGTTGAATATCTAGAAGTTTTGAACAGGTACCCAGTTCTATAGTAGTTTCAAGATGTATTTCCCACAGATATTTCATAGTTACCACCTCACAGGGAAGTGGACTTTTCTATTGAGGTGGTGTGAGGGGTAGCACCAGAATCAAAGGAAATATACAGAATGACCACACCATAACTAGTGGAATTGAAATTGCAGTTGAAGGAAATTCTTGACAAAGGATACATAAGGTCAAGTGTATTGCCATGCGGTGCACTGGTATTGTTTGTGAAGAAGAAGGATTTTACTCTTAGGTTATGCATTGATTATAAGCACTTGAACAAGGAAAACATCAAGAAAATGTATCCATTGCAGAGGATTGATGAATTGTTTGACTAATTGAAGGGAGAAATGGTGTTCTTGAAGATTGATTTGAGATTAGGATACCGTCAGGTATGCATAAAAGAAGATGAAATCTACAAGGCTTATTTCTAGACCAGGTATGAGCATTATGAGTTTGATTTAGTTCCTTTTGTTTTGACTAATGATCCAGATATTTTTATGTTCTTGATGAATAGTGTGTTGTGTCCTTATCTAGACAAGTTTGTTATTGTGTTCATTGGTGATATGTTGACATATTATAAGGATGAGGAAGAGCATGTTGAACATTTGGCAGCAGTGTTGAGATTGCTAAGAGAGCATTAATTATATGCCAAGCTTAGCAAATGTAGTTTCTTTTAGACAGAGGTACATTACTCAGGGAATGTTTTTTCTAAGGAAGGAACAAAAGTGGATTCATAAAAGATAAAAGCTATTATTGAATGGGAAAATCCTAGGAATGTGGATGAGGTCAAATTATTAATGGGGTTGGTAGGTTACTATAGTACTTTCATCAGGAACTTCTCATAGATTGCCTATCACATTAAATCATCGATGGATAGAGGAATGTGCAGTAAGCTTTGAGCATTTGAAACAATTGTTGATAAATTCCCCAATTCTAAAGATTGAAGACCTAGATAAAAAGTTTGCAGTGTGTATAGATTCTTGCAAGAGAGGACTTGGTAGAGTCTTGATTCAAGACAGATAAGTGGTATGTTATCAATCATGGAAATTGAATGAGCAAGAGAATAGTTATGTTACACATGATCTTGAATTGGCAAAAATCGTCCATTCTTTGAAGATATGGAGACACTACCTTCTTGGTAGGAGGTTTGTACTAATGAGTGACCACAATGGATTGAGATACTTGCTTGACCAACCAAATCTGAATGCCAGGAAATCCAGATGGTTAGCCATGATTAGTGAGTATTACTTCGAGATCAGGTACATTAAGGGAAAACAAAGCAAAGTTGCAGATGCTCGTAGCATAAGGGTACAGGTAAATGATATAGTAGTCATGAGTTCTTATGGGACAAATTTACAAGGTCAGATCTTATAGGCAGGTCAACAAGATGACAAGTATAGGGATCTTAGGCACAAGTTTCAATGGGGCGCAGGTGATCAGGATGTGGACTATCATCTCAGAACAAATGGTTTGGTGAGATTTAGAGACAAGATCTATGTGCCAGAGAATAGTGAGTTCAAGAATATTATCCTGAGATAATTTCATGCTAAGTCGTATTTAGGTCACCCAAGATATCAATTGACATTAAAAGTAATGAAGATGTTATATTATTGGTTAAATTTGAAGAAGGAAGTTGCAGAGCTTGTGACTCGGTGCTTGGATTGTAAATAGGTAAAAGAAGAGTGTAAGAGTATAGGTGGACTACTACATCTAACTCTAAGTCTAAAGTGGAAATAGGGGGTCATTTCCATGGATTTCAAAACATTTTTTCCAAGGACATCAAGACAACATGATTCTATCATGGTTATGTTGTACAATTTGAAAAATGTAGCACACTTTATTCTAGTGAAGTCTATGTATTCATATAGTGATGTAGCATAGGTCTTTATCAAAGATATACTGAGATTGCATGGTGTACTGAAGAAGATTGTGTCACAAGGATGCTAAGTTCACTTCCAAGTTTTGGAGGGAGTTATTTGTAGGTTTTGATACAGAGTTGGCCTTCAACACAAATTATCATCCACAGACAAATGGAAAGACAGAGAGGTTCAACTGGGTTTTGGAGGATATGTTGAGAATGTATGTTATGCACTAGCAACAAAAGTGGGAAGAGTACCTTCCACTGGTTGGTTTTGCTTAAGATAATGGGTATTAGGAATCACTGAGGATGATTTTGTTTGAGGAACTCTATGGGCGGAGTTGTAATAATCATATCAATTAGAGTGATACATTGAATAGGATGTTGAGAGGACCAGATATTTTGGTAGAGTGGGAACGTGAAATACAAGTTATGAGGCATAATCTAAATGCGACACATGACAAGCATATGAGTTATTTAGATCAGCACATGAAATTTAAGGCGTTTCATGTTGGGGATCATGTGTACATGTGCATCAAGCCCAAGAAGAGATCCTTGGGTCATGTGCGAAACTAGCACCTCGATATTGCGGGTCTTTCGAGATCCTTGAGAGGATTAGATCATTGGTCTATAGACTTGTACTGCATTCGACAGTGAAAGTCCATGACATTTTCCATGTTTCATTTATTAAAAGTTATGTAAAGGATGTTGATCATGTTATTGATTCGTTTGTCTCGCTGTGGAGCTAGAAGGAGAATCTTAGTCAGAACCATAGTGCACTTTGTAGAGAAAGATGCTCATGCTATGGAATTGAGCAATCAAGCAAGTTAAAGTGTGGTGGAAGCACTTTGGGCCTGATGAAATACATGCGAGATGCGTGATCAAATGCAGGTTATGTACCCATCGTTTTATTCTAGTTGAGAAAAATTATATTTGGTATATGTATATATGTATATGTATGTAAATACCACAATGAGTTGTGCTATAAAGCTCTAGTAAGCGATATGAGTGTCATGATGTTATGTTTGTCATGTTGCTTTACTTTTAAGTAAGTTGTTCATTGTAAATACTGCAATGAGCTAAGTTATAAAACTCTGTGAGTAGTATGTTTTGATTCTCAGTGGTTTTGTTGGTTGTAAGTGTCATAGAACACCGATAATGGTGTTTCCCTAAGGGGGAGGGATTTATAACAACCCTGAATTAGAATTTCATGTAATAAATTTAATAAAGAAAAGATAAGATGAAGGTCATGGGACACGTAGTCCAAGCTAAATGTTCGGAAAAACATCCTAGTGGGTGTTCATTTGGTTGTTATGGCTAAGGGGAAATTGGAAAAGGCAATGAAAAAGGCTTTGAAAAGGAAAGAGGCATTACTTTGCATTTATTTATGAAAATAATGGAAATTAGGAGAAAAGAAAGGTGAAAGGTCACAAATTTCATGTGAGGAGGAAAATGAAGGAAAATAATGGAAATTTAAGAAAATAGAGTCCTCATTAATAAAAGGGATTATGAAGATTAGTTCACAACCTTTTGTCAGTTAATTTTTGGAGATCTCTCTATTCTCTCTACTTTTGATACTCTTGCACACTTAGAGAATTCTTGGAGCACTCTAGAATTGGAGAAAGGAATGAAAAGGAAGGAAAATAAAGGAAAGAGAAGTAAATATCAAGAAAGGAAGAGTTCGCTTAAGTGGCTACAACAATATTACTTGCAAGTAGCGAGTTGCATGTATGCTTTTCTCACTAGTTTTGCATGCATGGGACATACATGTGTGTATTTGGTTCTCTTGCTATCATTGGCATGTGTTTTTCCAGGTGTGCTAGTGGGTTTGAGTCTTTCCTTTCCATTTTCAGATAGCCATCATGTGATGTGGTTCTTTTACTTAGTTGAGCAATATTATCGGATGGTCTCAAAACTAAGTCGAGTGGTCTCAGGAAAATTCCAAAAGGCCTTGGAATCCTATGACCGATAATGGCTGTATACACCAAAAATCATGAGGGTGGATATAGAAAAATTCCTCATGATTTAGGTGGAGAGATTCATAGGCATAAATGATTGTTTAGGGCCTAGTGATCCCTTCACCGATATAAGGCACGATTGCGGTAAAGCATGTAGTGTATGATTCTTTGTTTGGGCCTAGGAATCCCTTGACTGATAATGGCATGATACATGGTAATGTCTGGTTGTATAGATGATGATTTTGGGCCTAGGAATCCATGAATGGTAGTGACAGGATACATAGTAAAGCCTGAGGAAGCCCTGGTTGGTTTTGTTGTGAGTCCTACATTCGTGCTTGGAATATGGCACGAGGGTGATTGACTGAAAGAAAGATTTGGTTCAACCCAATCTATGTTTAGGTGGTACGTGGAAGTCCCTAACTTGGTTGAATTTCCATCTATTAATAAGATATTTTCTCATCTTGTGTATTACATGTAAATGGACTTGTTATTATGTGGCTTTGATGGTTGTTCTATCATTGATATTTCTCTGGTTATATGTTGGTTATAAGCATGGTTTATGACAGACTTGAGTAATGGCTCTCATCATGTTTTGATTACTAAATGAAATGTTGATGAATGTATGACCTAATAGGTGATAATGCAACTATTATGAGAGGGCATCAAACCTTCTTTATGAATCACATATAAGTATGAGATCCCTATGTTGAGATGTGTTTATATGACCTATACATTACATGTTTATGATGCGTTTGACAAAATGCTTGTCATGGTTAGGATGAGTCTGGTCAGTTCACGGTTGAATTTTTGCATTAGAGGCCTTGTCTTATTATTATTTATCATTTCTAATAATTTCATCAAGTTCTAGCCAGATGCCTAAGTCCTATACTGGAAAAGTGGCTTGGATTTTGGGGTCGCTAGCACTGAACTACCTAGTAAAGATTGTAGTCACATGGAGGCCTTCCTGTGGGAGTGTCTGGGGGCTTCTAGTCACATGGAGGGCTTGTGATGGGAGTGAATAGGGGTCTAGATGAGTCAAAAGGAAACTTAATTCATTAGTTGGGCACCTGGAGTGGTTGTTAGCCTTTGGAGTTCCTACATCTCTTGAGGAAGGCCAGTTTGGTTATGGTTTTTCGATTCCACTTCCTTAACTGTACTTGGGGGAGTTGAACCATATAATAGTTACTCTTCATCACATGTTTACCATGGTGTACCAGTTAGCTTGGGTAAATGTGATAGGAGGTTGTTACATTTTTCCTCACTACTTGGAAAGCTAGTGGAAGGGCTCCCTGGTTGACCCACTGAGCCTTCTTCCCCTTTCCCCTCAATGTCATGCTTTGAGCCCAAGTTAGAAGCTTCATCTATTTGAAGCATAATTTGAACATTGGAAAAAATCCCAAGCTTTTTGGATTCTATTTTTTGGTGGTCCCTCAAAGAAAAATCTAAGGGCAACAGGAAGTGGAGGGATCTCGTGGGATCCTATTGAGCAAAAAGAATTTAAGTTTTCCTAGGGCCTTGGTAAATAAACTAACAACATGATAGAGATGCATGAGCTCTATAGGGACTTCATCTAGCCAAGGAAAATGAATCTCCACGATCAAAATTGTGGAGGACTCTCTCATAAAAATTCAATTCCTATAGAAGGTTACAACTTCTAAGGCGAATAAATTAAATAGTCTCCTTCAAAGAATCATGAGTATCTGAATTCCTTTTAGCAAAAAAATTATTTAATATTCTTAGGAGCTAGAATTACAAGTCAAACAAACAAGTAAATCAAGCATTCAATTTGAGGAAGGGACAAATAGGGATCAACGAAAAAAAGGGATGGAAAACCATACCATGACTTCACAATAAAAATATTAGAATCAAGAAGAGTAATTTTTATTTGATTTTCCATCTCTTGGGCATAAATGAAACCTTTTTTCATTCAATGACTTGTGAATTAATCATTCTATCTGGTAGTAGTCTCACTTGGGAGGTGGAAAGGGCCCAACACGTAGGTGACATGCCCTCCTATACCTCACCCATGGTGAGACTACACAAAACAATCTAATCCATGAACTCACATTGTGTTCATTATAGTCCCAAGTAGTATGATTTGATAGATCTATTTCTTACACCAAAAGAAAGGATGGTGACTGTGCGGGAGATAATGAATTTCTTACACTCATTCATGTAGGAGAGTAATGGATTGGATTTGGCCTTTATTTATATAAAGGAGAACGATGGCTATGGGAACAGTGTGAAAGTTTGTCTTTGATTCCTATATATTTGAGAGATTGCATTGAGCTTGAAGGCTTTGGATGAGAGTCTATTTGCAAGGTTCAACGTGGCTGGGGCTAAATCCTT
The DNA here is from genome assembly GCA_031772625.1 of Pinus tabuliformis. NCBI lineage: Eukaryota > Viridiplantae > Streptophyta > Pinopsida > Pinales > Pinaceae > Pinus > Pinus tabuliformis. The sequence continues at coordinate 642,416,862 of CM062813.1, read as the reverse complement.
GATATTTTTTCTTACATCCAAGCTCTGCCCTTAGCTTATTGCAAAGCAAAGGAAGTATCAGCTATCTGAGCTCAAATTTTTGATAATTTTAGTGGCTATTTATGTGATATTGCAAGTGATAAGGAATTCAACAACTCATGGCTCTGAACAGTGGCTAGTCCACGTGAGGTTTCTTAACATACAAGGAAGGATTTGGTAAATTACATCCTTTCTTATTCAGTATTTTGAAAATAGAAACAAGAAATTTTAAAAATAGAATCTAGAAAATCTAATTTAATTTTTTCTTGAATTAAATTAGGAATTGAATTGTAGTTCTATTCTCATAGAAACTTGTAATAGTTAACTAAGTTAGTTTTACTTAGTTGGCTCAGTAAACTTGAGTTAGAAGCCTATCTAGAGTCATGTAGAGTGATTCCTAAATTTTAATGGTCTAGGTTGAGTTGTAATTAATTAACTCAGTCAATTGAGTTATAGTCAGTTAAACTAGTTCAAACAGCTGGAGGAACTAGTAGGAGGTCTAGTAGTCAGGATCATATTCAGTGAAAATTCACTTCTCCCCTAGTTAACTGAAGATTCACTCATAAATAATTCGTGCATGTTAGTTCAGAGTAAGATAGAGTGGAGATTAGAGTTCAAGGACAATGTACTATCAGTTGTATAATTTTCTGAGTTGTACAATGGTGCATGCAATCAGTTGAGGGCATATGGATGGATTGTGCAATTATGGAGAGAGAATTTCCCAATTCCAAATGGGAGAATTCTCGTAGGAATTTTTCAAGGAAGTAGGGGATTGGCAGACAACAGAATTAGCTAAGTGTTGGCTTGAGCTAGTTTGTGAAGTAGAGAGACAGATTGTACTTGTGCAGGAATTATTCTGGTTGAACAAGCATTGTATTTTCTTCTCAGATATTCTCATTAATGCAAAATATATAGTTAGGGTTTTGAGAATTTTCTTTCCCAAGAGAAATATTATGTTATGTATGATTGAAATTCTTCCTTTTCTTCTTAGTGTTTTCATCGATCAATTTTGGTTATCGTTGATGAGTAGAGTAGATTCTTGTCTTATGTTTTCACATATCACATAAGTTGTTGAATCTACAAGTAAAAGTATACATGGTATCAGAGTTGAAGAAATTAAAGAAGAGGATAATTCAAGTGTGCAGGTTCATACTTCAAAGTCAACAATATGTCATTCTACAGTTTGAGACTTGAATATGCCGTAGAGGGTAGCTCAAATTACATAGCTTGGAAGGACATGATGGAGGCATTGCTGTAAGACAATGAGCTCAAGGAATTCATAGATCATGATATTATGAAGCCTCCAACATTTTATCCTAAAGATCTGGCTGAATGGAGAAAGTGTGTGGTAAAAGTGAGAAGGATTATCCCATAAGGAGTTCAAGATCATATTGTCTCGAATCTCCATGGTAAGGAAACTCGATTTGCAATGTGAAAGGAATTGAGGAACCTGTTTCAAAATAATAGAGTAGAGTAGATTCCTGTCTTATGTTTTCACATATCACATAAGATGTTGAATCGACAAGTAAAAATCTACATGGTATCGGAGTTGAAGACATTATAAAAGAGGATAATTCAAGTTTTTTTTTATAGGTGAAATCGAATTTGCAGGTTCATACTTCAAAGTCAATAGTATGTCATTCTATAGTTTGAGACTTGAATATGCCCTAGAGGGTAGCTCGAAATACATAACTTGGAAGGACATGATGATGGAATTACTGGAAGACAACAAGCTGAATGAATTCATAGATCATGATATTTTGAAGCCTTCAACATTTTATGCTAAAGATCTAGCTGAATGGAGAAAGCGTGTGGCAAAAGTGAGAAGTATTATCCTAGAAGGAGTTCAAGATCATATTGTATCAAATATCCATGGTAAGGAAACTCTACTTGGAATGTGGGAGGCATTGTGGAACCTATTTCAAAATAACAGTGACTACAGGAAGCTGGCACTGAATGACAAACTCATAAATATCAATATGGAGAAGGGAGACTCTATTCCCATGTACTTGACCAAGTTGACTCAATGTCAGGAGGAGCTTGGAAATGTTGAGATTATTGTTGTTGAAAATGATTTGGTGAGCTTAAGAATTCTTGGACTTCGCAAGAGCTGGCATAGTTCCGAATACTTAGTTAATGGGAGGGACAAGCTACCAGAGTGGGAGTGATTATGGTTCGACTTGGTATAAGAAGAGTTTCAGTAGAATACCAGAGATGGTATTTGTTCCAAATAAGTGGAAGAGGACTTTGCATTAGTTAGCAAAGAGAAGAAATCCAAGGGAAAGAATTTCCAAGGTGAGGAGGGTGGAAGAAGAAGGACTTTTCAAACATTAAGTGTTTTCACTATCACGAGTACAAGCACTATTCCATATATTTCCCACAGAAGAATGCAAACAAGAAGGAGCCTATAGTAGTAGTAGTAGGTGAAGTTCTAGCTTCACAATTTGAAATTAATTTCACTCTCATTGCATGCATGACCAACACTGTAATGGGAAGCATCTGGTATCTCGATAACGGTGCCTCATTCCATATGACAGGGAATAGAGATCTATTTAGTGACTTTGAGGAGAAAGACCTCAAGCAAAACATAAAGTTTGGAGATGATGGGAGGTATAGCGCGATCAACATTGGCACAATTACCTTTTAGAGGGACTCTGTCTCCCTTTTCAGAATTGCATATGTAATGTATGTTCCAATACTAAAGAATAATCTTATTTCCGTCACGGTATTGGAAGACTGTGGCTACAATGTTATTTTTAGCAAAGGAAACGTTTTTGTTAGACACGTCACCATAGGACAAGTGAAACAGATAGATGTGCGAGTCAAGAACATGTATGCTCTCGAGGTCAAATATGAATCTAAAGCATTGAGGAGCAAGGAAAAGGTTAGAGACTTGGTTGTTGAGAGGGAACATGAATTACCTCTCAACATGCAGGCTTAGAAGCAACCTCAAAAGGTTGTGGAGCAACCACAATTAGATAAGTAGAGAGTAGACATAGTGGAGGCATTCACTCAAGCATAGACATCCAGTAGGGGGGAATTTCGAGCCATGTGGGTGGACGAAGAACATGCAACCATATCTCCAGTGAGAGTTGGGGCAATGTGAAGTAATAGTACCAAGAGTGCATAAATTTTGGCAAGTTCCATTGAGATTTTTTGTCTCATGGCTCATTACCTTACCACGGGAGCCCACAATACACAGAATCAAGATGGATCAATGGCAGTTGAAGCAGTTATATGTTAGAGTGATAGAAACAGAGACTAGCAACAGTCAGATACTGGGAAGCATAGAGCAGAGCTGGCATTAGTGTAGATGACATAGTGCAGAGTCAGCAAAAGCACAAATTTTTCAGTAGACAGTGCAATAGCTAGTAGCAGTGAGAGACTCTGGTTACAAGTGCATCCCTCTGATTCAGTTTGGATGCTTTTGCATTATCAAAAGTTGCAGCAACAACAACACTAGAGAGATATGTTGCATACAGAACATTCCAAAGGTACCAAATTAGGATAGAGTTGAATTCCTTTCTTGCTGAGAGGAAGTGTTGAAAATAGCATCAGAAAATTTAAAAAATAGCATCTAGAAATTCTAATTTAATTGGGCCTTGAATTAAATTGTAATTCTATTCTCATAACAACTTGTAATAGTTAACTAAGTTAATTTGACTTAGTTGGCTCAGTAAATTCGAGTTGGAAGTCTATCTAGAGTCATGTAGAGTGATTCCTAGATTTGAAGGGTACAAGTTGAGTTCTTTTGAGTTGTAATTAATTAACTCAGTCTAAGTAAGTTATAGTCAGTTAAAACAATTAAAACAATTGGAGGAACTAGTAGGAGGTCTAGTAGTGGGGATCAACTCTAATGAAACTTCATTGCTCGACCAGTGAACTAAGGATTCACACATAAATAACTCATGCATGTCATTTCAAAGGAAGACCCAATTGAGATTAGAGATCAGGGACAATGTATTATCAGTTGTATAATTTTCTGAGTTGTATAGACTGTGCACGCAATTAATTGAGGGCCTATGGATGGATTGTGCAGTTGTGGAGAGATAATTTCCTAATTAAATATTAGTTAATTCTCTTAGGAATTGTGCAACGATGTAGGGGCTTAGTAGGTAGTAGAATTGGCTAAGTGTTGTCTTGAGCTGGTTTGTGAAGCAGAGAGATAGATTGTACTTGTGCAAGAATTGTTTGGGTTGAACATGCATTGCATTTTCTGTTGGAAATAACACCGAGAGGGGAGGGGGTGAATTAGTATTATAAAATCAATAAAACTTTTTCATTTCATACTCTGATTCATATACACTACTTCAGTTAAGGAAACCTGCGTGTATACGTAACTGTTTTTAATGCAACCAATGCATATGCAGTAAACTTATGATTCGCTTAATCCATTATATTTTGATCTTTAATTAGTGCATCTGAACTTCATTAACAATATAAACTGTAAACATGAGCAGTAAAATAGAATAGACAAGCACACACATGAACACAAGATATAAGGTGGAAACCCAATGTGCGTGAAAACCACCTGTTGCAATCATCTCTATCTTCCTTTAATAAGAGACTTCTTTTTACAATTTTTGTAATGGTGCAGACTTATACCAGTACGTAGGCTTCTACCTGCAGAAGGCTACTACCTTCTCTCGTTCTCCAGCTTCTCTTGGAAGGGAGCTACAACCCCCTTAGCTCTTGTACTAGCTATTGTGTTTACTATTACGTAGGTGCAGGCCTACAGAAGGCTACAACCTTTTTTTTTTCTTCCAGGGACCATGTTTCATTAGTTTTTAGACTCGATCCATCAATAACATCAATCAACCATCAAATATATCTACATCAATCATTCTCCTTTGCACCAACTAAATCAACCAATCACTTCTTAGAATATTGTAACCATAATACAAAAACAGTAACTAGAACGCATGCTATAACCCAAAACACTGCAACAGTAAACAAAAGTAGCTAAAGAATATCTTATTAGGTATACGCTACTGCAATGTGTCAAACCTATGCACATACATAGTTTACTCAAGGTGAACCTACATATAAGCACTTTTGATATGTATACCCAGTGTGTATATGCACCTTTACTAAAGTGAACCTATGTACAGATCTGTAAATGATGATTTAAACTTTACAATAACTTCAAACATCAGTTATACCCAGATCATCATATTTACAGATTACAACATGCGCCAATTATTCAGATAAGAAATCAAAACTACACAAAGATACTTCTCTTCAAGCCTTAAGATTTTGGCCCTTCAATAGAACTTATCCTTCATCAAGCATTCACGTTCCTCCTTGATTTAGATCCAGCTGTGCACCATAACCCAATAACCAGTATTCTAGATCTTGCTCTTCATTAGATATTCAATTCATGAGTGCCTTTGCCTAATGATCTTCTCCTCCTTTTTTAGTCTTAGGCCTTACTCAATACCATGGTCCAAAACCACTTAGAAGCAATACCTTGGACCAAATACCTGGGGTCAACACTTTGGACAGGATACCTTGGACCAATACCATGGATCAAAATGCCATGGACCAAATACCACAGATCAAAACTTACTTTTCCAACATGTACGTGCTTTCCCTTCTATGAAACTGTGTGTATATGTATGCGTGACTTTGTATACACTTAACCCACATGTATATGCGGCTTTGTTAAGGCGAACCCGTGTATACCTTTTCTTCTTCATTGTTTGTAGTCTGATCATTAATTCTTTGCTATTGACCTGCTGCACTGTGATCTTTCATCTGAATGAGTTGCCATCAAGGAAAACACCTGAATCATAATGCCAACAATCTCCCCCTTTGGACTTGATGGAAATGTTAACTTGTTTCACTGTGAATGTGTCATTTTATTCCTTTGAACTGCCCTGCATCACATCTGTTAACATGTATTCTGTCACATCTGATATCTCTTCTGTAGATTCATCTAGTTACCATATCTAAGAGAGTTGTTCTGCTTCTAGTGGGTTTCCATCAAGTACAAATCATACATCATAATGCCAACAATCTCCCCCTTTGGACTTGATGGCAACAACCACACCAGGTTACTCTCCCCCTTTGACATAAAGGGAAAAGGGTCATGCTCCCCCTAAGTGCATGCTGAAATCTCTGATATGCTAAAGTGTGTTGATTGAGCTCCCATGAACGACTCCATGCTACCCCTGAGCATAATAAAGGTCTGTAAAAATATGTTCTAGAAGAAGAACATGACTCTATACATTATAAATGACCTTCCTATCACCAATGACTCATACATGCATCCATCTCCCAACCAAGTTGGAATATACCGAATTTGACTCATACTCCCAACCAAGTGGGGACATACATGACTGAAATATATCAATTATTACATCATCCTTCCCATGCATAGTGGGGTACAAATTACATTAGAGACTAAAAAGAGACTCAACAACAAACAGAGACAAACTATTACATCATGGTTTTTGATTTGATCTCTACATACATGAAATTTATAACGAGGACTAAATATATAAACAAGACCATGATAGTCATTAGCAACTATCATACACCATATATGACCTTCTCCATAAGCATATGTCAAAAACATCCAGACCAGCAACCTGTATATGTCCATGTCAGTGTAAATGTCATTAACCTGTGACAAAGTATGTCTGCATATAGATATCAACTCATCCTCTTGATCTCATCAAGATCAACTTGCTTCGTTTCCTTCCATGAATCAATCTCAGTGTATGTCATATCTCCAAGCAGTAACAAAACCATTCACATCATATCATATGTGAACACACTAGAGAAAATCCCACATCTGATAAGCATCAACCATGATAGTCAACATATGTGAGTATCAACCAATCATCATGAGGTAAGGACTCATCATCAATATGTGACTAAGTAAGTCATGTCTTCGAATATCCATGTCTTCAAATAGACATGTCTTCATGAGACCTGCAATAACATCATCATCCATGTATCTAGAAAACCACGAGCTCATGGTCATTTGTCAAGATTTCTTGATATCCTTAATAGCAACAATCCTCAACCATGTGAGAGCCAGGAACTATAGGAATCCTGCACCATAATTGTACCATATGACAACAACAACATAAAGAAAATGAGTGGTGTACTTAGGCTTTGTATTTCTCTTTGTCCTTATGAAGATCATCATGTAAGAAACATATGTGTGCTATGTGCATCATTAAATAATCATCCATAAATCTGATCTTCACATCAACTATGTGACCCCAAAAATCATATGAGATTTTGTCATGGCAACTCATAACCGTATCATAGAAAGATGTATCATTTAGCCATATGAGCATCATCATCATTAATTAGGTACCAAAGACTTCTAAACATAATGCCCACAATTATTTATTAGAAGCATAGCATGTTCTCCCCTTGAACCTATTCCATCTGTTCATTGTCAGATTTGATCATGCACATATCAACAAGAAGTGTCAAGGCATCATCAACAATGAGATATTCATCAAGTTAAATTGTGAGGATAAAAAATAACATCTTATGAATATCAATATATTTCCACACATTATCAGCAGATTGTAACCATCACCAAACAAAGACATAATTGACTAAACCATATCAAATCCTTTTTCCTTAGTCCGTCCCACTACTTTTCCTCAAACTAACATGTATGTGACTGTGCGGTGTCTAACTCACATATATACACGATTTCTCTTCATGAAAATTGTGTATGAGATTTAGAACATTGAAGTTTCACACTTTCAGCTCCCTCTATGTCTGTCATCTCTGTACATTGTGCTGTACCACATCTTTTTTACTGTACTTCCTTCTTCTTCCATATTATTGAGTGTGATGACATTTTCTCCTTTCGGTATGGTGCCCGTACTTTGTTCCTACATTCCTTAGCTATATGGCCAAGTTTGTTACATGCATAACATCTCATATGTTTCATATTCCTTCTATAGCAATCAATGGCTTTGTGACCAAACATATTGCAAGTAAAACAATATCCCTTAAAGTACCTGGAACATGATGATCTTTCCATGTGACGGTCTTGAACCATTCTACTTTTGCATCTGGCTGCAACATGTCCAAAATTATGACATACATAACATTCAACATTATTTATTTGAGGAAATATCTGACTATCACTTCCATAGTTAGGAGTAAAATATTTTCTTTGAAGAATTTCTTTCCTTGGTTGTTGATGGGATTGACCTCTCATCTCCTTGTTGAGCATTTCAGATTTCACATTAGAATTACTTGTCTTACTATGTGAGCTAGATTCACCTTCAACATATTCATGAAAACCAAGACCAATTTTGATAGCAGGGGACCTTTAACTATTAAGAATATCATCCAAGATCTTAGTATTATCTTGAAATTGTAAGAGCTTACCCTTTTCTTTTAATTTATTTTTTAGAATTTTTATCTCAACCTAATGTTGCTCTTCCTTTTCAGGATACTACTCCTTCATGAGTCCCTTACCTTTTTTTCCTTCTTCCATCTGATGCCTTAATTCAAGAGCTTCATTTTCTTGCTTTTCAAGAGCTTGGAGTAGTTCTTTATTCTGCTTATTTGATTCTTCAAGATCTTCTTTTAGTGAGAGGATCTTAGCTTCAAGACATTCATAGTAACTAGATCTATCTTTGAGTTTCTTGATTTTCAAGCTCCTCTCATTTACTTCGTTTCTTAATGATGTCACTTCATCCTATAGCTTTTGACATTGATCTTCCCTTTCCTTGAATAGCTTCCTTACTTTGTTTCCTTCCTCTAGTTGAGCTTTTAGTTTGGTAACTTCTTCCTTGAAGGCATATTCCCTTTTATCGAATAGATCTTGTTGATCTCTAATTTTGTTCGTAAGCATTTTAAATTCTTCCTCTATTTGATGTCTTTCTTCCTCACCCATAAGAAGAAATTCAGTTGTTTTGCTATCACTTTCATCATCTTCAAATAGATGGAGAAATGTATCACCAGACGATAACAAATTCATAGTTGATAGTTATTTTACTTGTTCATCTTCATTATGATGTGATTCTGAATATGAAGAGTTGCTTCCACATATTCCCCAATCGATTCTCCCAATGTCATAGTTCCTTTGAGATGTCTTCTTCTTTTGATGCACTTTCTTATTTAGTTTCTTTCACATTGTTCTACGGATCTCCTCCAAGCGATCAAGCTTCTACCAAAGGACTTGCTCTGATACCAATTGTTGGAAATAATACTTAGAGGGGGTGGGGGGGGTGAATCAGTATTAGAAAATCAATAAAAAATTTTCATTTCATACTCTGATTCATATACACTACTTCAGTTAAGGAAACCCGCGTGTATACGCAATTGTGTTTATTGCAACCAAGGTATATCCAGTAAACTTATGATTCAGTTAATCCATTATATTTTGATTATTAATCAGTGCATCAGAACTTCATTAACAATATAAAAAGTGAACAGGAGCAGTAAAATAGAACAGACAATCACACACATGAACACAAGATATAAGGTCAAAACCCAATGTGGGTGAAAACCAGTTGCTGCAATCGTCTCTATCTTCCTTTAATAAGAAACTTCTCTTTACAATTTTTGTACTGGTGCAGACTTATACCAGTACGCAGGCTTCTACCAGCAGAAGGTCACTACCTTCTCTCATTCTCGAGCTTCTCCTGGAAGGAAGCTACAACCCCCTTAGCTCTTGTACTAGCTGTTGTGTTTACTAGTACGTAGGTGCAGGCCTACAGAAGGATACAACCTTTTTTTTTCTTCCAGGGACCATGTTTCATTAATTTTCAGACTCGATCCATCAATAACATCAATCAACCATCAAATGTATCTACATCAATCAATCTTCTTCGCACCAACTAAATCAACCAATCAATTCTCAAAATATTATAACCAGAATACAGAAACAGTAACCAGAACACATGCTATAACCTAGAACACTGCAACAGTAAACAAAAGTAGCTAAATCATATTTTATTAGATATACGATACTACAATGTGTCGAACTTGCATACATATGCAATTTACTCAACGTGAACCTGCCTATACACTCTTTTGATATGTATACCAAGCGTGTCTACGCAGCTTTGCTAAAAAGTGAACCTGTGTACAGATTTGTAAATGATGATTTAAACTTTACAATAACTTCAGACATTAGTTATAACCAGATCATCATATTTACAGATTACAACATGCGCCAGTTATTTACATAAGAAATCAAAACTACACAAAAATACTTCTCTTCAGGACTTAAGATTTTGACCCTTCAATAGAACTTATCCTTCATCAACTGCTCAAGTTCCTCCTTGATTCAGATCCAGCTATGCACCATAACCCAATAACCAGTATTCTAGATCTTGCTCTTCATTAGACATTCAATTCATGAGTGCCTTTGCCTAATGACCTTCTCCTCCTTTTATAGTCTTAGGCCTTACTTAATACCATGGTCCAAAACCACTTAGAAGCAATACCTTGGACCAAATACCTAGGGTCAACACTTTGTACAAGATACCTTGGACCAATACCATGGATCAAAATACCATCGACCAAATACCACAGATCAAAACTTACTTTTCCAACATGTACGTGCTTTCCCTTCTATGAAACTGCGTGTGTACGCATATGCGATTTTGTATACGATGAACCCACATGTATACGTGGCTTTGTTAAGTTGAACCTGGGTATACCTCTTCTTTTTCATTCCTTGTAGTTTGATCGTTAATTCTTTGCTATTGACCTGTTGCACTATCATCTGTCATTTGAGTGAGTTGCCCTCAAGGACAACACCTAAATCATGATGCCAACAATCTCCCCCTTTGGACTTGATGGCAATGTTAACTTGTTTCACTGTGAACTTGTCATTTTATTCCTTTGAACTGCCCTGCATCACATCTGTTAACATGTATTCTGTCACATCTGATATCTCTTCTATAGATTCATCTAGTTACCATATACAAGAGAGTTGTTCTGCTTCTAGTGGGTTTCCATCAAGAACAACTCATACATTATAATTCCAACATTTTCTTCTCATATCTTCTATTTAATGCAATATAGATAGTCATGGTTATGAGTAGTTGCTTTCCCCAGAGAAATAATGTGTTATGTGTGATTGTAATTCTTCGTTTTCTTATTAGTTTTTTCATCAATCAATTTTGGTTTCCAATGATGAGTAGAGTAGATTATTGTATTATGTTTTAGCATATCAAATAAGTTGTTGAATCTACAAGTAAAAATATACACACTACATAATATTTCAGTCCTTCTTTGGTATTTTCTTGAGGCATTTTGCGTTCAACTTCTCTTACAATTGGTACACATTATTTAGGGATTTTCAATATTTTGGGATAGTAACAAAGGTTAGAATTGGAGAATTCCAATTCATAGGGTCGTGATTCATAACACTACCAAATATGGAGGACAAGGATCCTCAAGGTTCCCCCTTTGTACACACCCTCTTGTCAACAAATGATTTCCATTCCCTCTTGCATCTCCTCCTTCAGCTCTCCCTCACAGTGGAAGAACAATCTGAAAGAATCTAGGTCTTTCAAAATTAGATCAACCCTCAAAATGATGAAATAGATTCTCTTTATAGCCAATTGGAGAACCCATCTCCAACAAGTTTAGCTACAAGATAACAGACTTCACATGGAAATGCAGGTGCATATCAGGGGAAAGTAATGTCAGTTGAATCCTCTTCTTGTGAATGAAAAAATATTGTAAAATTGATCTACTATGTGACCTCAATTTTGCAGGTTTTACAATTGCAAACATGGCAGTAGGAAGTATATAACAAATAGTCAATGTGTATACGATGTAGGAACTCTTATTCAGTCTTCCTATTTTGAATAACCCAAACTTAGAATTTAATATAAATCTCTTGTTTGTTGCTGCATTCCAGGCGCATATTTTATAGAAATATCTACTCAGTAGTGTTTATACACACACATGCATACACTTATGTTTATCTATCTTTTTAAATTAAAATAATGGGAAAAGATTGATTATTTGTTTTGGCCATGGGCTTCCATTGAAATTGATATTATTGGTTGTTGTTAGGAGTGTTGTTTTCATCATTTCGGCAGTTGACACACCACTAAAATTGATATTCAAATTGGTTAATGGAAGTTCCAACAGATAGTGGTCTGTTATATTACAATTTAAAGTTAATAACAAAGAGAAAATCATGCAACCTAATATGATTAATTATTGCTAGTTTAGTAAATATATAGGGATGTTTCAAAATATTTTTTAATATATGTATATATATGACACATATTTATCTAATATTATTAATAAAAATAATTAATTTCATAATTAGCTTTAATTATTTATATTTAATTTAATATTTTTACAAAATTAAATTTATTTAATTAATTATTTAATTTATAATAATTTATTATAGTATTTTTAATAGTAATTTATATTAACAAAATTTATTAAAAATAAAAAAATAAATTATATGCTAAGTTATATGCATAGTCCTCATGTTTAGGGTCTATAAAATGATCTTAAAATCAACACTACATAAAATTTTTAGAGTAATGGTGAACCAATGGACAAGAAAGAAAGGAGTTTTATAAGTAAAAACTCATTAAAATACTTAATATAAAACATAATTTACAATAACTACATTTAGGGAGGATTATAAAAATGACTAAAAGGAATTACAATACCCAAAGGAGAAATAGCTAAATTATGTTTGAAAAAATAATTCCAACCACCACATATTGGTCATTGCTATCAATCCAAGTGTCTTCATAGTTAGGTTCAATTTATTCAGTTAGTTGAGTACTAGTCCAATTCTACTTTGGAATTTTGTCATTGATATTGCCTATGCAACCTGTTTAACTGTTATTAAGTAATTGTGAAGAGTGATTTTTCTCCCCAGTTTGCCCTGTTTCTAGTTTTGAGTTTATTCTTGTTCATGTTTTTTCATCTCTGTAATCTTTGTCATGGAATCAGAGTGCAAGGTTACGTAAGACTCCTTGAGAGAAACATTTGAAATTTTTGTGTGCATGAAAAGAAAACATAAAGTATGAAAATGAAGTGGAAACCTAGGGGAAGGTCACACTCATTAGTGAAAGTCAACTATGAGCTTGAGCAACAAAAAAATGGCCCCTAAAGAGACGAGCACTAGGGACTCCCATAGAAAAGTAGAGGACATGAGAAATTCATAATTTTATTTTGGATTTCGTTAGAGGAAACACTTAACACACCCCAAAGCTTTAGCATCCACATTACTAACACACCCCACAAGTTTGGCATTCACATTACTAATGCACCCCACAAGTTCAGCAGTCATGTTAATTCCACATAACTTCAACATTTTTTTGTCTATTGTGCTTCTCTTCATTGAACAACTGCTAGCCTCAAACTATAAAAAAGGTACAATATTTTTGGTCGAGCATGCCTCTCTTCATCGGAAGGAGTGACAACCTCAGATTAAAAGAAAAGGGTACACTATTTTTGGTATAACGTGTCTCTCTTCATTGAAAGTTGTGATAGCATCAAATCGAAAAAAAAAGGTACAATATTTTTGCTCAAATGCACCTCTCTTCATTGAAAGGAGAGTTAGCCTCACATTAAAAAAAAGGTACAAGATTTTTGGTCTAACACGCCTCTTTCATCAGAAGTAGTGACAACCTCAAATTCAAAAGAGTTACAAGATTTTTGGTCTAACATGCTTCTCTTCATCGGAAGGAGTGGAAACCTTATATTAAAACAAATGGTACAAGACTCTTGGTCTAAAGCACCTCTCTTCATCGAAAGGAGAAAAAACCTCAGATTAAGAAAAAGGACCATACAATAATTTAGCCTAACATGCCTCTCTTCATCAAAAGTAGTGACAAGCTCAAATTAAAGAAAAGGTACAATAATTTTGGTCTAATGTGCTCCTCTTCATCGAAAGGAACGACAACCTCAAATTAGAAAAAAAGAAAAAATATTTTCACTCTAACGTGCCTCTCTTCATCAGAAGGAGCGACAACCTTAGATTTACAAAAAGGTACAATATTTTTTGTCTAATGCACCTCTCTTTATTGGAAGGAGAGACAACCTTATATTAAAAAAAAGGTAGACTATTTTTTTCCTAACGTGCCTTTCTTCATTAGGAGGAGTGACAACCTCATATTAAAAAGAAGATACAATATTTTTGGTTAATGTGCATCTCTACATTGAAAGGAATGACAACCTCAGAATAGAAAAAAGGTATAATATTTTTGGTCTAACACACCTCTATTCATTGGAAGAAGTGACAACCTCAGATTAAATAAAGGGTACAAGATTCTTGGTCTAGCATGCCTCTCTTCATCAGAAGGAGTGATAGCCTCAGATTAAAAAAAACCTTCAAGATATTTGGTCTAACACGCCTCTCTTCATCAGAAGGAGTGACAACCTAAGATTAAAAAAAGGTACAAGATTTTTGGTGTAACACACCTCTCTTCATCAAAAGGAGCGGTAACCTTAGATTAAAAAAAAGGTAAAATATTTTTGGTCTAACATGCCTCTCTTCATTGGATGGAGCGACGACCTCAGATTAAAAAATTGGTACAATATTTTTGGTCTAACACACCTCTCTTCATCTAAAGGAGTGACAACCTCAGATTAAATGAAAAGGTACAATATTTTTGACCTAGCATGCTTCTCGTTTTTGGAAGCAATGTCAACCTAAAATAAAAACGAAAGGGTGCAATATTTTTGGTTTAAGAGGGCTCTCTTCATTGAAAGGAGTGATGATCTCAAATTAAAAAAAAAAAAGGCACAACACTTTTTTTCTAATGAACCTCTATGCATCGGAAAGAGAGACAATATTAGATTAAGAAAAAAAAGGTACATGTTTTTTGGTCTAATGTGTTTCTCTTCATCATAAAGGAGTGATAGACTCTGAATAACAAAAAAGGGGAACAATATTTTTGGTCTAGCATGCCTCCCTTTATCAGAAGGAGTGAAACCCTTAGATTAAAAAAGGGTACAAGATATTTGGTCTAACATGTCTCTTCATTAGAAGAAGTGATAGCCTCAGATAAAAATAAAATAAAATAAAATAAGGTACTTCAGTTTTGGTATAATGTGCCTCTCTTCATGAGAAGGAGCAATAACCTAGGATTAAAATAAAAGGTACAAAGTTTTTGGTCTACCATGCCTCTCTTCATCGGAAGGAATGACAACCTCAAGTTAAGTAAAAATGTAGAAGAATTTTAATCTAATGTTCTCCTCTTCAACAAAAGGAGCAACAACCTCAGAATGATAAAAAAAATATAGTATTTTTTGTCTAATGTGCCTTTATTCATAAAAAGGAGCGACAACTTCAAATTAAAAAAAAAAAAGTGTACAACATATTTGGTCTAATTCCCCTTTCTTCATTGGAAGGAGTGACAACCTCAAATTAAAAATAAAGGAACAATATTTTTGGTCTAACATTCCTCTCTTCATCGGAAGGAGTGACAACTTCAGATGAAAAAAAAGGTACAATATTTTTGGTTTGGCTTTCCTCTCTTCATCAGAAGGAGTGCAATCTTATATTGAAAAAAGGTATAAGATTTTTGGTATAACACACCTCTCTTCATCGAAAGGAGAGACAACCTCAAATTAAAGAAAATATATTGTACAATATTTTTGGTCTAGTGTGCCTCCATCAAAAGGAGCGATGGCCTAGTATTTAGAAAAAAGTAACAATATTTTTAGTCTAATGGACCTCTCTTCATCAAAAGGAGAGACAACCATAGATTAAAATAGAATATACAAGGTTTTATGTTCTAATGCACATCTCTTCATCAGAAGGAGCAACAACCTCATATTTAAAAAGAGGTACAAGATATTTGGTCTAATGCGCCTCTCTCCATCTTAAGGAGTGACGACCTCAGATTAAAAAAAAATGTACAAGATTTTTGGTCTAATGTGCCTTTCTTCATCGGAAGGAGTGAAACCCTTAGTTTAAAATAAAGGTACAAGATTTTTGTTCTAATGGACCTGTCTTCATGAAAAGGATTTTCAATGTCACAGATTAAATAAAAGGGTACAATTTCTTTTATCTAACGTGCCTCTCTTCCTTAGAAGGAGTGATAGCCTTATATTAAACAAAAATCTACAAATTTTTTGGTCTAGTGTGCCTCTCTTCATTAGAAGGAGAAACAACCTCAGATTAAAAAAAAAGGTAGAATATTTTTGGGCTAATATGCTCCTCTTCATTGGAAGGAGTGACAATCTAAAATTAAAAAAAAGGTACAAAATGTTTTGTCTAACATGCCTTTATTCATCAGATGGAGTGATAGCCTCAAATTTAAAAAATAGGTACACAAGTTTTATTCTAACACGACTCTCTTTATTAGAAGGAGTGACAATCTTTTATTAAAAAGAAAGGAACAATATTTTTTTTCTATTACACCTCTCTTGATTAGGAGTGAAAAATTTAGATTAAAGGAAAGGTACAATATTTTTATTCTAACATGCCTCTCTTCATTACGAGGAGTGACAACCTTAGATTGAAAAAAGAAAATGTACAAGATTCTCGGTTTATCATGCATCTCTTCATCGGAAGGAGTGAAAACCTCATATTAAGAAAATTTATAATATTTTTGGTCTAGGATGCCTCTCTTCATAATGAGTGACAAGCTCAGATTAAAAACAAGATAGAATATTTTTGGATAACATGCTTGTATTCATCAGAAGGAGAAACAAACTCATGTTAAAAAAAAGGAACAACATTATTGGTCTAATGTTCCTCTCCTCAATGGAAGGAGTGAGAACCTCATATTAAAAATAAAGGTACCAAATTTTTGGTCTAACGTGCCTCTCTTCATCGAAAGGAGCAACAACCTCAGATTTGAAGAAAAGGTACAATATTTTTGGTCTAATGTGCCTCTCTTCATCAGAAGGAGCAACAACCTCAGGGTAAAAAAAAGGGTCCAGTATTTTTGGCTTAAAGTGCATCTCTTCATTGGAAAGAATAATAACCTTAGATTAAAAAAAAATACAATATTTTTAGTCTATTGTGCCTCTCTTCATCCAAAGGACCAACAACCTCATAATAATAGAAAAAGGTACATGATTTTTTAATTAATGTGCGTCTCTTTATTGGAAGGAGCGATAGCCTCATATAAAAAAAAGGTACAAGGTTTTTGAGCTAACATTCGTCTCTTCATTGAAATGAGTGTTAACCTCATATTAAAAAAAAATACAATGTTTTTGGTTTAACATGCCTCTCTTCATTGGTAAGAGCAACACCCTTAGATTAAAAAAATGGTAAAATACTTTTAGTCAAACATGCCTCTCTTCATAGGAAGGAGCAACAACCTCAGATTAAAAAAAAGGTACAATATTTTTGGTCTAACACACCTCTTGTCATTAGAACAAGCAACAACCTCAGATTATAAAAAAACCCTACCAAATTTCCAGTCTAATGTGCCTTTCTTTATCAGAAGGAGCAATGACCTTAGGTTAAAATATGAGGTACACATTTTTTGGTTTAACATGCCTCTCTTCATCGAAAGGAGAGATGACCTAAGATTAAAAGAAGAAGGTACAACATTTTTGGTATAACACACCGCTCTTCATTGGAAGGAGTGACAACCTAAAATTAAACAAAAAGGTACAAAATTTTTGGTCTAGCACACTTCTCTTCATTAGAAGGAGTGACATCCTTAGATTAAAAAGAGAGGTATATTTTTTTTTCAAACATACATCTATTCATTAGAGGGAGTGACAACCTTAGATTTAAAAAATGGTATAATGTTTTTGGTCTAATGTGCCTCTCTTCATTGGAAGGAGCGACAACTTGATATTAAAGAAAAAGGTAAGAAAAATTTGGTTTAACACACCTCTCTTCATTGGAAGGAGAGACAACCCTATATTAAAATTAAAGGTACAAATATTTCATCTCACACATCTCTTATCAGAAGGAGCACAATCTTAGATTAGAAAAAATGTACAAAATATTTTTTGTAATGTTCCTCTCTTCACCGGTAGGAGGGAAATCCTCTTTAAAAAAAATGTACAAAATTTTTGGTATACCATGCATGTCTTTATTGGAAGCAACAACAACCTTAGATTAAAAAAATGGTACGAATTTTTTGGTTTAATGTGCCTCTCTTCATCAGAAGGAGAGATAGACTCAGACTAAAAGAAAAGATTTTTGGTCTAACATGCCTGTCTTCATTGGAAGGGGAAACGACCTTAGATTAAAAGAAAAGGTACAAATTGTTGGTATTATGCACCTCTCTTCATCGGAAGGAGCGACGACCATAGATTATTAAAAAGGAAAAAAAAAATTGGTCTAACCCTCTCTTCATTGGAAGGAGCAACATTCTCAAATTAAAAGAAATGGTACACTTTTTTTGGTCTAACACACCTCTCTTCATCAAAAGGAGAGATAACCTCAGATAAAAAATGGTACAATATTTTTGATGTAACGCCCCTCTCTTCACTAGAAGGAGTGACAACCTCAAATTAAAAAATGGTATTGTTGGCTATGTGTTATATTATTTGCATAAAGATGATTTAGAAGATTATGGTGTTTGTGGAGTAGCTTTGTCTGACCCTTTATTCTTGGATAATTTTCCCTAATCGGATGATTCAGCTTCAGTGTTTGAAATCAACTCCTATACATGTGTTACTCTTCACAAATATTGATTCTTCTTTTTTCTCCCGCGTCCTCTTCTACCTACATGGTTAATGTCTTTTGGGGAATTAGTATTTATTCTCTATTCATGCAATGAAATCTTATATTCTTTGACTCCCTATGAGTTGAAGCCCACATTAGTATCTCGAAGAGATGTGTGGGTTATTACCTCTCATCTTAGTGCCCTCTAACATCAAAGCTAGGAAAACATCTAACACACTTGATGCATGTAAACAATGATAGTCACACATATGCATCTATAATAGACTCCCTAGAAACAACACAAAATGTTTGTCAGATTAATTGTATTTAAAATTAGGATTAATCATGCTCATGCATAAATTTTCAACTGGGGAAAGTATATTATTTCAAATCTATTATGCAAAGGATATGTAGGAACAATCTATAACTAGCTCTAGTCACATCAACTCTTAAAATTTCACTACAATCACCAATCTTAGCACTAAAAAATCATCACTATCATGCTCACACAAATCACTTGATCACTTAGTCACTCCTTGTAAAAGAAAAGTAACACATCCACCTAAATCTTAATTTAATAAAAGACACATTCAATCAAGATGAAAAACACTCTATATCAGACACACAATAAGGCATCAATAAAGCTCTCCAAACTAGAATGATAAATTAAGATAGATCATATATGATCATGAGTGGACTAGTCTAAGACTTAAAGTGTTACATAGTTAATTGAAATGCTATTTTGCAATTCAATCAGTTTGTAACTGCAATGCAACTAAATATCAATAACAACAAGAGTGAAATAAATACACGTCAAAGTTGAGAGAAACTAAACATACATCTATAACACCTTATTAACTCATCAATGCATGTCAAAGAGGAGGACCCTTCCTCCTTAGTAGTGATCTAGTACATGAATCTCAGGAGCTAATTAATAAAGGAGTAAGATGCCACAAATCATCAGTGTTGCTTGATATTTAGGAGATTTCATTTACACATTTTTCTGAAATCACATTGATGATGCCACCCCCGCGAAGCAAAGGGTTTCCTCTTTTATAAATTACATACATATATCTTTGGAACATAATCAAACATGAGAATCTCTTGATTCTTTGATTACCCAAATCAGGAAATAGATTACATCAGTTTGCTATGAATATAAAATATTTTAATTGTCTTTTCTAGAATACAAAATGATCGATAACTGGAATTTGTAACTATTTCAATCATCCTAGCTATATTGTTAATAGATAAATCGGTTTGCTGGACAATGGTCAATTTTTAATTTGACTTAGTGATAACCTATTATTGGAAAAACAAATGATTCGGGAGACAAAGTATCACCACAGTAGCAACAATATCAACATCCCTTTGACTTTAGAATTAGCAAGACAAAAACTGGAATAGAACATCCCTACAACAACACCTTTAGCGAGCCAAGGATCCCCTGAAATAAACCCTTGTCACTTTTGTTAATGAGGTTGCCTAAAACCATCAACCTCACATCATAATACAAGGAAATCTAATAGAGTAAGGTGACATAGAAAATAAACATTCATTAGCCAGAGGACAATGAATAAGGTAATAGGGTATAGCTTTCAAGGTCAAAAGTTGGGAAAAATAGGTACAAAAATATGCCAATTCCATGTCCCAATGCCAACCACACACAACCTCTAACAAATCGTCTCTTTAATTCCAAATCTATGCATGATTGTAATGCCAATTTTCCCCAAAATACTCTATCAAAGAAATTTTTCATACCATTACTAGTAATAATCTACTTTATCGCTAAAATATATATTATAACACTTATATAATGTTCATTATTTACATCTATACCAATATTTTATTTTATCCATAGATATAGTACTAAAACCTAGGATATAAGTACTCTTCAATATATACCCTACTAGTTAGGTTATGTATAATAACACCTAAAAACCACAATTTTATAGTTATCATCTCATTCATTCAACAAATGAAATATAATCACTCTCCATGTGGGGTGATATGTGGGTAGGAGGATGGGGAGGAGCTAGTGTTAAGCCATGAATTTCCACTCTTGATAATACAAGTGACAAAAATGAAGATGCATGCCCGTGGGCATAAGATGATGAGAGTAATGTACATTACATTCAAGTGAGGGTAGTACCAAAAGAGAGTCCTGATTTAGGTGCAAGAAGAGCTAGACCTTCATAGTGACAAAATCATAGAATGAGACAATTAGGGAGGTTATGACCATACATGCAAAGGATTAATGTGTCACATAGATCATCAATGGAAATGATGAGAGTAGATTTCCAAGGACTGACCAAATAAAAGGGAATCTGAAATCGTTATTATCACTCCCATTCATCTACATCACTAATCATTCACTTTTTTTGGATAATTAGTGAAGTTTACTTCTTCAATTCACTTTTAGTCTACCTTTTAGGTAGCATGGGCATGAGCATGGCTCCCAACCATAATAAAAAAGAAAAGTCCCCTACTATGGACTACCTTGAAGCAGAAAATAAGAGAGGGATTCTATGGTGGAAACCATCACTTTTCATGACTCCACCTCCTCTGAGCAGAGGTCCTATGTTTAGGAATTTGAACGATGCGCCAAATCCTCTCAAGAGATGATAAATAAATGGAAAATGGAAACTAAAAGTGTTGATTTTATGGAAAATCTAGGCACCTCGCACACTAGGGACATCAAGTTCCAATGGACAAATGAGCTATACTAGCACACAAAGTGATTTGTTCACTCAAGTGTTGTCATTCTAGGAGGATGAAAATCAAGGGATCTGTGAGAGACTCAATATGGTCAAATGGAAAATCAAGTTATGTATTACACATGTTTCTTGGATTATTAAGAAACATGGAGGGAAAATCACGGTGTAGGTTCTAGATGCCTCCAAATATTCTCTCATTGATATTTTTAATGAGGAAAAGTGGTATGATCAACACAAAACTTCTTTATATTTTCGGAATGTTTCTATTTGGGATTTATATATTTTCTTTGGGCATGTTTTTTGCAACAAACTATTGACCTAGTTTCTATTTGCGACCAGGTCCAATTTTATTATATACCTTTTTTATGGCTTCCCTTTATTTCGAGGATGTAATTTGTTTATTATATTAGATGGATAGTTGGAAAGTAATTTGTTGGCTTCCATTAATGAATTTATTTATTATAGTAATAATTATCAGGAAGCATGAAATATTATATGATAAAATGCTTCTATGTAATGATATCTATCCTTTTGATATTTTGACGCAATATAAATCCTAACTTTAAAAAAATAATAAATAAAAATCTAAAAATAGAAGCCAAATATACATATTTTTGATAACAACCATTATTTAGGTTTTACACAAACATGAAAATACTTAGTTATTTCTTAGTGGAAGTTTCTTCATGCAATTTCAATGGCTTAAGAAATCTTGAGAAAATAAAATTGAAATATTAGCATTCTATTGTAAGATATCAACAATTTCTTTTGTAGGTAACCAAATTTATTTGTTTTTTCTTGAAAATTACTTTCAGTATGATTTAACCTCAAACCTTTGAGCTTCTTACAAGTTCAATCAAAGAAAGGGAAGTAGTGGTCTCACTATGCTAGACTCACCCCATATAACATTGTTTGGTATCAACTGGGAATTAGTATGACAAATATCATTGGTATTCATGATCCAACATTTGGCTAAAACCATTACTTTTATTTATTAGCCACTATCAGGAGGCTTACAAAGTTTGCTAAGTTTTTTGACCTAGAGTTCAATCTTAACTTAGTCTCAAGACATATAAGTGAGGTGGAATCGTTTACCTTGAAAATTGAGCAATATGACAAGGGATTTTATAGAAGGCACATTGAAGAAACTGTTGGGCTAATGTCTACAACAAGCATGTGTGGTTGTTCTCTCCTTGGATGAGTTTTATCCCCTGTGCACTCCCTTACTGGTAGGTGGGGTAAATCTAATGCAAATATCAATGGCTCCCTCCTCTTTGCACCTTTTGTATTCCAAATTTTAGGGGGGTTTCTACTATGTAGTAGGTGGGGTTTATCAATGTAGAGGTCAATGGGTTTGGGTGTAGTTTAATTTGGTCGGTGTTTTGGTGTGAGAGTAATTTTATTTATTTATTTATTTATTTTGTTAATATATTTTGTATTTAAATTTGTATGTAATATGTGTTATATAGTTATATATAACCCCCTTAACTCTTAAACACCCTAATCACCTATAACCATTAAACCCCCTAACCCTTAAATCCCATAGCACTTAAATCCCCTAACCCATCAATCCCTAACTTCTAACCCCTCACCCTAAATGACATCCAAAGCCCCAAAAACATATTCTCTATGTGAAACCATGTAATCACTACATATCACACTTATAACTCAAAGATTCAATTTAATGATTAGGTAAGGGTTTTGGATCAAGCACATGATTCCCATAGGGGATGAGTGTGGAGGGTTAAAAAGTTACCAAGGTTAGTGGGTGGAGCATTAAAAACTTGTGCTAGATTATCAATACTAAATGATGGTTAAAATTAATCAATAGATGCTCAATATGTTTTAGGATGTTACGGATTGGTAGGTTATGAGATAAATCAAGGTCAACGATTCTAGCCAAGAAAAGTGACATATAAAATGGCATAAAGCTTAACAGCAAATAATCAACCCATATATGAAGAAACTAAAGAGAATAAATCATGGAAAATATATAATCACATACCACATACATTTCAACAGTTCAATATCATTAATCTTCTTCTTCATCTAAATCTACATGTGTATCATCCACTTTAGAATCAATGTTGAAAATATTGGCCATAGAAACATCATCATTAGTGTCATTTTTGATAATTGCATCATCAATATCATCATTTATAACATTGGAATCAACACCTTTCTCAACTTATTTAAATTATTCATCTAACATATTTTCTTTCTCATATGCATCATCTTCTTATTCAATATAACCTTCTACTACTACATTATACTGTACATACCTTCCCCTGGTATCATGTCTAATAATATATGACCAAACAAGTTTCCATAGAACATTTAAGTAAACGAATTTCTCACTTTGGGTTGGAAGAACACATGTCTCTACACCTAACTCAATTCTCCTTGTATTGACCATCATAAATCCATTATCACACTCAATAATAGTTCATTTCTAGGATCATGTTTGTTCATCTACAACATGTATCATTTGACCTCAAACAATACTAATTTAAATAATTTAAATTCACATTCATGTATATCATCCAAATGCCCAAAATATCCCAAAGTATCTATAATTATATACCATCATATGCTTGTTAGTTATATAGGAAACATTAGTGACCTGAAAGAATATAATTATCCCACAATAAAATTCCTGTTCTTCTTTGCATCCAATTTTTTGATGTAAAATTTACAACCACTATATCACATAGCCTTATCACGTTTCAACTGCGATACGTCCAACATGTAAAGTTTTCATTGTTAATTAATAAATATATTGATAGTTAGTTAATATTTTGAGAAAAAATAAATCAAATGCATTAATATAATGGAAAATAATTGAAAAAAAGTGTGTGAATATGATTTCCTATTTATTTCCCTTTGTGTAGGATTAGTATCCTGATTACAATAACCCTCATTAACCAATGTAGCCAACCATTTTGTTACCATAACTTCATCCATTCAATATCGTTTGCTATGTATAAATCAAGTACATCCTACATTGGACTACACATACGAAAAATAAAAAGTCATAAACAATTAGGAACCATGGTAAAGATTAATAATGAATGGAATAGTACATATTAAATAGGTATGATGTAGACAACAATGAATAATGAAAAGTATTATAGATCTATACCATCTAATTACCTTTCACTTTCCTCATTCTAGCCTTCCCCAACAACACCTCCTTTTGAATCCACTGATGGAGTTGACATCTAAAATGGGAGGCAAATTCATATATGCTACTAATTTATGAAGATACACACTAATATACACCAAGGATTGGTATGCCATATACCCCTCCACCGTAGAACCCTTAGGACGTGCTCTTTGTTTAACAAGATCGTTCAATAATTTCAAATGTTTTTCCACTGTCCATATTGACTTTCTGTGTATAGGTCTAAACATTTCAATATCCTCAACTTGGTCTATGAGTTAGTGTACTTAAAAATCATGGTGGTAGATACCTTCACATTTACACATTATCCTAGCAATTTATTTACTCCAATACTTCATATCATTTTTTAAAGATTCTTTTAGATGTCAATCACCTAGACATTATGCAAGTAAAGTAAAAGTTTGAACAATTATGTATATAAATTGCAAGTAAAACAACATATCATGAAGTTCTTCAACTAAAATTTTTCGTAAAAATCATTGCTTACCTCATGTAATTTCTAAGATCATATATAACTTGTTTTATGTTGTTTCAAAGAGTTAGAGGTAGAAAATACTATTGAAACAAAAGGTATCATTACAACGATTAGAGGTATAATATACCATAATAATATAGTTAGAAAGAAATAATAAAAAATGTATACTAATATAAAAATACAGCAAAACAATTACCTTAGTGAAGGTATGCCAGTCATGAGATTTTACTCTGCCAAGCTCACCCTTTTTTGTCAAGATATTATTTATGTTCGAAGAAAACTTGTGGGGAATTTAATTTTCCAAATGAATTATTTTAAAATGTTGGTTTATTGCTCTATAAATGACCATGGAATACTCTCTCAATGTCCATCAATATTTGAATGAATCACATTTTGCATTGTATATTTTCCTTCGTTAATGGCACTACAGGTTTTGATAATTTTCCTTGTCACTCCTTCCATCTAAGATTTAGCACAATGTTTCTATTAGATTCCTCCCAATAGAATTGTATGGAACCAATGTGTTATCTGTAGGTGCTCATAGTGGGACAACATACTAATTTTATAGGGTAAATTTATATTCCTTATGGAAACCCATTAATGCCTTCACAACGTGTATGAAAAATTTATGAAACTACAAAAATAATTGTTAGATACCAAAAAACAACTAAACACAAATAAACATTATAAAATATTATATATCATAATTTCCTCAACATATTTACGTGGCATATCTAGTTAATGTAAATTCTATTATTAATGTACTTTGAATCAACTGATATCAAGAAACAATTTTCTCAAGAATTAGTTACAAAATAATTTTAATTCCCATGAAACCGAATGTATTTTGAAGAAAAAGAATATTTGGTGACTCTGCTTATGCGGACTGTGGACACATAGTGCTACAATGTAGTTGTCACATAATCATAAACATTAATGGTATTGAAACAATGATTTTCGTAAATCTTATTTTTTATGACGAAGTCATTTTCAAGGGATGGATTTTTCTCAGATATCATCGTCTCAAACAAACACTTCTTTGTATGCCTTTTTATGGGTTATTAGTCAAAGGTGTGATCATAAATTAAAGCCATGAACCATTCACCGGCCATGATCAATGTATTACTTCAAAGCTCTGAAGTTGCATTTTCAAGCTTGATTCAAACTAAAAAGTTTGAAAGATCGATCTTGCCATTGTATTCTTTAATCAGGCAGTATGAAAATAAGGCCAATGGGAGTAGCTCATGGAAATTTGTGTCTTGGAATTTTTGGCATTGTATAAGATGCAACAGACATAGGAATAATAGTTTGAATACGAGGGATGCTCTCGGCCAAAACATAAGCTCAAGTCGCCAGGAAGATTAGGCCTTTTGAGATAAATAACTATGCAATTCTTGGAAAATAATACATAGGGAACCTGCACATAAATGTTGCTATTTCATTGAAACATTATAGCAAATTTTGTGTAGAAGTTAGATTAGTTCTAGTAATACCCTTGGAAAATATTTTCATGGTTCTTATGCATTGGGATTTTGAAAAAGGAATATTTATTGCATACACAAAGAATAGACATTGTTTTATACATCTCTCTCTCTCTCTCTCTCTCTCTCTCTCTCTCTCTCTCTCTCTCTATATATATATATATATATATGCAGGGAAAATAATAATGGTCGTGTTTATAAGTTTTTGAAACATCAATAAGTTTTACATGTAAGGAAAGAACAACTATTGTGCTAGATTTATTTAAAAGGATATATGATTATTTTATCATTTTCTTGAAAAGGTGAACATGTGCTTACACACACATAACTATAAATAACATTTATATTGATAAGTCCTTGGAAAACAATATTTATGAAATACACAAAATAATATCCATCCTGTTAATTTCTGTTATAAATAATATGTGTTGTTTTGGTTACCATCTCAAAAAGAGAAATATATGTTACATGAATAAAAGAGTGGTTGTTATGAATTTGATCCCTTGAAAAGGAAACGTGTTTTACCATGCAAGATTTAGTTAGCTTCCTTTGGAAAGAAAGGTGCTTTCCATGCAAGAAATCATAACTATTATGTTATTTTTATTTTGGAATAGAGCATATATTTTCATGTACAATACTTATTGTGAATAGATCTCCCTTTGGAAAATATTTTGTTGGAAAGAACATGCAGTTTCATGCACACGGATAATATCTATTACGATAGATTTCTTCTAAAAAAGAAAATGCATTCCCATGCATAAGACTAGTATATCTTGTATTAATTCTTTTGGAAAAGAATACATAATTGCACATACAAAGAAATAGATGAGGGGCTAGTTTCTTTTGAATAAAGTTTATATAAATACGTGCACGAAGATTAAAGCTAAGTTGTTGGGAATAATGGTTAATGTGGTATTTATTTGTAGAAATTATTTTATAGTTATGTTCTTTTCTTAATGCATATGTAGTTTTGTTAAAGAAGGCATGCTATGATATTTTGTTTATTTTTTATGAATGCACATGAATAGATGTTGAAGCATTGCTAAAAAAAATGATTATTGGTTGGTTGATACTTTATCTAATCATGATATCAATATTGATGATAGAAACAATGGGAGGAAAGGATGGTGACTTATAAAAAAATAGACTATGTTTAACATTGTGGTAGGTAAAGAACTAATGGTCCATGTAGATAGAGGAAGGTGAGCTGCAGGATGATCCATAAATGGTAACAACTAGGCCACAAAGACATAGATATTAAGGGTTTGTGGGCAAGTGATATCTTGATTATTGTAATAGCTTGTATCTAGTTATGTTGTATTTAAGATGATATTTATTTGTAAGATTTTGTGACAATGGTCAAGGGATGGACTCCCTTACAAACCATTGAATGAGAGGTGTGTTAGCGCTTGGAATTCACCTAGGCTGAGATAGACAAACTCTCAAGGCTACATCAAACCATTTCACCTCGTAGCTAGCCCTACGAGGTATGAGAAGGCTCTCTCGGGTCAGATTTGATAGATCTTATAATATAATTAGGCTGACCAATTAGGATCAAAGATATTAGGCTAGTAAATTGATAAAGGGGGGTTGATTTAAAGATTTTTGGTTTTTTGGTGGCAATTGGAGGGAGTGCAATTCAGGGTGCGGGGATTGAGCACAGTTTTTGCAGGGGGATCTTTGGGGCAAGGTAGGAACTTGTGCTGATGCCTTTGGCTTGGATGAGTGATCAGGGAAGAAAGAGAGGAGGTTAAAGAGGGCAAACAAGGACTTTGAATCCTCTTTAAACAGTGGAAAACATAGATATTGAACAGAATTAAAAGCTGAGCATGGCATGCATGAATTCAAACTTTATCACTTCATCTTGTTCAATTAGCAGTAAAGAAAGAGAGATGTAACACATAAACAAACTTACAGTAACAATTAAAAGACACACCATCAACACAATGATCCACAAGAATCCACAATGAAGTCTGCAAAACCCTGGCCTTCCTTTCCTTAAATTGCAGAAGTAGATGTACAATACACAATAATGCTTTCTCCCACAAGAGTCCAACCATCAAAATGAGAAGGAGAGAGCATAATATAGACCATCTAGACCATCTAACTCCTTTCCCCACCTCTAGGGGTCGAGCTCAGCTTTCTAGGAGCAGTTTGAACAAATTCTAAACTAAGAACTAGAAAATAGGCAGCCAAACAACTTGCCTCTATTACTTAGCTAACTCATCCATGCATTAATTTTTCACTTTTTACATCATGGAAGCTTCTAGAAGAGTAAAGAAAGATAAAATCTACCAAAGTGCCATGAACATATTACATTCATCCATCATCTACAAGTAAAAATGGTCAACCATAGTCAAAACAGTGTTTTTTGACCGAAAATGGCAATTCTGGCAAATCTGGAAGTTCTGGTCGCGCCCCTGGAAGTTCTGGTCGCGCCCCTGGAAGTTCTGGTCGCGCCCCTTCACATCTGTTTTTGAGTGGGTTCCACTGGTCCAAATCAGGTGCAAGATGGCTCATTGGAAAGCTTGGCCTGTCTACTTTCCATCCCAAGTGGAATTTCTGAATTTGGTGTTGATTTGACCCCTCAAAAATTGATTCTCCCAAGGTCACTTTCTGCAACTCAAAAAGTGGGCAGAAAGTCATTTTTTTGATGTATTTTGAGCTTTTGGAGGCTCAAATCTCAAAATTAGGCTGCTCCCAAGTACTGGTAATTTTTCTTTTTTCATGCCCTTTCCAAAAATGCCAAGTTTTCAAAATTCCGAGCAGTCCTCCAAAATGGTCTCACCCGGGGTGAGACCAAACCGTGGGCAAAACCTGTAATTTTACCAAAAATTTCCAAAATGCTCCAAAATTCTCAAAATTTTCACATTTTGATGCTAGATCAAGGCTGATCAGTACCATGATGAGTGAGGGAGGCCTCAGCCAAGATGCGGAGTGGATTTGTCCTTTTCTTCCTCTTCCGGGCCTCCGATAGCTTTCTTTGGAGAATTTTCATTCTCGCCTTGCAAACATGTAATCTGGCCCAGTGATGTGTCCTCATGTTTCGGAGCAGCTCTTTGTCATGGTTTTCCTTCTCCAACAATCTCTCCAAACGAGTAATCTCATGAATGTACCAAGTCTCCCGGTCACCGGGCAATGGGTCACCAGGCCTCCTGCGGTTTAAGCCTCTGTCACCACGGATTCTCCATAGTTCATCCAGCTCTTTCTCCGTCTCTAGCTGTCGGTTGCGCTGCTCTAAATAAGTGATGGTCCACTGAGCCATCTCAAGCTTCCGCTGCAACACAAGGTTCTCCTCATCTCTCCGCCGGATGATCTCATCAAAATCTGAAGAGGGAGAGTGGGCATCGCGACCAGTGAAATCATCATGTGCCTCTCCAACTGCCTCATCCTCAACCATGGGCTGCTTGCCCTCTCGTACTCCCTGTGCCGATGAAGAAAGCGAGGCCCCTTCCACCTGGTGTGGAGATAACACTCGCTGCTCTGAAAATGATGAAGACGAGACCCCTTCCACTGGCTGTGGAGAAAGTACTCGTCGGGCTGCTGCAAATAAGGTCCTATGACCTCTCTGATAAGTGACCCGAGGAGAAGAAACCACATGTCTCGGAATACTAACCTCGGGCTGATGTGATGGCCCTCCCTCCTCATGAACTGCCTCTGGCTCTGGCTGTGGTTGTGTGAAGAACTCACGGGAGATAAAATCTGCCCAAGAAATGCCCTGCTGGCTCAGCTGATGAGAAACAACCAGCTGGATAAGACCATGATGACATAGGCTCCGAAACTGCTGTGCTGGGGTCTGTCTCCGAAAGATAGAGACCATCCTCTGAGTGTCATGAAATAAGTATGCCGAGATGTTCATCATCCTCACTCTAGTGAAGTGCATCAGCATGCGGATATGACAAGAAAATACCCGTGAGAATCTCCCCTCGCATGTGAGGTAGTGCATAATGAGTCTCATGATATCTATATACTCTGCTCGGAGGAACTTGATAGGAAAGTTCCTTGACAAGTTATGCACATAGATAGGCCTGACATATGGCTCATAGTATACTAGGTCCAGCCACTTACGCTTCGGCCACACCTCACCCACATTGGGTATCCCGGTAGCCTCTGTGATAGCCTCTGGAGAAAACACAAAATTCACCCCTGCAAGGGTGACCTGCCTGTTATGGAGATGTAGGACAAACAACCGGGCCAACTCTCTGTGATGCTGAATGTGTGACAGCCTCTCACAAAACTGATAACAAGCCATATGCTGAAAACAAGACACTGCCAATGGGCAAGCCTGCAACTCTGTCAATGATGTGGGCTCTTCCCTCCTGTGGTGACCACCCTTGCCTCCCCTACGAGGCCTCTGTTGTATCTCAATCTCAGTAGATGATGACCGGTCATCACCTTGCTCATTAGTCTCGGTGGTTGACATGGTGTTATTGAGCAAGGTGGAATAAACAAGTCAAAATGACCGTTGCCCTGCCTGCAAAATGCTGTGAAGTATGCTGTTTTCAAGGGGAAACATCATGAGGGATATGTTAGGGGAGGGAATTTACATATAGGAAAGGGAAAAAATATATATATAAGCAGGGAATTCTGAAGGAAAACATCACATAATGCTAAACATGTCATTCCATCTTTCATCATTTGCAAATGAATACTGTATTAGGGAAATATGTTTTATGATCACCAAGGGAAAGGACAATATAGATTTTCATCATGGAGGGAATGAGGGCATAAGTATAAGGGAATAGGGTAGCATCAATCATAAACCTTTAACAGGCTGCTCTCCTTAAATTTTGCCTTTGCATGTCATCTAAGAGCATACTCTGTTTTTTCATAACTTTTGGAATGGCCATTCAATGCTTTTGGGAAACAGTGATTTTGTATGTTTGATCACCAAGGGAGGGAAGGGTTACTGTGATAGGTTTGCAATGGAAATAGAGTATGATGTCTTGTGAGTTAGGGAGATGAGGGGATATAGAGAAATAGGTTTAAGGAGACAATAAAACCCATCACCAAAATCTGCCAAACAATTTTCATAACAGCAGTCTTTCCATGGTGCTGGCAGTTTCATTTTTGCATTTGTCATTGGGAATTAGGATTTCACTGTATGTTTTGACATTGGGGATGGAAATTCAATTGCATAGGGAGTTTTGCATGAAGGGAAATGCAATTTGAATTAGGTTTTCATATGGGGAATGGATAGGGAAAAACAGAGTTTTATGGATAGAGAGATGATACCATGCTAATGAGAAACCCTAACACAGCAAAACTGTTTCCTTTGACAATTATGCAGCTGTATTTTTGATGAATTTTGTGATGACTTTAACACAGCTTTGAATCTTTGACATATACACAGCAAGATGACACTTTTCTTTATTTTTTTTTATAAGGCTATGCAAATGACATTTTCACTGTTTTTACAATTTCTTGTGTGCATGCCTTGTCATCACTTTTCTTTTTGTTTTTTACAATGTTTTCTTTTTTACTTTGCTGTGTATTAACGTATGCAAATTTGCTGTGTAGAGAGGGTAGGGTTTTAATCATATAACATGGGGAAAAGGTAGGGTTTGTATGGTTAGAAGGGACTAGGGTTTGATAGGATTTAGGGGTAGGGTTTGTATGGTTTAATTTGAAAGGGAAAAGAGATGAATGGCATGAAAGGGATTTAGGGAGATAGATGGAGAAAGGAAATTAGATTTTGGGACTAGGAAATACATTAACAATCCTTTGCCAACCATACTCTATAACAGCAGGGCTTTAAACAATACTTGCAGCTTCATGAATGCTTTTTGTCATAGGGGAAATAAAGCTTCATTTACATGTTGACAAAAGGGAAGAGGGATTTCAATTGCACTAGGATTTTTAGGGAAAGGATAAGCAATTGAATTAGGGTTTTAATGAAGGGAAGGGTAGGAAAACAGAGTTTGGGGTTAGGGAAATATACCATGTTCTTATGCAAACCTTACCACAGCAAAATGTTCATTTTGACAACATGTACAGCTGTATATTGTTAACTTTGTTATGACAGCCACCTAGTTACCTTGCCTCTGATTTTTACACAGCAATATGTCTCTTTTGCTCTTGTCTTGTCTAGGCTATGCATAGTGATATTACTTTGTTTTTTGTGATATTCATATGCATGCATTTGCCATCATATTCCTTTTTCTTTTCACAATGTTTCTTTTTCATTTTGCTGTGTGACAAAGTGTTAGGGTTTGAATAGGATGCATGGGAGAAATTAGGATTTGAAATAGGGTTTAGGAGGGGTTAGGGTTTTTAGGAAATTGGGATGGGGTCTAGCATTAATTTTCAAATGAGATCAATGAAAATGACACTCTAACACATGTGAATTTATAATGGGAAACTAATGGAAGGGAATAAAGGAAAAATTACCTTGAAAAACAAACAATACAACCTAACATAAGCTTGCAAAGACATCAAGTCACTTAACCTATTTTTCATTAATTTCTTGCATGATAAAATTACCATAACCCTCCTTATTCATCCATGGCATGATTATAAACATCATAAGGGAAGCATACCTTGAAGAAATCCGAGCAAATTTGAAAGAAAATTGAAGTTTGGGTGAGTTTTACGGCAGACAGAGCTTTTGGTCGCGCACGCTCTGAGAATGGTCGCGCTCCTCCATTTGGTCGCGCCCGTGTTATTTAACACTGTGCGTTGGCCTCCGTTTGGTCGCGCCCACCCACGTGGTCGCGCACACCTGTGGTTTGGTCGCGCACGCTCAGAAAGCCCAGAATTTGCTGCAAATTGCCAATTTGCCTTCTCACCTCTTTCTCTTGCGTTTTCTTGCCTTCAAATGCACAATGAGGGTCTTCAAAGAGGGAATTTACCTTTATATGCTTACATTTGAAAAAATTTAACTCAAAAACCCACTTTATAATGTTTCCACTTGGACATTTTTTTTTTAACACTGTTTTGGAGTCATTTTGTCCTGAAATGAGCCTTCTGATGCGTTTGACTCCTTTCTTTTTGCAGGTTGACCGCCTGAGGGACTGTAGTGAAGGAACCAGGGTTATTTCCGGCACTTTTACAAATTTTTGAGAATTTCTTTATTTTTTCAAATTTCCACATGGCCTTGGACTTAAAAACAGGGTTTTTAAACCCAAGGCATAAAATGAGCTATAACTGAAGAAAATGATAATGAAATGTATGTACAAGACTCCTTCCAGCTTGCTGGGCACCTACTGACCATGAATCATGACCTTGAAATGATTTGACTCAAAACCCTAGACCTAAGACCATGGGACCTCAAGACAAAAACAAGAACAAGCCTGACTCAATTACATTGTTGTATGACCTGATCCAGCAAAGCCAAGAAGGGAACAAAGACCAGCTCCTCCATTCAGTGTTATGGCATGCCTAGTGGGATGCAAAACTGACACTGATGAGACACCTATAAATGCATATGCAAAGAGTTATTGATCACTGATGGAGGGCTCAAGACCGACACTAACAAGGTGAACACCATCATGAGTGTTTAATAAAATTAAACATTTGTTACTTTTCACCCTACGAGGTTTCTAGGGTATATTGATGTTCAGTGATGTGATTTCCTACTATGCCACTCTTATGATGTTGATTCCTTGCGTGTAGTTACATTATATTATAAAGTATATGATTAACTAATTGATTTAAAAGTATCATATAATTGATGCAATGTTATAACAAGAAGTTTATGATAACGCGTTGCAATAGTGGAATGTTATGCTATGTAACTTATTATTCATTTACTAAAGTTACTCTAAGTAATAATGACGATCTTATCTCATATGGTCAATGAAGGAATATGGAATAGTAATTTGGAAGTTACATGCTTGAGAATTTTGTAAAAAAAATCTAACTCCATGCATTTCTACATGAGGCTACCAAGGGATGTTACAAGTGCTATCAGAGCAAAATGTTGTAGCACTAGCACCTTTTTGGGAGCTGGTAAGGAGAAAAGTAGTAGATGTATGAAACTAGTGGGCATCCACTCTGGTATGATTTTAAGAAAACTACATAATGATATATGTAGTATATTATATTTGACATGATATGCGTGATGAATGTTAATAATTTAATTAGATAATAGTAAATGATAATGTTTCTTTAATTTATGTTCATGAAATTTGAATCTCCATGCAGATAAAAGACAATACAACCTCTATTGAATCATGAAATATCTTGATCACTCACTAGTGACAATGAGGAATAACTACCACCATTTACTTACATACTTAATGATGCATTTAAAGAACATGGCTAGAGTTACAATGCACTACTCATAAAGAATGAATGCATGTATTGATTTGTGTGATAATGAAAGGATGTAGAAGGTAGGGGTTATCCTTGAAAAAGACAATAGAATGTTTTAAAAGATATTGAAATAACCCCTTTGGATTTTAAAAATGAATGATGAGTCAAGTGGAAAGGCTTGATTGTAATGGCTAAATGATAATTGAGTCTTGTCATGGATTTTGATTGAATATAATATGGTTGGTAGTGTTGATCAATTAGTATGGCATGACTAAACTTATATGCATGAATCGTTTTTATTTAAAGATTATTGCAAGTTGTAAACAAGTGATTGTGGTATTTTAATTCACGTTGCTGGTCCGTTATAAATTATGGAAATTGGGGATGTTTGGATTGTTACCATAATTATTATTGACACTTGCACATTGATGATAAATTAGTGCCTTTGAATGATTAAAGTTTTGTTTAGGATTTTATGCACATACAAGAAAACTATAATGATTGCAAAAGTGAATATTGGTCCAACCATGCATACATATGACTGCAAGTTCTTGAAGGTGACAAATAATTTGGATTATGATACAGTGGCATCATTAAAGTGATTGATTTCATCGTTGGACCAACTTAATGATAGTAGTAAGCAAATGATGTTGATTACCTTGTTTGTGTAAACCTAAGAACCCTACGAATTGATGATTCATTGATGATGTTAGATGATATGAATTAATGATCGTTGATTAGATGCATATGCATAAATTAAATGACATGAAGCATGGGTTAGGGACTATGAGAATGATAATTATTAAAATATTGTTCCCTTTACTATTATTTTGGGAAAACAAATTTATGGAAACTTCATTTTAACATATGGAGGATGTATCCTTATTTGTTATATATTACTTTTAATGCATAGAAATGGTTTATGGAAAGTAGTAGGACCAATACCTTTTTACATTGTTAAAGTATTAAGAACATAGGTGCATGTGGAAGTGAAATGCATCTTGAATGTATTTGAAAAATGTTTTGTGCATAGTAGAACTTTGTAGAAGGTGTGGTTTTATTAAAACAATTGTGACCAATGTTGTTGATGTTATTAAGCAAGGGTGGATTAGTGGCAACAGAAGAACCTGTGAAAGGTAAAACGTTGTAATGTGAATTGCAACTACATATGATAAGGAATACTATTTAACATTATGATATGAAAGATTGGTATTATTTTTTCTAAAACTACATGTTGATAATTATCTGGGATATTTGAATTAAATACTACCTGCATGATTTGAAATTTTAATTATGATTTTTCTGTCAAATTTATTTTAACAAACTATTGGACCCATGTTAAGGGTGAAGCATTAATGCATGATGTACTTAAATGTTCCTTTTTCTTGATGTTAATATGGCCAGTTATGTAAATTAGAGTCAGAAAAGGAGTTAAAGGGAATTTCACATGTGAGACAGTTATGGACAATTGTGAAAGGATAAGGAGGCCTTAGATTGATGGTTGTTTCCTACCCAGATTTCCTCTGCCTAGAGATAGATGATCTCAGTAAGGAAAAAGAATTGGCCAAGATGGTGTAGAGGGGAAAAAGCCTAAGGAAACTTTGTTGACTTTGGATACTATTGGAGGAGGCCCAAAAGGTGAGTTGTTGATCTATAAATTCATCAGGACAAGATGGTGCCGAAGTAATAGACAGGATGTTGCCAAGAGGAATCCTATGCTGGACGCGGTGTGGTCATCGTAAGAGAATTGACTTAGATGTGAAAATTGCTCAATTTGGTTGTGGAAACCAGTTCACATTGGTTGGGAGGAGCATTATTTTCCCATTGTGGTCCTCATAACATAACAAGTAAAATGATCAGTTATGTGTTATGTTAAAGAAAAAAATTATATTTGATTGTTTAAAATATTTTATGTACATATTGACGGGAAAGGAGCGTAGTGCTCAAAAAGGAATTATTAGAAGTGTAAGTCCCTTTATTATATTACTAATATTGTCAATGTCTTTAGCAAGGGTTAAGATAGTATGCACGTGGTGCAATTATTGATCATTTTTATTATTAGAGAGCTCATTTTTCTCTAAACACTTGCATAAGTATTGTGATTAAAATATTACTTGGCATTGCATAAATAATTAATAATTGAAAATGTTGTGACTAATGTGATTATGTTGGATTTATCGAGCATAGACTATAAGATGCTTTCCATGTAGGTTGTGAAACCACCATTGGTGCTTGTTGTTGGGTTTTGAAAACACTCTTATAATGCTTGTCATAGCTAATAAACCACAGATAGTTAAAAAATTTGCATAAAATGACCATAGAGAAATTGGTAAATAACACTAACTTGGTATAGAAATTTTGTTTCTATTTCTACAAAGTTGAATAATGACTAAGTGATGGAAAGTAGAGTATGGATATTTTTGTAGCTATAAATGTTAATGATTATTGATAAAGTGTTATTGCTTTTCTACTTGTATATCTTGGAAATAAAATCCTTCATTTTGAAGGGGAAGGATCCCCTTTTGGGTTTTTGAAAGTAAATGTTAAAGTCCCAATCAGAGATGAACACAAAGGATGATGTTCTCCTTAATTGGGGGTAATATCCCAAGCATATTTATGTGGCCTATCTAGTTAGTGTAAAATTTATTATTAATGTACTCTGAATCAATTGATATCAAGAAACAATTTCCTCAAGAATTAGTTACAAACTAATTTTAATGCACATGAAATTGAATGTCTCTTGTAGGAAAAAAATATTTGGAGGGAAAATAGTATTTGGTGAGTCTACTTATGTAGACCATGGATACATAGTGTTGCAATGTAGTAGTCATAGAATCAAAAACATTAATGGATTTGAAATACTGACTTTCATAAATCTTATTTTTTATGACGAATTCATTTTCAAGGGAGGGATTTCTCTTAGATAACATCACGTCAAAAAAACACCTCTTCCTATTACTTTGTATGGGGTTTTAGTTAGACATGTAATCATAAATTAAACCCATGAACCATTCACTAGCCACGATCCATGTATTATTTTGAAGCTCTGCGACTGCATTTGAAAGCTTTCTACAAAGTAAAAAGTTCCAAGGATCAATCTTGTGGGAATAACTGTCAATGTCTTCTTCAATCAAGTGGAATGATAATAAGCCCAATGGAAGCAGCTTGTGGAAATTTGTGTCTTGGCACTTTCAACGTTGTATAAGAAACACCAGACATAGTAATGACGGGTTAATTAAGAGGGATTATCTTGGCCAAAGGAGAAACTCAAGTCTCCATGAAGAGTTGGACATTTGAGAGATAAGTAACTATATAATTATTGGAAAAGAATACCTAGGTACCCTTCATATAAGCCATTTTATTTCATTGAAATATTGTAGGTATTTTTGTGTGGAAGTTAGATTAGTCCCAGTAATACCCTTGGAAAATATTGGCATGGTTCCTATGCATTGGACTTTTCAAAAAAGAATATTTATTTCATCCACAAAGAATAGCCATTGTGTTATATATATATTTGCATGTAGGTAAAATAATAATGGTTGTGTTAGAAGTTTTTGAAATGGAGATAAGTTTTCCATGCAAGGATAGAACAACTATTGAGCTAGATTTATTTAAAAGAGTATATGATTGTTTTATTAGTTTCTTAAAAAGAAAAACACATGATTATACACACATAAATAATAGTTATATTGCTAAGTTCTTGGAAAAGAATATGTGTGAAATACAGAAAACAATAACCATCATGTTAATTTCTCTTAGAAATAATATGTGTTTATTTGGTTACCATATCGGAAAGAGAAAAGTATGTTGAATGCATACAAGAGTGGTTTCTATGAACTTGATCCCTTGAAAAAGAAATGTGTTTTAGCATGCAATATTTAGTTCGCTTCCTTTGGAAGGAAATAAGTGTTTTGCATGCAAGAAATCATAAGTATTATGTTAGCTTTATTTTGGAATAGAGCACGTATTTTCACATACAATAGCTATTGTGAATAGCTCTCCCTTTGGAAAACATGATGTTGGAAAGAGCATGCAGTTTCATGCACAAGAATAGTATCTATTACACTATTTTTCTTTTGAAAAACAACATGCATTCGCATGCATAAGACTAATATATGTTGTATTGATTCTTTTGGAAAATAATACATAATTCCATATACAAACAAATAGATGAAGGGCTAGTTTCTTTTAAATAATGTTTATTGAATTACATGAAAAAAGATTAAATCTTAGATGCTAGTACCCTTTAAAATAATATGGATAGTTGTAGTGGTTTTCCTTTGGAAAAGAATGTGTGCTTGTGCAAGGGAAATGATGGTTGATGTAGTATTTATCTGTAGACACGCTATGATAGTTATATCATTTTATTAATGCATATGCAGTGTTGTTAAAGAAGGGATGTCATGATATTTTGTTTATGTATTATCAATGTACACAAATAGATGTTGAAGCATCACTAATAAAGATTAATTATTGGTTGATTAATGCTTTATCTAATTATGATATCAAAGTTTGTTCAAGACAAAAATGGCATGGAAGGATAGTGAATTATGAAAAATATAGAATATGTTTAACATTGTGGTAGGTAATGAACTAATGGTCCATGAAAATAGAGGAAGGTCAGTTGTAGGATGATCCATTGATAGGAAAAATTACCAGGCCAAAAAGACATAGAGATTGAGAGTTTGTGGGTAAATGATATCAAGATTATTGTAATAGCTTATAATTTGTTATGTTGTATTTAATATGATATTACTTTGTAAAATTTTATGGAATTGGTCAACGGATGGACACCCTTACAAGACATTGAGTGAGGTGTGAATACCTTGATGATAATTTAATAAAATTAAATGTTTGATGATTTTCACTACGGGGTTTCTAGGGTATACCAATTTTCAATGATGTGATTTCATATTGTTCCATTTTTATGATTTTGACTCTTTGCATGGTATGGAATTATATTATCAAGTATGTGATTAACTAACTAGTTAAAAGAATCATGGAATTGATGCAAGGTTACAAGATGAAGTTTATGTTAATGTGTTATAATAGTGGAATAATACGTTATGTAACTTAGTATTCCTTTACTAAATTTACTCTAAGTAATAATAACGATCTTATATAATGGACAAAATAGTAATTTGAAAGTTACTGCCTGATAATTCTATAAAAAATTATAACTCCATGCATTTCTGCATGAGGTTATCGCAGAATGTTACATATATAATGCATAATTTTATACCTTGATGATTTTTATTATATTCCAACTTCCATAGGTGAGGTGTCATTGGGTCATGGTTTTATTCCAACCTTGTTTCTCCCATTGAAAATATTTTTCTGGAAAAAGTTCCTATACTCATTAAACACCTCATTTGATGAACTTCTCAAACGATGAGATTTCGTCCAAGGACCACAAAGTGGACATGGAAAATACACCCTTTGTTTTAATAGTTGCAAAATATGGATTAATGCTAGTATTAATTTATATCAATGAACTATTTCAAAAGCATGCATTATATGTTTTATAAATTATATAATATTAAAGTGAAATAATACATTAGATACCAAAAAATATGTTATCCTTAGGCCATAATGAATTTTCCATGTAAATATTCAATCGAATTGAAATTTATTGTCCCTTATTAATCTACAGATATTAATGCCAATCCTTAACTTTAGTAGCTTGTTGATAAGGGGCTCAATATGTACATTCATATCTTTAATGTGGTACTTACCTAATTAATTTAAAATACACATATTGACTACTTTGCATACATAGTGGTGGCCTATTTTTGTTATAAACAATAACCTTCCTCATTGGATGCCAATAATGACGGAGCACACAATGTTATTTATTGTTGTTCTAGGTATTTTTCCACAAAATTATTTTGAGCATAAGATTTCTTTTGTCTTGTTTGTTGTATAGTATCACATAATTTTTCATAATTTTTCTAAACAAAATTGAATATTATGATCAAACCTCTTAAAACAAATTAAAAACCTAAATTATAATGAAGGTGAAGTTGCCCATATCAACATTAGATGACCTATATAACATATTCAATGATGTTTTCCAATGAGTTACTCTTATTTAACCCTAACGCTTTAGCGGAAAATATAAAATTTGCTTGAATTTACAGAGAAACTTTGTATAATCATGATATTTTAGCTCACACAATTGCAAAATAGTTGTACTCATAGGATGTTTTAGCCTTCTTATGGAAAAAGTGTTATGAAGTATTTGAAATATTTAAATCCATATGTGGAGTGGTGAGTTTAAAATTTAGATTGGATAGAGATTCATATCATGTTTGTCTTACACTTGGACTTAGTTCGCGTGTCATAAGAAAATGTATTGATTTAGTCCATGCATCATTAAAAATGTCAAACTCTCTGTGCATAAGCCCCATGATCTTTATATCTTGTTACAAAATTTTATTTAAGAAAAGAAATATCTAAATTTATACGATATTTAGATTACTACCATCAAAATGGTATTGAAAATTATCAACCATGTGAAAAGTTGAGCTTAGCTAAACTAGATTGCATATCCTAATTGAAAATTCAACAAGATTTCAAATATTTTGAAATTTTCAATCGATATATGTAAAAATTGTAATGATGATTAAAATCTCCATATAAAAATGAAAATGATTGTGGATATCTATGAAAATTGTAATGTTGATTAAAATGATTATGAAAATTATAATAATTATTGATAAAAATTTGAATTCCAACTGATAACCTCAAAAATGACATTATAAATTATATTATCACTAGTACACCATTTTAAAATTCTTTTAAAGAGAGTTTGCAACACTAAAATTATTTGAAAAGAGTGGCTAAACATATGATTTATTACATGTTCACAAACCATCCTCTAGACATTGAGAAGGACTTTTAAAAATATAAACTAGGATTTGAACGAAAATGAAAACTCTATGTTGACCTTCGACACTGAAGTGATATGTTGCTCATAGAATCTACCTGGTTATCATAACTTGGAATAAAGAAATATATAAAATATTAAAATTTTCTTCTTCGTCTATACGCTACAAGCCTTCCTTGTCATTGGTGCTCAAACGCTAGATCAATCTAAAATCATCCCAAATGTCATGAAACTCAACTCCCCTAGATGTGAATTATTTATGTTATGTCGATACAAAAACAATTTGAATGAATAACTAGTACAAAATGGCTAATTAGTAAATGACTAAAACTTTCATATAAATGACCATTTTTCAGTCAGTGACCAATAGTGGCTAATTTACAGTATCTTATAGCTCGACCAACTTTTACTTGTATTTAGCTTAGTCATTAATTGGTTGTCAAAATTTTATCATCTAGTAGTATATTTAGTCATAAATTTGGTCGTTAATTTAGCCATTTATTTAGTCAATAATTGTCACAATTAATGACCAAATACACAACAAAATATACTACTATATAATCACCAAAGAAAACGAATTAATAACCAAAGAAATATGGCCAAAATGTTGGCTGTGTTATAAGATGCTATAAATTAGCTACTAATAGTCGTATATATGCAAATTTTAGTCATTGTTTGAAACCAATTAGTGACTAAAGAAATATGACTAAATTTTGGTTGTGTTATGAGATATTGTAAATTAGCTACTAATAGTCGTATATATAAAAAATTTAGTAGTAATTTGTAATCACAAATTTATCATTTAAAGTAGGCATTTTTTTGTAGTTTCATATTCATTATATAAACGACTAATTTAGTAATTTATATTTATTTTATTTACTTTCATTAATAATCATAAACGGCTAATTTAGTCATCATATATTCATTTTATTTGTCTTCATCATTAATCAATATAAACTATTAATTTAGTATTTTTAGATTAATTTTATCTGTCCAATTATTAATTAACATAAATTAATTAGTATGATTTTGTGACTAAATTAAAATAATTCTGTACAATGTACACTCTCATCTAATATGAAAATGTAAAGTTACATATGTTAATTACAGTACTAAATAATATCAATTACAACTCTATATAATTTCAACTACATAAATTATATTATATAAAATGTCAAGTATTACAATATCACTTTCCAACTTGATATTGGATGGACTACAATTTACAGATGAAATATTGTTTCATCACTTCAAAACATTATCATTATGTTTCTAAGGCATTGCATGTGAATTCACCAACTCTCAATGCTTATCCATCCATATGTATGCATGTGTCTCATCCAAGATATTGGCCTTAAGGGTATCACTAGACCAGTTCTCTTCTCTTTGTCTTTCAACATTAGTTGCACCAGTGTTATTGATCTCCTCTTTCTTCAATTCCTGATTCTTACCATCAGTAGTGAGTTCCTCTTCTAAAAATGAAAGAATATATAATGCAAAGTATAATACATGAAAGATGATGAACTCTAAAATATAAATTAAAGTACACTATAAAAGATTTATATGACATATACCTGAACATCAGCAATTTCAATGTCATTTTTCCTTAGAAAGGGAAGAAACTCGAACAAGTTTTCTTTAGTTGAGCAATAATGGTCATTATGTTGCAAGACGACCTATATAAACAAAGAAAATAAAACGTCATCATAAAATAGAACACCTTAGGAACTTAGTATTCAACTTTCAAGAAAAACTTAGGCACGATCATGCCAACCAAGTTACATGCTAAAAAAATCAAACTATCAATAGCTTGTGAAAGCAAATGGAAAGAAAAGGACAACATATAATAAACAAGAGCCATGTGGTGACAAGTCACTGATTTCTCTTTTTTGTACATTGCCGCCACTTCAGTCTTATTATAATAAAGTTAATGAAAAGATAAAAACAATTAATATAATATCTTAAAATAATAAAATACAAAGTAAGCAATTTAATTAATTAAATAAAAAGATAACTTGAAAAGCAATTGGTTCTACATAGATAATTTTAATAAAAAAAATATTTTAAAAGTTGTATAACAATTTTTTATTATTAATATATTTAAAAATATATATAAATACAAATATAGTTTAAAGTGGAACCAATTTCAATGATCATAGTGTCATATTTGAAAGTTGTCCAGTTTGGTGGAAATTTCAACTTTCAACACCTCAATGATAAGAATAAACTCTATACCTATAATATAAAAATTCATAGGGAAACTATGTAGTCCTATTAATCACAACAACTATCGTGATGACTTCAAATGTATAGAGACATTAAATTCATTTGCAAATAGCATTAACTAGAGGACGGTCCTGAACTACTACAAAATTAAAGCATCCAATCTTTTCCATTTTCACAAGGTAAGCATAACCTCAAAATTGAC
Source organism: Pinus tabuliformis (assembly GCA_031772625.1). Taxonomy (NCBI): domain Eukaryota; kingdom Viridiplantae; phylum Streptophyta; class Pinopsida; order Pinales; family Pinaceae; genus Pinus; species Pinus tabuliformis. Next base: position 642,372,846 of record CM062813.1, on the reverse strand, counting down.
ATGGCACAAAACTAACAAAAAACAATTGAGATACACACCTTTCTTAGAATACCACTGTGGTATCCACCACCCTCCTCCATTCCCAACATAGACACGGAAGCCCGGTAGCCGAGCAAGTCCTGAAAGAAACAGATATCAATGTTCACCTCTCTCTCTCTCTCATGCAAACAAACATAAATAAGCATGCATGAATGCATCATACATCCTATAACAACACTATCATGGAAAAGAAAGTTGATGATCACATGGGATAAATGTTTGTTTGCAAAGGTGAAAATGGGAACAATCAATAGAGGATTGGAGAATGGAGAATGCCTCATATATTCTACATCTATAAGATACACACGTATTGATAAGAGGCACAACATGTGAGTCATAGGGGATAAACATAATTTATACAAACGAAGGTAACATATATACAATATAGTAGACTCTTAAAAAAGTGTATGTGAGGATCACTTCCATTCATAGGCACTAGCTAGACATTAGAGTCTACTTGTGACTTCACCTAGTAGTGACAAACTATATAGATATCCTTAGTACAATAAACCATTGTCACATTGAGATAAGAAGACAATCCATATATTGACATATTTCTATTATTTGTAACATTTTATATAGTTAATTTACATCCATCGATCTTGTGAACATGGGCGACTATATGTCTCTCTATTTTAGAGACAGAAAGGTATTTCCTAGTATGAGCAATATTTACTAACTAGCTTTCATATCCACAACCACAAACTTTGCTACAATAAGTCAAGCATACATTCCCCCTAATCTTTGTGCAGGCTTAGAACCGCAACTTTTAGCAAGGTATATCAATGGTTCCACCAAAGGTATCATCTGGCTGAAAAATAAAAAGAAATTATTTCAATTAATAACATATTAAAAATAAATTCGAATATGGGCATATTTCATTAAAACAAAATATTTAAATCTATAGGATCATTTATAACTTGAAACTTATGAACCATTAGAGATAGACCACAATATTTACCCGTATCAAAATCTTTGAGTTTTGGCATGCTAATTTAGACTACGAAGGTGTTCTATTCCCACATTTTCCTTCTCTTTAAGTTCCATAGCAAAGAAAGAAGAAGCATCTTGTACAAAGCCATTTGTTGATTTTCCAATCTAGAAACCCAAATACAACAATATTTTGATATGTGCCTCCTCATTCCGAGTGTTGTTTTTCAAAAAACGTTAACAAAAGTGAATGAAAATAATGATATCATACATTTATCAAAGTAAACAATAAAAAATAAGTGTGGTTCAAGGGAAAGATAACATATTCTTTGTAAATAGATATCAAATAACTTGCTATAGTGGTTGCCAAAGTATTTAAGGCTTCGTCAAGAGTGGTCATAAACAATGCTTGAATTGCATTAAACATTCCAACCCTCTGGTAAGGAAATGTTGATTTACCTTCCCTTCTGACCCTATGAAGATATTAGATTACATTCATATCAACAACATCACAAAATAACTTTTCATCCACAACACACTATTTGATTAATGCATCTCTAAGTACAATGAATACCCAAAGAATAGAACCAAAAGTCCTACAAGATACAGAATGTACCAATAAAAAATTAAAAACATTGTGGTAATAATACCTAAAACCAATACCCATAACATCAAGTAAAATGTTAAAGGTAATGACTAACCCCCAATAACCCCTTGATGGAATTAAACATAGTTGTTATGGCATCTAGATCACTGGATTGCAAACTAAGAGTTTTAATTATCTCAAAAGCCTCTTTCCTTTTGCTTTCATTATTGTGGCGAGTTTGTTGTAGAATTGTGGGTATAATATCACCAACATATTTTCTCAAATCAAGTTTTGTCAATTTTAGGAGACAAACACCCTCCAATGCAAGTTTTAGGTTGTGCTTCAACATCTTAACTGAAGTTGGCACCACAATTTTTCCAAATTCTTCATACACCATGTGCTTTAAAAGAGGCTAAAAAGCTTCACTAAGTGATTTTGGAGGTTTCTCCCTTGAGTTGAGAACCACTGTAAGGTACAGTTCTAGAACAATTATTTGTATATCATAAAATGTATAAAATCATAAGAAGATGATATTCATCCAGCCTATTGTGCATTTGTTTCTGTGCAAAAGAGGTTTAAGCAAGCATATATTATATATTAAATAAACCTTTATCTAACAAGAGATTAATGCTAATCCTTGTTTAGTTAGAAATGTTTTGGTGTCATTTCATTGTTTATAATTTCAAAAACTCTTCAAAACCTCCCTATGTAGAAGAGTGATGAAAGCACAAGGCCCAAAATAAGTGATAACATTGTTTTCCTCAAAAAGAGGATAATTATTGCACAATAATCAAGTAAAAATTGAATTAATGCAACACTATTTCCATTTGGAAACTTCTATTCTGTAACTCTCAAATAGAGCTTGAAAATTGTAGGTATCTGTAGAACAAGGAAATGTTGGACATATAAGAGAACTCTCTGAGAATAAATAGCACACCATTTTCCAACCCACTTGTAAGATAGACCTAAATCATTTTAGGAACACAAGAAATGGTTGAGATATAAACAATAATAAATCTGAATCCATAAACATTGCCTCACCTAGATGATTTCTGAAATGACATTAATCATTTTCATGAGACATTCCTAGCTTGAAAATTTCATAAACATGAATGTATGAATTACACAAAAAAACTTGCAAGACCATAACTTAGCTAGTGAAGGAGATGAATAAAGACCCTCTTACTCGCTTTCTGTAATCAGATTGGTCCATATAAAAGCACACAAAGCAAAAATTCTTGCACATATGCAAATCTTGTGAAATCATTCTTTGTTGTAGTAACAGATGAACTCCAAGTAATGAGGAAACATGATGCAGAGCATAATCTCTTCCTCTATCCAGAATGTTCTATTCTTCTCTTGCTTAGTTAATCTCACTAAAAATGTGCTTTATTTTGAGTGCTAAATTCCTCCCTTTCCTGTGAAAACACACATAAAATAGGTATGATTTTCTAATTCTGAAAGTGAGCAGAATGCCTTGACAGGGAACTATAATTCTATCTCTCATCGCTCTTACTTCCTAGAATACTGCGCCATCTTCTTGCACAGGAAGCATTGGAACAAGTTAAGTGCTGACTAAATGAAATGATGTCATTGGCTTCATCACAATCTCAACAAAAATGTGATCAACACAACACCCTCACGCTCAAACTATAACCAATTTTCAATAAGTCCCTCTGCATGTCATACAAGGTGGATCTCTCTTTCCCTTGCATGGACTTCTATTCAATCTAACAATTATATGAGTAGAAATTCCCGCGTCCTGTCTACAACTAGTTGGAATTTACATTATATGGTTGTAATAACAACCAGAATTGCATTCAATATTGTAATTATCAACATTGTGCTCTATCTCACACAAATAAAGTAAAACTTAGTCACCAATTCCCTGGAAATTAAAACAGTGAAATTTGTATCGCACACAAAAATTTACAAGCAAAAGGGTTTTGGAGAACTGAAATAAGAAAACTAAAATATTACAACCCACATGCACACCTACCTCTTTCAGGTATTTTTTATTATTAATATGTTGCCACATTAATTACAATCATCCTCGAACAATAGGTTTTCAAAAAAATATTCTCAAAGTTAAAAGTTTCTAAATATAGTTAAACCACTTGGTTCTAGTGCAGCTGATGTATCTCTTAGCAGTTTTGTTAATAGAAAACAACTTCTTTTCTCTCCTGAAAATCCTATTTCTACAATTGATGGTGGTGTTTGTAATTCATGTCAATTACGACACTGTGATGAGATTCTACAAGTTTTCTTGCCTTCTAGTGATAGTTCAAAGCTTGCTAACCAGGATGAAAGACCTCACTCAGCTCTACTGTCAGTAACAGTTGATGTTAATAGGAAGGTGGTTTTTGAAATGGATGTTGTTGGTAATACTGATGTTCAATCAGAAAACCCAAATTTTAAGTCTTTGTTTTATGAGCCACCTCGTCTGTCAAATTGGGATATTCCATTTTTTATGTAATATTCCTAAACAATTAATTGCAAATGGGACTTATTAGCATATCTTTCCCTGTAGGTTGTAGTCTAGAAAAAAGGGGAAAAAACCCCAAAATTCGCATTGCTGGACAAGTTTTGGGGAAGTTGGGCAAAAAAACTAGAATTGGAGTGTTGAGTAAGATTTACTCAATCATTTGAAAAAAAATATGAAACCCCTAAACAAATCTATAAACAAAGAAGGATCGAAGTCATTTTGGATCATCATTGTGGATCAATTCATTATGTTTTTTGACCATTAGCTTTGAGGGTTTTAAGACACCTTTTTCTCTTATCAATTTCGGTGGTGAAAGATTCCACCTTAGTTGACTTGTTTTTTATTTTTCTTTTCTTTATGCTCTGCACACGGGAGCAATATTTGGAAGTAGTTAATTCTCTATCTTTTGTTTTGTTTTGGGCACAAGACAGGATTCACCGACTCTCAAGTAGTGAAGTTAGCTTAGCGTCCAACCTGGGAACATCGAGAAAGGTAGACCAAATCATTTTGTGACATCTTAATAAACGACTTGGCTTAACTAGGGTTCTGAGTCTAGAGAAAATAACAAATTAAGATGCCTAGGGTTAATCTTGAAACTGGGTTCTGCAGGAAATTTCAAATTTATGGCCCAAAATTAGAAATTCTGTACGTAATTTTGAATCTTGATTTCGTGCTTCCTGTGGCATTGAAGTGTGGATCTGCATCTAAGGAAATGTGTGGGATCAGGCTAACGAAGGAACTTTCCTGTGGCTAAGCATTTTTCTTATAATGGATCACACCTTATCATTTGCAGCAACCAAAGTGTTAGACTGGACCAAACGATAACTTCTGGGGCCAAATCAAAGATAGGAAAGACTCCCTGTACCATTATGTGAAAATAATTTGACATAATTGAATTTCTTGAAGGGTTTTGTGGCGGTTTGAGGCTTTCAAAAGAATTATAGTGATCCTGAGTCAAAGTTTGGAGAAGATCTGCTAGGAGATTTAATGACTGTCTCAAAGGTGTTTCAGTTACAATTTTTTTTGATGCAGGTCGATTATTATATATAGTTATTTAGGATTGTGGCATTGATATAAGATAATGCACATTTCGAATAGGGGACCATTTCTAGAATAAAAATAAACTTGGTCAAATTTACAAAGGAATTTGGACGCATGGACTTTGGACCTACGTCGGTACTTTGGAATGATTAAAATTACACTGTTGAATGGAATATTCCCTTATTAAAGTTTTAGTTTTAATTTTTATGTATATATATCTTGAATGAATTATTTATGTCATCCAAAAAAAGGGACATGATTGTTGGAAGCACTAGTTCTTAAAAAAAAGGACAAAGTAAAAGGCATTGCCCTAGATTGTATCAGTGGTATCAGAGCAAAAGTCCTCCCAGACTGAATGGTATGTGAAAATGGAACAACCGTAATAATTTTTTTGGGAAAAGTATGCAGAGTTTTTGGAACAACAAGCAATGCCTTGGAAGATGCTAGAAGAGCAACAAGCAAAAAGGATACGAAGATTAGGTGAATTCAAGAAAAATGTCACAACTGAAGAAAATGCAAAGGCATGGTCATGGCTATACAAGAAGAAGACAAGTGGCCATAAGGACCAGGGATGTCATAAATTGGGTGACGAAGGTTCCTGTAGCCCGTAGAAGGATTATGGTTTTTGCAATAAAATGGTTCAAATGTCTTAACCCACATAAGATGTGAACTCTTTTAAATATGGTGAAAGTTTATTTGAAAATTCAACAAACACTATTTATTTTGAAACTAATCCTGAGCTTGGATGAGAAATAGTAAAGAATAAAAAGATAATGATCCAAGTGTTAGAAAACCCAGCAACAGTAGCAGAAATAAAACAGCAAAATGGAAAAGTTTTGAGTGAAATCCTGGTTGAAAAGACCGATGTGCCAGAAAGAGGACAATTAACTACCACTAAAGGAAAATGTACTAAACCACATCAGCCAAAATCAGGATTTCCCAAGAAATAGAATATGGAAACTGATGTGAATCTTGTAAATGTTATCAGCTTTGACATTGAACAAGAGATTCATGTGATAAATAATTCTTTTGATGTCATTAAGCTAAAATAGAATCTGCAGATAAAGAAAAACTTCCATAGTGAAAATAATGAGGAAGGTCCAAATAAGATTTTAGTCAAGCATGTCTCAAAACTTGAGGATGGGTCTTTAGCACATAAGTTATTCAGGAAGTCAACCCACACAGAAATCTACCTCTACGTTGAATCCCACCATCACTTGTCCCAGAAGTTTGGTGTTCTTAACAATATGGCTATTAGAGCCCTTCGAATTTCTAACTCTAAGCATTTGGATGAAGAGAAGAAGCATTTAGTTTCTGTATTTAAGTGTATGAGCTATAAAGAAAAAGAAATTAAAAGAGCTATAGAGAGGGTTGAAAGAAGGGTGTTATCTCAGGAGCCTAAGGCTCAAGACCAACCTCAGTGTGGTAGGGTATTTCTACCTTATATTCAAGGGGTGATAGATAAGCTTGCTAAAATCCTAATAAGGAAAGACATAATCACACAATTCTCAGCACCTGGAATAATTAAACAAGGTATGAGGTCTGTCAAGGATAATATTGATCAACATCAACTCAAGGGAGTTTATAAAATAAATTGTTCATGTGGAAAAAGTTACATTGGTGAAACAGGTCATTCCTTGCAGACAAGACTGAAAGAACATGGAGCTAATATTAAGAATGGAAGGTCTCGTACTTCAGCCCTAGCAGAGCATTCCTCAAAAACTAAGCACCATGTTTGTTTGGAAAATGCCTCAATTATTGCAAGGGAAGAACAACATCATAGGCGGAAGATTAGGGAGGCTCTTGAGATTATAAAACATCCACAAAATCTCAACAGGGACAATGGTATCGAGATCAGTGGAAGTTGGCTTCCCTTAATCAGAGAAATTAAGACCACCAATACATCCCAAGTATAACACACATTAGGTAGCTGTCTTCCTCTCCTATCCTTCTAATCTTATTTTACAAATAAACATAAAAATTTGTATTATTATTATTACTCTTAATAATAATTATCATTATTATTAATTGTTGATAATAATAATTAGTATTTAATAATAATAATAATAATAATAATAAGTATTATTATTATTATTATGAATTATTATAAATTATTTATAATAGTAATTAGTATAATTAAGATCTATTAATCAATCATTTAACTAACCATGAATTAGAAATAAGGTTTAGTAACAATAAAATTTGTAATAACAATAATTTTTTTTAATCATTATAATTTTTTTAATTAATTAGTTAATTAATTTCTTTTAATAAGAACATTAATTTTTTCTAATAATATCAAACAGTTTTAGTCTAAATTAGTTATAACAATATTAGTACTCTTAGATATTCATGATAATAATTAATATTTAATTATAATAATAATAATAATAATAATAATAATAATAATAATAATAATTATTATTATTATTATTATTATTATTAGTAACTATTATTATTAGTTATTATTAATTATTTATAATAATAACTAGTACTTAATAATTATAGGATATATTAATCAATTAATTAAACTAACTAATTAAGTACTTATAAGAAGAATTAGTATTTAGTAATAAATATTTATAATAATGATTACTATTATTAATTATTACTATTAATTATTATTATTATTAGTTATTATTATTATTAATTATTTATAATAAGAATTATTTATATTTATAGTAAGAATTAGTATTTAATTATGAAGTTCTATTAATCAACTAATTAATTCTCTTAGTAATTAGATTTAATATTAAATAGTTTTTAATTATTATTATAATATTTCCAATTAATTAATTGATTTCTAAATTATTATTAACCTCTTCAAAAATTATTAAAAATTACAATAAAAAACTTTAAAAGTGTGGATAATAATAATTACTATTAAAAAGATGACCTTCATCTCATCCTTAAATCAAATCATCTCATAACTATCTAACCTCTCATTTAGCTCTTCTACTGTCAGCATTCAAAAATTGTCCTCATGATGGATCCCTATTGGGATTTGAGACATTGACAAAATATGGTTATTACTGTGGGTTCTCCAAAAACTAACTCAAAAGAAATGAACCACAGATGTCTAAAATCCAGAAGCCTTTACTAGTCTGCAAGGAAGGAAACAACACTATTTTGTGAAGGGTGCTTTAGTTTTTTTTAGAAAAGATTGGTGTGGGCTTCGTAAATCTGATTTGGATGTTTATAAATTACACCATTGTTTTGAACACTACATAAACTCAACATATGTTGAAAGACAGTGGATGAGGGTGATAATTTGAAGTATGAACCAACCAATGGTTCTCCTTCATTTCTCCAAAGATATTATACCCTAAATAATTGCATTCGGCTCTTGAAAACTTCAAATTGAAGGCAGAGGTTCTTTGGAATGAGATGCAACAGAGTAGAGGAAGCCTTAATACATATGCACCTTGGACATCTTCTTCTATTCCCATCCAAATTGAATCTCTTCTCCACATGCATAGAATAGGCCCTGAAAAATTGTTGTTTGCATTTAGATCGTATGGAAGCAATCGATTTCAAGAGAATATTAACAAAAGGTTTAGTTTGCAGAAGGAACCCCAAAATCCCATTGTCGAATCAATACTCATGGCCTCTGAAATGTTCCATGGTGTATATCCCTTCGGGAATTCCATTATCTTAAAGGCGGTCTTTTATGAGGACTTTAAGAACAAGCCTCTTCCATTAGGTGATATGCCTAAAACACATATGCAACTAGAATCACTTTTAAGACTTATCTACCACACTTATGTACCTCGACAGGCTAATTATTTTAAAAGATAATCCTTTCTTGAGTTTGACATGTGTTTCTAATCTTGAAGTCTTTCTTGAAGTACTTTCAGGTAATGAATCTAGTGGGGGACTGCAGCATGTCTCAAAACTTGAGAAGAAGAAATTAGCAGTGACATCATTGTCCAATGAAGTTATTACTAGTCTGTAAGGAAGGAAACAACATTATTATGTGAAGGTTGCCTTAGTGTTTTTTAGCAAATATTGGTGTGGGCTTTGTAAATCTGAGCTGGTTGTTTATAAATTACATCGTTGTTTTAAACACTACAGAAATTCAATGTATGTTGAAAGAAAATTTACAATGGATGGGGATGATAATTTGAAGTACGAACCAACCGACAGATCTCCTTCAGTTTTCCAAAGAGATTATACCTTGAATAATTGTAGTCCACTATTGAAATCTTCTAATCAAAATAAGAGGAAAATACATCTAACATTACTATTATTCCCAGTTGAAAGGGTAGATGACCCTATTGCTAGTGAAGGGGACATCCCAGTTGAATTTTTAGCTTTATATGGAAGTGTTTCTAATCATCTTCATGACTTAAGAGGTGTTCTTTGGAATGATATGCAATAGATTAGAGGAAGCCTTAATAGATATGCACCATGGACATTGTCTTCCATTCCCATTCAGATTGAAGCTCCTCTCCACATGCATAGAACAGGCCCTGGGAAATTGTTGTCTATATGTGGACAGTATAGAAGCAATTGATTTCAAGAGGACAATAAAAGAAGGCTTAGTTTGCAGAAGGAACCCCAAAAGCCCAATGTTGAATCAATACTCATGGCCTATGAAATGTTCCATGGTGTATACCTCTTCAAGAATTCCATTATCATAAAGGCATACTTTTAAGAGGACTTTTAGGAGAAGCCTCTTCCATTAGGTGATCTGCCTAAAACACATATGCAACTAGAATCAATTTTAAGACTTATCTACCACACTTATCTACCTCGACAAGCCAATTATGTTAAAATATAATGCTTTCCTAAGTTTGACATGTGTTTCTAATATTGAAGGATTTCTTAAAGGTACTTTCAGGTAATGAATCTAGTGGGGGATTGCAAGAAAAGGAGCCTATGAAATCATTGCATTTTTCAGGGGAAATATCACCCTTGTTAGGAGTGAAAAGGGAAGGGATATGATTTGCATTTTTCTACTTGATGACACTTGTGAAGAGCATAAGGTCAGAAGGAACAAAGTTGTTAGGTAAGATCTTAAAATAAGATTAGGGGATACACTGCAGGCTCATCAACACTCATATGTTAGGCATGGGAAGAACGTGCATATTTTGCCTATGTATGAACCTTTTATTCTTTTGTTACATACAAAGAATCCATCTAACAACCTTGACCAGACATTAGCTGTTGTTTCTTCTGTTAGAGACGTAGAATATATGTTGGCAAGAAAAATTAATAGTTTCCTTACATCTTTACTTGATATGCTTGATATGGTTCCTTGGGGGGGAATTGGTAATAATCGCAAGTTAGGTGATTTTTTAAATAAAGATGATGAGAAGATGGGACAAAGTCACCTATCTACTACAATGAATCCAAGCATAGAATCAATTAAGTGTGGAGTAACCTCCAACCCAACACATTTTGCAACTCCATCACAACTCAAAATATGAGTATTTCAAACGAATCAAACAAAAGGGATAACACATAACTGAAGAATATAGAACTTGACACTAAAGTAGAAACTATAACTAGCTTGAATGAACTACAGAAATCATCTGCCATAAAGGAAGATGTCCTAATAAGGCTTGAACTGTCACTTATGGTACCATACAAAGAAAATGAGGAGAAGCTTCTTACTACATTTAGAATATATGTGGATGCAAAATAGGGTACAACTACTGAGGTATCAGCAATAGACAGGGTGAAGACAATTTTGGCCCTCACATCTCCAGATTCTAAACTTATTGATTTTAGGAGACCTGGTCATACCTTTCCCTATAATACAAAGAAGGCAGAATCCTAAAGAGATCTGGTCATACATAAGCATTTGTGTATCTTCCAACATTAGCAAGATTAAATCCTACTATAACTCTTTATAAGATAGTTGATGATGATGGTTCAATGGCTCACTTACCAAACACGAGCTTACAATCTTTATGATGAAATTTGTGATACTGTTGAAGCTAATGCGGAGCTTGTTCGCTGGTTGTTGACTCCCATGAATAAAAGTGTTAAGGAATCTAAAAATTTTGTTACATACTAAATTTAACCCAACCTTCACATGTTTCTCAACCGATTGAACAAGAGGAGCAACAAATGTTTTTACAAATGCAGGTTCTCTTACTGCTTTTGATATAACATTTCCCACAACTACTTTAGATGGTTGGTCATCATATATGAATAAGGTCTTCATGATTATAACAACTAATAGTGATGTACAATAAATATTGACTTCACCTGCACATTCATAGTAATTATTTCATTGCAAAAAATAACAATCAAAATAGAATTCAACAAGAAATGAGGAATTACAATATGAAAAAATTATCCAAATGATCAAAGAAGGATGTCTGTGTGGAAAAATTAATCCAAATGGAAAAATATTATCCACATTAGTGCCAACTTTAATGTATAATAGGTTTAATTCAAGATGGCACAAGAAAAAATATTAGAAGATAGCAAGGGTTTCCAAGTCCAAGTGTGAAGGTTCACCACTACCCTAAAAGGTTGGAAATATGGTTTTGTTGGGGACGAAGAGTAATTGCCAAGCCCCATCAAGAATATCTAGAAGGTCATCCAGCCTTTAGGATGTTGGAAATAATACTGAGAGGGGGGGTGAATCAGTATTATCAGATCAATCAAACTTTTTCAATGCTCAGAAACATATACGCTACTTCAGTTAGGTGAACCGGCGTGTACACGCTGATATGACTAAATAAAACAGCGTATAAGAAGAAAACTCATAATTTAGTTAGCTTATTCTTCAGTTAAGTTCATCAGGACATTATTCACCACATTAATAGTAAACAGGTGCAGTATAACAGAACAGATCAAAAGCCACACACATGAACACCAAGATGTAAGGTGGAAACCCAATGTGGGTGAAAACCACCTGCTGCAAGTTGTCTCTATCTTTCTTTAATATGAAACTTCAGTTTACAATCTTTTGTACTGGTGCAGCCTTATACCAGTACGCAGGCTACAACCTGCAGAAGGCTACAACCTTCTCTCGTTCTCCAAACTTCCTTGGAAGGGAGCTCCAACCCCCTTTGCTCTTGTACTAGCCAAGATACTAGTACGTAGGTGCTGACCTACAATCTTCTTTCCTTCAGGTACCACCTTTCATACATTTTCAGACTGGATATTCCTGAAGCACAACATTACAATCTGTGGACCCCAATTCATTCAATTTTCACAACAGATCATTGAAGCATAAAACAACCAAACTTTGAATCACTGAACCACTGAACCCTGTCAATCACCAGTTACCAGAACACAGAGCAGACTACAGAACTCTGCAATAACAGTCAGACCCCCACTGTAAACCCAAAATCAAGCTTCAAAAGATATACGCTACTTCAATGAGCAAAACCCGCGTATACACGCGCTTTTACCGAAGCCAACCTGCGTACAGATCTAAAAATAAACTTTCTCAATTTGCAGCTGTACCAGACATCAGTTAGACTCAGAACATAACATTGCGACAATATGCAGATCTAGAAATACGCATAATCAACCATATCATGATAGTGCATTTCAAACCATTAGATCCCGATCTATCCTTAGATCTAGTCTTCCATCAACCGATGTGATCTCTCCTTGGCTTAGATCAAGCAACCCAGAACCTGCATATCAGATCTCTTTCTCTCTTAGATATTCAAGCCTTGTCGAAAGATGATTTTGCCTAATGATCTTCTTCTCCTTATATAGCCTTAGGCCTTGCTCAATACCAAGAGCCAAAACCATAGTAACACAATACCATCAACTTCAAAACTAGGGATCGACACGCCCGTCGAGACACAATGGTCCGAAATCATAGGCACAACTTCCAAGGACTAACCACCATGGACCAAAGGTACTTTTCCACATACACGCGCTTTTTCTGAATCCAACTAGCATGTACACGCGACTTGGGCTTAACGAACCTGCGTATATGAACTTCCTTGGCATGCTGTACTAAGATCTGTCTTCTGATTAAGTTGCCATCACCTGTACCAACCTCTGAGCACCTGTACCAACCTCTGAGTGAGTTGCCATCAAGGACAACACTTGAATCATAATGCCAACAATCTCCCCCTTTGGACTTGATGGCAACCACCACACCAAGTCACTCTCCCCCTTTGACATCAAGGGCAAAGGGCTGTGCTCCCCCTGAGGACATGCTGATACCTCTGCTTGGCTGTGCTGACTCATGCTCCCCCTGACAGTAGGCCAGATCTGCAAAAGATGTTCTTCAACAAGAACCAAGACTTATACACCATAAGGGATTTTCCTATCACCAAAAGACTCAATACTTACATCCATACTCCCTACCAAGAGGGGACATATCAGAAACAACCAATTACATTACAGCAGTCATCCCAGGCATAGTGGGGAAACCAACATAGGCCGTTACATGACCTTGACTCCATAAAAGAGATATCACAAGAGAGATATATGACATAGAGACACCAGATCTAGACCAAGACTTATGAAAATCATCAGCAGCATATTATAAACATCTTTTTAGATCAGCAACCAGGATTTCTTTCTGAGCTCCTTTTCTTGAAATCAACAACCAAAACATCTGAATGCCAACAATGCTTTATGAGACTTTTAAGCTGCTCCCCCTGAACCTGTGCCTGCTGCACCTCCTGAAACCGTGCCTGAAGAATTCTGACATACCCACTGCTGTTCAGAACTCCAGAGTTTTCCCTTGCTGTTCAGAACTTCATATACGCGATTTCTCCTGCAAGAAAAGGCGTATGGACGCGGATATAATCTCTGCAACATGCGTACACCATACACGCGACTTTCTCAGCATAAATCCGCGTGTATACGCGTATATACCTTTCGTAACTTGCGTATACCGACTTTTCTGTAGAACAGACAAGCTTCAACAGCAGGATGAAGCATCAACTACTCCCAGCTTTTGTCTGAGATATTCAAAAGTTTCCCTGGGCAGTGGTTTTGTGAGAATATCAGCAACTTGTTCCTTAGAAGGAACATACTCCAACTTGACCTTCTGCTCAAGCACTTGTTCCCGAAGAAAATGGTACTTGATTGGTATGTGCTTGGTCTTTGAGTGCATGACTGGATTCTTTGAAATGCTGATTGCACTTGTATTATCACATAAGATAGAGACGGGTGGAGTGCAAGTGATTTGAAAGTCCTGCAAGGTCTGCATCATCCAAAGAAGTTGTGTGCAACAAGATGCTGCAGCCACATATTCTGCTTCAACTGTAGATAAGGCAATCGAACTCTGTTTTTTGCTGAACCAAGATACTAATCTGGAACCCATGAAGAAAGCACCACCACTTGTGCTTTTCCTATCATCCACACTTCCAGCCCAATCTGCATCTGTGTAAGCATGAAGAGTGAGATCTGTATTTCTAGGATACCATAAGCCATAGTTTTGGGTCCCTTGAAGATATTTGAAGATTCTTTTGACTGCCTGAAGATGAGTTTCCTTTGGGTTGGCTTGAAATCTTCCAACCATTCCTACTGCATGTGTAATATCTGGTCGAGTCCTGTCAAATAAAGCAAACTCCCAATCATGGATCTATAAGTGGGTTGGTGAACTGCTGCTGATTCATCATTAGCACTGAGGCTGCATCCTGTAACCATGGGTGTACAAACTGGCTTTGACTCTTCCATGCCATACTTCTTCAAGATCTGCTTGAGGTATTTGGTTTGAGACAAGAAGATACCTCCTTCATTTTGTTGGATTTGCAATCCAAGAAAATATGTCAATTCTCCAAGAAGTGACATTTCGAATTCTTTCTGCATAACCAAGGCAAAGTTTTGACTCATAGTCTCTTCATAGCTGCCAAAAATAATATCATCTACATAAACAACAAGAATTAGCAATTTGTTATTTTCAACTTTTATATAGAGATTGCTATCTGCTGATCCTTTTGAAAAGCCTTGTTGGTGAAGATATTTGTCCAACCGATAGTACCAAGCCCTTGGAGCTTGTTTGAGTCCATAGAGTGCCTTTTTCAATCTGCATACAAGGTTTGGATCATTCCCAAGAATGAAGCCATCTGGCTGCTCAATATATACTTCTTCTTCTAAGTCTCCATTTAGGAAGGCTGATTTCACGTCCATTTGAAATACCTTGAAGTGTTGAAAGCTTGAGAGAGCAAGGAACATTCGGATGGCCTCTAGTCTTGCCACAGGAGCAAAGGTCTCTTCAAAATCTATTCCTTCTTGCTGTGCATACCCTTTACAAACAAGTCTGGCCTTGTTTCTAATTACTTCTCCATTTTCATTTAATTTATTCTTGAAGACCCATTTTGTTCCTATTACATTCTTATCTTTTGGTCTAGGAACTAATTCCCAAGTGTTGTTCTTTTCGATTTGCTCAAGTTCTTCATCCATTGCTTTGACCCAACATTCATCTTTGCATGCCTCTTTCACATTTTGTGGTTTAGTGGAGGAGAGTAGTGCCAAGTAGCTTGAAGCTTCAGCAAGTGTCCTTCTTGTTTGTACTCCTGCTTCTTTCTGCCCCACAATCTGAGTTTCTGGATGATTCTTTTGGACATATCTGGATGGAGTCTTCTCTTCTATTCTTGTCTGCTCCTCTGGTTCTTCTTGAGATTCTTCTTCTTCTTGAGGTTCTTCTTCTTCATCATTTCGCCTTTGAGAGTAACCTTCATCTTCTTCAATGTCTTCATGATGAACTTGCCTAGGAATATATCCCTTCTCATCAACCACTATATCAATACTGTCAACAATTCTGCCAAGTCTTTTATTGTAGCACTTGTATGCTTTGCTATGTGGAGAATAACCAAGAAGAATGCCCTCATCTGCTCTAGGTTCAAGTTTGCCAAGTTGCTCATCAGTATTCTTAATATAACATTTGCTCCCAAAGATTTTGAAATGCTTCACGGAAGGAGTTTTACCACTCCAAAGCTCATGAGGTGTTTGAGTGCTGTTTACTCGGACATTTGTTTTGTTAAGAATAATAACAGCAGCATGTGCAGCTTCACCCCAGAAGGTTGCAGGAGTACCTGATTCATCGAGCATAGCACGAGCCATTTGTTGGATAGTTCTGTTCATTCTTTCCACAACCCCATTTTGCTGAGGAGTTCTAGCTGTAGAGAATTCTCTTCTTATCCCATGTTCATCGCAGAAATCGAAAAATTCATTTGATGTGAACTCCCCACCTCTGTCAGATCTGAGGCACTTAATTTTGTGTCCTGATTCATTTTCAGCCAATGCTTTGAAGGATTTGAATTTTTCGAATGCTTCATCTTTGTGCTTCATAAGCCCTAACCAAACAAACCTTGAGAAATCATCAATGAATAATATCAGATATTCTTCTCCTCGAGGTGTCCTTTTCCTAAATGGACCACATACATCTGTATGGACTAGCTCAAGAGGCAAGCTAGCTGATCCTTCCTTCTCTGGAAAGTTAGTTCTGGTTTGCTTTCCAAACTGACAAGATTTGCATATGGTGTTGTCTGGAATTTTGATATCTGGAAGATCGCGAACTGCCTGATATTTGCATGCTTTCCTTATTTGTGAGAAGCTTAGATGTCCCAACCTTCGATGCCATAACCAGTGCTCTTCATCCTTGCTAAGATAGCATTGTTGTTGTCCTTCTTCAAATATGTACAGATTATTTGGAGTTCTTTTGCCTTTGAGAACTGTTTTACCTGTATCAAGATCACGAACAAGACATCCATTCGATCTGAAAATAACCTCGGTTTTTTGATCACACATCTGGCTGACACTTAGAAGATTATGCTTCAATCCATCAACATACAAAACATTTCCAGCCTTGACCTTTTCTTTCAAAGGAGCAATACCTTTTCCTTTTATAGTTGCAAGAGTATCATTTCCAAAAGAAACTTTCTTTCCCTTTTCTAAAGTAGAATAAGATTCAAGTTTTTCTTTATCACCTGTCATATGTTTCGAACATCCACTGTCAATGTACCATAGATTTTCCTGTCCTTCTGCATAAAAAGCTATTCCACATCTTTCTGTCTGAGGTTCCTTTATTCTCCATTTTTTTGTGCTCGTGGCTTGTTCCTTTTTCTCCTGAAACCTGCTCCTGCATTCAGAGTCTTTATGACCAAAATTATTGCAAATAGAACATTCAACTTCATTTTCAAGAACCGAAAAGTTGTTATAGGTCCTCTTTGTAATCCCTGTCATACTTCTTTGTTTTTGAGCTTCCCTAGTCATGATTGTTTTATATGCAACACATTGAGCTGCTTTGTGACCAAAGTTATGGCAAGAAAAGCATTGTCCATTGAAGAAGCTTCTGCGGTTATTGAATCTACCAGCCAACTGATTGTAATTTCTATTTTCATCTATTCTTGAGTCAAACTGAGAGGATTTTACCTGTGGTTGGTTGTAGCTTTTGTTCACCCTTAAGAAGGATTGTCCCTGATAGTTTCTGTTTGTAATTCGTCCCTGCTTTACCTGATTATCTTCATTGTTCTTCTGCTCATTTCTTCTTGCTGCATCAAGATAACTTTTTGAGGTGGATGCTTGAGAGGTTTCTCCATTATAGCCCAAACCTGTCTTGTTTAGAGGAGACCGCTGCACATTGATAATCTCATCCAAAGTTTCAGATCCTTTGACAAACTTAAGATTAATAGCTTTTGTTTTCTCAATTTCTTTTCTGAGACCAACAATTTCACCTTCTAGTTTTTCAAGATGTTTTTCCTTTTCATCAATTTGAAATTGCAAAGTATCAATGATCACACTTTTTTCTTCTATGCATCTCTTGAGTCTAGTAATTTCATTATAGAGATTATCCACATCTACAGCATCCTCATAATCATCATCTTCAAATGCCATTAACAGCTTATATTTATTACCTTGTTCATCTTCATCACTGTTTGATAAGCCATCACTATCTTCATGGGTGTAATAGCTTTTCTTATTTGCACTTTGTTTCTTGTTCCATCTAGCAGGTTCTTTTCCTTTATCCTTATAAGGACATTTTGCAGCATAATGACCTACTCTTCCACAAGCAAAGCATTTGAAAGGTAGCTTACCTCTGAACCTTCCAGAACCCCTTTGAAGATTTCTGACAAAATTTGATTCTTCTTCCTCTTCTTCTGGAACATGGCTTGCTTCATAGTAATCTTCTTTTCCTGATGCCTTAAAAGCAGCTTCCCTTCTGTCAGATGGACCTCCCTTTCTCATTTCATAAGCAGTTAGAATTCCATGTAGCTAAGACATAGTGAGAACACGGAGATTTTCTTTTTCTTCTATTGCAGATACTTTAGATTCAAACTTGGGGGATAATGATCTTAGAATCTTTTGAACTACTATAGTCTCTTTTATTTCTTCACCCAAATTTTTCATGCAATTAACAATCTCATCTACCCGAAGAAAATAATTAGCCACACTTTCATCATTATACATCTTGAGAGTCTCATATTGAATCCTGAGAGTTTGAAGTTTAGATTGCTTTACCTGTTCATCTCCTTCATAGCTAGTGATCATTTTGTCCCATATCTCTTTTGCTGATTTGAAGTGCATGACCTTCATGAATTCTATTTGGGATATACTTCCTAATAGAGTACTGACTGCTTTTGCATTTGTTTCATACTGCTTTTTCTCAGCTGGATCTGTAGGAGTAGCTGAAGGAAAAGCATAGCCTGTTTCTACAATGTTCCAAACTTCTGTACCAAGAGATTGAAGATATGCAGTAACTCTTACCTTCCAATAATTGAAATTTGTCCCATCAAAAATCGGTGGCCTGATTGATGCTTCTTTCTCGTAGTTGCTCATGATGAATGATCTACCTTCAAGCGATCAAGCTTCTCTGAAGGACCTGCTCTTATACCAATTGTTGGAAATAATACTGAGAGGGGGGGTGAATCAGTATTATCAGATCAATCAAACTTTTTCAATGCTCAGAAACATATACGCTACTTCAGTTAGGTGAACCGGCGTGTACACGCTGATATGACTAAATAAAACAGCGTATAAGAAGAAAACTCATAATTTAGTTAGCTTATTCTTCAGTTAAGTTCATCAGGACATTATTCACCACATTAATAGTAAACAGGTGCAGTATAACAGAACAGATCAAAAGCCACACACATGAACACCAAGATGTAAGGTGGAAACCCAATGTGGGTGAAAACCACCTGCTGCAAGTTGTCTCTATCTTTCTTTAATATGAAACTTCAGTTTACAATCTTTTGTACTGGTGCAGCCTTATACCAGTACGCAGGCTACAACCTGCAGAAGGCTACAACCTTCTCTCGTTCTCCAAACTTCCTTGGAAGGGAGCTCCAACCCCCTTTGCTCTTGTACTAGCCAAGATACTAATACGTAGGTGCTGACCTACAATCTTCTTTCCTTCAGGTACCACCTTTCATACATTTTCAGACTGGATATTCCTGAAGCACAACATTACAATCTGTGGACCCCAATTCATTCAATTTTCACAACAGATCATTGAAGCATAAAACAACCAAACTTTGAATCACTGAACCACTGAACCCTGTCAATCACCAGTTACCAGAACACAGAGCAGACTACAGAACTCTGCAATAACAGTCAGACCCCCACTGTAAACCCAAAATCAAGCTTCAAAAGATATACGCTACTTCAATGAGCAAAACCCGCGTATACACGCGCTTTTACCGAAGCCAACCTGCGTACAGATCTAAAAATAAACTTTCTCAATTTGCAGCTGTACCAGACATCAGTTAGACTCAGAACATAACATTGCGACAATATGCAGATCTAGAAATACGCATAATCAACCATATCATGATAGTGCATTTCAAACCATTAGATCCCGATCTATCCTTAGATCTAGTCTTCCATCAACCGATGTGATCTCTCCTTGGCTTAGATCAAGCAACCCAGAACCTGCATATCAGATCTCTTTCTCTCTTAGATATTCAAGCCTTGTCGAAAGATGATTTTGCCTAATGATCTTCTTCTCCTTATATAGCCTTAGGCCTTGCTCAATACCAAGAGCCAAAACCATAGTAACACAATACCATCAACTTCAAAACTAGGGATCGACACGCCCGTCGAGACACAATGGTCCAAAATCATAGGCACAACTTCCAAGGACTAACCACCATGGACCAAAGGTACTTTTCCACATACACGCGCTTTTTCTGAATCCAACTAGCGTGTACACGCGACTTGGGCTTAACGAACCTGCGTATATGAACTTCCTTGGCATGATGTACTAAGATCTGTCTTCTGATTAAGTTGCCATCACCTGTACCAACCTCTGAGCACCTGTACCAACCTCTGAGTGAGTTGCCATCAAGGACAACACTTGAATCATAATGCCAACATAGGAAAAGTGGAAAAGAAAGGAGACTTGATCCTTTTGTTCAAAGATTCCCTTACACATGGTGGCTCAGGACCAAAAATGGAAGTTCTGGTCCTATCTAGTATCAACAAGGTATGATAAGGTAAAGACTATTATAATTCTGGATGCCAAGATAGGAGAGATAATAGAAAATAAAAATGAATTTATGGACAACCATCTGATTTGTAGATTTAATAGGTAATGGATCTTGAGTTTGAGAAAATGAAATAAAAGACCAATTTTGTAAATGGGTTGAAGCATGTAAAATTTTTTCCATGCGCTAAAGTTTATTTATTTTTCCTTTTGAATCTTTGAAGTCATAAGAGACATCGATTTGGGAAGGTTCATGGCTCTATGGTATTGATGGATTAGCAATAAAGCAATTGTTTCATTGATTTAATATGGCACCATGAGCCATGAGCCATGAAACCAATAATATGGGAAGGGTCATGGTTCTATGGTATTATTGGATTAACAATAAAGTAGTGGTTTCATGGATTTAATCCAATGACAATGGAGTTATTTTTCAACCCTAAGTCCCAATTATAGTGTTGTTCCCAAATCTCCTTTTAGGTTCTAGGAGATGCTTTGGCACTCCCACAGTATGTGACTATTAGATGGTATTTTTTAGTCCCACTGACCTAATTATTTTGGTCATTTGTAGACATTAATAACATTATCTTACTTTATCAATAATGGGAAAGGAAAGATACTGAGAACCCTAGAGTCTATTGGTAATGTTTTCTCTGTCATAATATTTATACGGATGAGTTCTTCATTACATGTGCCAAAGTTTATATTGATATGGACATGGGCAAGAGTTTTCCAAGTGTGATTCACTTCAGACATGTATTATTTTGTATAGACAGACTCTAAGCACTAGTGACATAACAAAAGTGTTTGAAGTAATTCGAAGGGAATTAAAGAAAATATCCAGAGAAGTGAAGGCTAGGAGATAAAATGGGAAGTAAAAAACACAGAGAAGAGGAAAAAACAAAGGAAAGAAGAATGCAAAAATAGGAAACCTTCGAAATACCACTTGATTCCACTGAAGGTCAAACAACCTAAGATATAGAAATACTCCTTCCAAAGAGGAAGGAGATAGTAAGCAGATCAGTACACATGCTGATCTAGTAGTAAGTTGTGGCTTCACCAAGAGTATGAGTTTTTTGTCAAGCATAATTATAATCGATTGTGTAGAAAAATAGAAAAATGTGATATGTTCAACAATGTGTTGTGGATGATAATCGAAACTAGGTGCAAATCCCGGGTGATTTTGAAAGAGTAAATACACCTCAACTGCTGCAACTTAGCCAAAAGGAAGGACTGTTTTAATGGATTTTGTACACTACCCAGAATTATTTGCCTTACGCTTCCTGTACAAACACCCCTAATGATTTCCAAGGTTGCATATCCGTTTGCGCACTAATTTTCCAAATGGGTTGTTTCAGAGAAGATCTTACAATTCAAAGGGATGTTTTGATATTCAAATATGTTTCTCCCACAAATATTCCTTTAACTTCAAGTCGAATTAAAGATGGTAAAGGTTAAATTCAGCTTAAAATCCATACCCAATCTTGTGTATAAGAGGTTGGTTTGTTCTCTTGTGAGCGTTGCTGGCATCAAATAAGAACCCAAAATTTTCCAACCAGGAAAATACACATTCATGGCAAGGCTCTTGCAATAGGCCAGGGAGGCTAACCCACATCGTGACAGAAGAAAACTCTTCAAAGTGATAAAACCTCAAGCTCTATATTTTCATAAACAAAG
Source organism: Pinus tabuliformis (assembly GCA_031772625.1). Classification (NCBI taxonomy): domain Eukaryota; kingdom Viridiplantae; phylum Streptophyta; class Pinopsida; order Pinales; family Pinaceae; genus Pinus; species Pinus tabuliformis. Next base: position 642,350,721 of record CM062813.1, on the reverse strand, counting down.
AAACTTAACTAACCCATCCTGTCATCCATGGATGATCTTCAAATGGTAAGCCTCCATCTGTAAGATTTGAGAATAAAAACAAGTATTCCATCAGGATAACTCTTACTGCTACATAGTGTTCATAGGGCTTGTCATTAAATTTGATCCATTTAGACACCATATCAAAAAATTGTTGGACTTTTTATCACCTGGATTGAACCTCAGGCTGAAGGAAGGCAATGCCAGGGTAACCGCAAACCATGTTTAGCTAAGTAGCTAGCCCTACTAGGCTGGGAGAGGGCTCTCTCCATGAGGATGTTAGCTAAGATGAATGGATCAGGAAAAGGATTTTAGGCTAGGTATAGTAGCACAAAGTTTTGATTGGATTTTGAAGGGGTTTTGCTGGATCAAGAGGCGCTGGACAATTTAGGTCTAGGGAATGAGGTCAAAATTGCAGGCTGTTGAATGGGGCAAGGTAGGCATAAGTTTTATCACTCTAGGGATAGATGGGTGAGGTGTTTAAGACTGGTGAGAGGCTATTAAGAGCATGTGATTTACCATGGGTCCTTCCCAAGCTGTAGAAAACATATAATGGTGAATATTTTCCCAAAGCAGAGCACTGATGTAATGAATTTTGCCTATCAACTTGAAAGCATTCACTTAGAAGCAATGAAATGATTAAAGGAATACACAAAACATACTAACATATGATCAAAAAATGAAAAACTATATTAAAACTCCATACCATGTGGATCCCATAAAAATAGCTGCAATTCTTATTAATCTCCTGCTAAACTACTACAAAATAATGTACAATGAAGGTCTGAGCATCCAACTGAGTCCAACCCTTTACAATGAGAAAAAAGAAGAAGATATAGGATTTGTTTCAACCTCCTCCCATCCTCAGGGATCAAATCCCTAAGATGAGGAACTAATCTAACCAACACTGAACAAGAAATGAGAATATAGGCATCTTAACAACTTCCCTCTAAAAGTGAAAAAACTCATTCGTTTGAGCTCAAATTGACTTTTAATGTAATGAATCCACCCTCCAATACTAGTTATCCATCATATTTTTATGCCAATTCATCATTTACAATGCTAAAACATCCTCCATGAGAGAAAATCCATGAACACATTCAAAAAATGGAAAAATAACCATCTTGTGCAAATGTGCCCTACGGGCAGTGCCACTCGCCCAACGCGCGGTGCCACATTTAGGTCCCTTTTGGAGGCCTTCATGGTATCCAACTTGAGCTCATGATAGCTCATTGGAAAGGTCCTCAAGTATAAATTTCGAAACACCTAGAATTTCTTCATTTGAAGGTAATTTTACCCCTTAAAACGTGATTCTCCCAAAACTGCTTATGTGTGTCCAAAAAGTGGTAGAAAGGTCATTTTTAGGGTGTTTTTTGACCTTTTGGTGGACCAATTCTACCCCAAAAACTTAGCAAATCCATAGGATGCATGTACTCATCACTTTTAATCCAAAAATGCAAACCATTTGTGCATTGGGTTCCCCTAGCAAAAAAGCAGTGCCAGTGGCACTGCACATTGACCCTGATTTTCTATGTTTGAAATTTCAAAATTTGCAAATGACAAAAACTCTTCCAAAATTGACCTAAATTGCTGAGAAGCAACATCATCAAGTATCTTGATGAGCCAATGAAGTTTCAACAAGCAACCTAAGCCTATCCTCCTCCTTTTTTCCTTTTAGAGACCGCCTTAGCCTAGCTTGAATCTTTTTGACACTCATGTTGCAAATTTTGTTTCGGGTCCTGTAATGGTAGGCCATCTGCCTGATCATATAATTATCCCTATTGGCCTTATGAAACAGCTTCTCTAAGTGAAAATTGACCCTCTCAAGCCAAGTCTCTCTATCATCTTCAATTTCCTTCTCAATATGAGTCAAAGTGACCTATGCCTCCTTGTCACCTTGTCGTTTTAACTTGAGAAGTTCTACCTCCATGAGGATTTGCTTGTCACTCAACTGCTTGTTCTCTTGTTCCAAATATGTGATGACATACTTGGCCCTCTCCAAATTGTCCATCAAAGGTTGGACTTGAGCCTCCTTTTCTTGTATGATGATGTCCTTTATTGTTTCTTCATCCCGAGCCTCTAAGTCAATTATTTCCATGCTATGATGAGTATAACACTGCTCCAGCTCATCATGCTCTATCAAAGAAAAGTTTGTCTCTTTCTCCTCATCAACGAAAGCCTCCTCTAGCATCTTTTCCTTCCCTTTGTGTAGCTGATGCACCTGTACCTGTTGTGTTGATGAATAAGGAAAATCCCCTTCCACATCCTATCGAGCTAGCATTTTCCTATTAGCTGTAAACAATCTCCTTGTGCCCCTCTGATATATCATGTAAGTCCCGAGCACCTCAGTAGTTCTAGTCTCTTTGGCCTCTTCATATGTTTTCACTTGAGCACTGCTAGAAGGTCCCCCTGCTTCTTGAGGCACTAGTGGAGGAATTTGAGGACCCTTGAAGATGTCATGAGAAATAAATGTCTCCAAATAGATGTTGCGGAGATTAAGATGATGAAGCACAATCATCTTAATCAGGGAATAATGATAGAGATTGCTCATCTGCTGAGGGCATGACTTTTTTTGCACAAAATACGTCATCCTCTTAATATTCCTAAATGACAAATAAGGGAGGTTTAACATCCTCACCCTGGTAAAATGCACGAGAAGACTGATGTGCTAGGTGTACAGCCTAGAAAATCTGCCCTCACAAGTGAAATATTTCATGATGATTTTCATCATGGGGGCATACTTGTCCTCAAGGAATCTGAAAGGAAAAAGTATTTTCTCCTCGTTTCTGTACCTGGGTTCGATATAAGGCTCATAATAATGTTCATCTAGGTCATGTACCTTGTACCACTTCTCCCCTATATTTGGAATCCTGGTTGCATCTCTGATGATGGAAGGTGAAACTGTAAATGTCACCCCAGCAAGAGTCACCTTGTTGTCCTGGAGATGGGCTACAAAACATCTGGTGAGCTCAGGGTGGTGTTGAACTCTCTCTACTTGCTCACAGAACTCATAGCAGGCAAGATATCTGAAACAAGTGACAGCCAACTGAGAGGCCTGCAATTCTATGAGGTTTGGTGGCTCTTACCTGATAATTTTGCCTCCCTTATGTGGTTTTCTCTGATGCCTAGGTCTATCTATGGAAGTGTCAATGCTAGTTTTTTCCTCCTCCTCATAGTCTCTGTCTTCTCTGTCCATGTTTGCAAATTTGAGGATGTATGAAGGGAAGAGAGGGAAATCTTGAAGTTTTTTGAAGTTTTGAGGCCTTTCTAGCCCATCTATTCAACGTGCAGTGCTAATGCACAGATGCGCAGTACCATCTCTAGAAGCATAGCACAATGTAAATTTAGACTGTGGAAATCTCCAGACACACAACGCCCATCCTAGATGCACAACACCAACCTCTCAACACGCAACATCGACCCTTCTACCTGAAACACGCAACACCAGACTGTAGAAGTGCAACGCCACTTCATCACTACTCCAAACGTGCATCACCACCCTCCAGAAGTTCAACACCACTTCTCCTTTGCCCAAAACTCACTCGACCTTTCCTATTCTCCTTACTTTTTGACTCCTTTCTTGCTAAATGAGAATGATGAACTTGAAAATGAAATGTGAGACCTTATATAGGAGTAAATTTTGCTTTTTCACTTGAAAACCCCACTTTCTAATGTTTCTTGACCTTCTTCAAAACTTTGCTTTTAATGCCTTTTCTTCTTTGTTTCTTTTCAGGTGGATAGTGCTCAACTTGAAATGATGTTTGCAGTGTTTCTTTGTCTTGCAGCAAGGAGAGATGCTTTGGTGCAGCTGGGATCATTTATTACATAAAGTGACTTAAAATTACATAAGAAATACAAATTAACTCAAAATACTTTGTTTTCACCTCAAAAACATGTTTTTGAGGTGAAAATTACATTAGTTTAAAAGATAATTATATAGTGACTATGACCTACAAGGCATCATGTTTGACTTATTTATCATCCTCATACCCTTGCTGCCCTATGATCTAATGAAAGCATGATTGCAAATTGACCATGAAACCATAACTGAAGACAACCTAAAGAAGGGTGAGCAAGTATACTCTATGAGGGAGAAATTAGATTTTATGAAGAGAAGACAACCATCAGTGGATAAATTTGACATGACCTAATGAAATGATGTAAAAATTTCAGTATGGTACCCCTAAAATGACACTGCAAAGGGAAAATTTGATCCCTGATAGAAGTATGCAGATACTGACACTAACATTGGCCTTATTGGGGATGGAAGCTCCTTGGAGGTGTCAATAACACTATAGGCCAAGTGTCTTACCCATTGGGCAATACGGTCAAACAAACAAAAAGTGAAAAATGACTCAATACACAAATTGAAAACTGATTCACGGCCGACTCTAAACTTGACTATAAACCAAATCAACCGAACTTGACACAAATCATTTAAACTTTATAGATTTCACTTCGGGCCCCAAGCTCAGATGAAAGTTTACTTGAAACCTTGCAAAGAAAATCAAACAAGTATATACAATGAAGGTGAAGTAACTTTAGGGAACAACCTCAAAAGTAGTAGTGCTTCGGGAGCCTACCATTCACTGGCCCTCCTGAACATTCCTGACCATCCATTTTGTTTAACAAAAATGTATTATGTCCTCAATAGGCTGAGATTTTATATGGTCCTTTCCATAAATTCTCAAACTTACCATGCTTTCCCTTTTCCTCACTCTGTGCATCCCGTTGTAGCACTACATCTTCCAACTGAAACTTTTCTACTTTGGTTTTGTCGTCATAAAGTTTCTTTATCTTCTCTTGCAACCAGAAAGTGTTTTGGGAAACCTCTTCCCTTTTTTACTGAAGGTGAATCATTTGATTAATTCTGCGCAGAATATCATCCTCTCTACTGCCAGCTTCCTATAATAATCTCATGATCGGGACTGCAAGTGATGTAGGAAATACTGTATCAGTACCATCAACAACCTCAAAAGGTGACATACCTATTGATTTCTTGCTGCTCACTCTGTCGGCCCATAAGGAATTAACAAGATTTCGATGCCAATTCTTCTTGTTTGCCTCCAACATTTTCTTGATAATGTTCACCAAGGATTTATTTGATGACTCGGCCAATCCATTTCCCTACGGGTAGTATGCCGTGGAATGACCCAATGTGATATTGTACTTGTTGCAAAACTAAACCATCCTCTTGGACTTAAATGCTCCTGCATTGTTTATTATAATCTTGTGAGGGAAACCAAAACGAGACAAGATATTAAATTCTAAAAATTGAATAATTACCGTGTCCATGGCTTGCCTTGTCGGAATGGCCTCAATCCACTTGGTGAAGTAATCGGTAGCTATCAAAATCCATTTGTGTTGTGCTGATGATGTGGGATGAATTTCTCCTATGAAATCAAGTCCCCACTATAGGAAAGGTGCATTTATTTCAACTGGTTTCAAAGGAAGAGGAAGAAACTTCCTTTTTCCTTTGAAAAACTTGGCATTCATGGCAGCCCATAACTATTTTATATAAATTTGAAAACAAAGTTGGCTAATAATATCCTGCTCTCAACACTTTGTTAGCTGTTGTTTTCCAAAAGAAATGAATGCCACAATCACCTTTCTGAAAATCATTCATTACCTGCTGAGCTTCATCTTCAACCAAACAATTAAGAAGAATTCCTCCCGGATCTTCCAATAGAGAGCACTATTTAAAATCCATAATTATGCAGACTTTAGTTTTGGTTATCTACCTTTGCTTCTTGACATTCCAGGAGGTGGTGAAAGATGTTGAAGAACATAAACTATATCAGAATACCAAGGTGATTTGAGAAACATTTCTGATACTTGAATGAGCGAGCCATCGTCTTCATCATCTAACATTACTGCAATGAGATTTATGTCTAGAGCATGCAAATTTGATTCAGCCATCAGTTTTGCCAAGCCTTGTCCTTTGATCAGTTTGGTAGGTTTAATTTCATGATCATACTCCAACATTGCTGCTATCCACTTACCTCTTCTCCCCTTTAGATCAGTTTGCATGAGAACATCTTTGACGGCTGCATTAGGAACATATGCTATAGTATGTGAATGTAGAATGTATACTCTGAAATCCTTCAATGCTTTTATAAGAGCCAACACTTGTTTTTCAATGATATTGTAACACAAGGAAGCATCTCGAATAGTCCTACTGAAAAAATAAATGCGTTGCTCCCCTTGATCCCTCTTTTGCATCAACACTACAGTCATGGTGTGCTCAGATGCAAATGAAAATATAATAAATTCATGAGTATAATTAGGACTATGGTCAAAGCAAACATTACCAAGTTGAATGATTTCATGGCATCCTTGGTCCATTTCACAGTGCTGTCCTTTTTCAACATATCAGTTATTTCTCGTAAATGCTCAGCCAAATTTGGTATAAATCTGTGTAAGAAATTCATCTTACTATTGAAAGCCTGAATGCCCTTTTTGTTGTGTGGAAAGTCTATATGCTAGATTGCCTCCACCCTTGAAGGATCAATTCAAATACCATCTTTAGAAATTATATGACCAAGGAGTTTACCCTCGTCCATGGCAAAAAGACTCTTTTCCGAGTTTATAGAAATCCTAAACTTCCTACATTTCTGAAATACAGTCCTTAAGTGGTGAAAATGCTCATCATTAGAACCAGAAAATAACGTCAAATCATCTAAATAAACTACCAAGAAAACATCCTTCTCATTAGAAAAAGCTATGTCCATCACTCGCTGAAAAGTGGCTCTGGCATTCTTCAACCCAAATGGCATTTTGGCATACTGAAAATTTTCCCATGGTGTTGTGAAGGCAGTTTTGTCTTGGTCCCTTTCATGCACCAAGATCTAAGTATAGCCTAAGTAGCCATCTAGTAGTGACATCCATGATGCTCCAACTACTCTTTGAAGAATATGGTCAATCTTAGGCAGAGGGTAATTATCCTTTAAGGACACTTTGTTGAGGTTCCAAAAATCAATGCACAACCTTATTTCTATGATATTTTTTTTGTACCGGGACCAAATTTGAAATCCAATCAAAAAATCTAATTGGAACAATGATGCCAACTTTAAACAATTTATTTACCTCTTTCTCGATGGATGGCAACAAATTTGGATTGATTCTTCTCAACTTCTGTCTAAATTTTTTTTGATCCGACTTGATAGGAATAGTATGCTGAATGATATCGTTGTCATACACTTTCAAATCCAAATAATCCCATTCAAAAACATCAGAAAATTTGGAAAGTAATCTAACATACTTAGCCTTTACCTTGAGAGACAATGCTTTTGATAACTTTACAAGCTTGGGATGGTTAGCTGTTCCAAGATTTACATCTTCAAATCCTTTGTCCGTAGGAACCAAGGCTGGTTTTCTTGCCAGTTTATCCTAATCAAAAATCTCCTCTAAAGGTATGAGACCTCTAGGAATAATATTATCCTTCAATTGTAAAACCTCCATATGATTTACCTCAATATCTTGTTCTTCGAAATCACAAACATTATCAATGAAATCATTCTTAAACTATCCTTCATTCTACAAAAAGGCATTAATTTCATTGTCATCCCAAAAAACTTTCCAATACCTCAAATTATCAGGAACAACAGGCCTATGCTTCACATAAATTTCAAATTTGTTGCTAGAATTCATTGGAATCTTCAAATTGGTGGCAGTAGTGGCGAGTGAATCTGCAATGATGTTTTGAGTCATGGGTACTATTGTCGAGGTATATTCATGAAACATCCTCAAAATATCCAGAACTGCATTTTTGTACGCTCTCATCCACAAATGTTTTCCTTGATATTCACCTTTTACTTGTTTAATAACTAGCTCTGGATCACCATAAACAAAAATCCTTTTTGCATCTAGTTTCTTCAAAATTTTAAGACCAGTAATCAAAGGTTCATACTCTGCTTCATTATTAGAGCAATCAAAAGATAACTTGTAGGAGCATACTCTAACATTACTTGGGACTTTGGTAGGTTGGAAAGTAGGGCTTCGAATCCAAATTCCAATACCAACACCGTCCTTCCCATAGCGCCATCAAAGTCCATGCTCCAAAGGCAAGCTTCATATTCTAGATGCTAGAATTCTGTTTCTTTCTCAACTTTACCTTTGTTGATTACTTCATTTTTCTACTCTTCACTGTCCTTTTGCTATTGTGTAGGATGCTCAGAAGAAATTTCTATTTTTTCTTTTTGTTGGTTAAGAACTTCTCTAAAATTCTCAAAAATTTCTAGTACATCATCTACTTCTATAAGCTAAATATCTACATCATTCAATCCACTATCATAGTACTGTTGGGAATCAGAAATGTCATATTTTCATCCACCTTTTTCTTCACTGTTCCTTACATTTCATCATCCCATTAACCTTTTATCATATCATTTTCATAAATACATTTGGGTTTCACCTTCTTATTTTCCATTTTATTCATTTTTGTATTACAAGTGAATTTATGATTAAATATTAGAAAATATACATATTTTTATATATATCTCAAGAATATGTGAGTTTTGTGATGTGTAGGAAATATTTGAAGAATTAATTCCAAGAGACTTCTCAAATATCTCCTCCACTATACTAAGGAGATAATTATTCAAGTCTATTCCTAAGGAGAAGATCATGGAGGATTTGGTTGGCATATCTTATCCAAGATATGTGAGAGATGTGTGGAGGATTCAAAGGGATCATATTTTGTAATAATGGGAAAGTAGTTGAGAGTGCTTGAGAGAATATTGGATATGTAATTATGAGATGGTTATCTTCTTCATGTATATAAGAGAGTGCTCTCTCTTCATTTTAAAGGATAGAGATTAGCTTTAAGAGATAGTTTTGTAATTAGGAGAAGGGGATTCTTAGCTTTGATTCATATTCTTTTATTGTTACACTTTCATGATTTGTTATTTGGTTCTTGTAATATAATTTAAGATATCTTTGTTGTTTTGAGCTCACATATGTTGTTTGTGATTCAAATTCTTCACACATTGTATTGCTTTTCGCTTATGCAATTTCTTGCTTTTATAGTTAATGTTTCAATGCCTTCCTAGATTAATTTGATTTCATTAATTTAGATTAGATTAGATTGGATTAGTTCCACTTCGGTCCTGCATATATAGTGCATGTGCCTCATAAGCCTACGAACCTCGGATTGACAAATTAAATAGTTGGGAAAATACTACAATAGAATTAAACGACAATATTTTCACCCAACATTTTGGTGCCATTGCCGGGGAGGCACGATGGATTGAAGTTTAGTTTGATTTTTCATGCAAGTGTGTTTAGACATGTTCCTAACTCCGAGGTGTTAAGGCGGTAAGACGTGGGGAACAGCCTACGCATCGCATTCGAGATACCGTAAAGGGCTCGACCTCTTATGGATCAGGGCATGTAGGGTGTGTTTACATTTATGCAAGTGTGAATTTCAATTTCTGCAAGTGTGTTTGATTTTCGCAACTGTGAAGAGTGTTTGATGAATTCATGGTTCATGGTTGTAGTTGAAGAATTCGATTACTCAATTAATGAATAGTCCTTGTAAGAGGATTTAATTGAATATTGAATTCAAGATTATTTTTGTGGTCCTTTTGGTTTTAATTCAATTTTTAGTGTGCTGATTTGGAAGAGGTTTTGTGAACTAAAACCTTGTAAGAGGATTAAAAACTCAGACACTTATTGGCACTTTGTTTTTAGAATCTCTTTCAACATAGTTTTATAATGAGTGTCAGCTTGGAACTACTCACTCAGATCCTTGCAGAAGTCAGAATCTCCTCTTCCCTGGAAAAGGAGATCTTGACAAGAATTGAAAGTTCAACTACTCCCCAAGAAATAGATAAAGATTCAACATCTGAAGAATCCTGCGTATCTGATGGCGAACAATCATTCGAACAGGAATTCGAGGAAGAAGAACAGCACATCGGAGAAGAAGAAGAGGAGTTACAACATGATCTAAGTGAGAGAAACTGTGCCTATCAAAGCTTTATCGAACAATGGTTCTAGGTAAGTACTAGATTAGATTCATCTTTTTATTTTTTAGTTGATTTGCAGTCACAACAACTAAACTCATTCTCTCGAATATTTTCATCCATCATTTAAAAAATTTCTACTGAATATATTGTTGTTACTGCTACGTGAATGGATTCATTGGAAGTTTAATTACACGTAACTTTTTTTTTTTTTAATTAGTATAGAGTAGGTAGGCTTTCATTTTTAGTTTTTTCTTTCATTTTTAGTTTTGCTTAGAATAAGTATGCTCTCCTCCGTGCTTAGTGCAATCGCGAGGATCAGAAAATAGGGATGATTTAGACTAATTTCAAGAATAAATAAATGTTTTGCGATATGCTTCATCAAAAACATCTTTCAATATGCAAATCATTGTGTCCATTTGTTAAAAAATTAAGTCTAGAGAACATTTAGTTTCTTTCTAAATTTTAGTTTTTCATTGATTAAAAGAAAAAATATATTTAAAAAAAAAACTAACCATTTTTGTTTTTAAAGATAGGGTTAATTTCATTTTTTTTATACTTTTAATAATAAAAAATAAATAATAATAAATAAATAATAAAAATAAATAAAACAGTCAACCAGCGCACTCATAAATAAAACAATTCATATAAAAGTAATGGCGCTGGAGTCTGAGGCAGATGCACTTAATCACCTCAGCACTGATGTTTTTGAAGGAAAGTTTGCATTGTTGGAGGGTGCTTCTGTCGACAATGACCTAGCAAGCTTGAGAAAAGAAGTTGCTGGAATCTCTAAGAGAGAGGAACTTCCAGCTGGCCGGTCCCTTGTGAGCAGTGAGAGGCCATCTTATCCTCGTGCTAGAAATTGAGAAAGAGATCTTTATTAAACTCAAAAATGAATTGTCAATACAAAAATGGAAAAGATGCCCTCCACCATCGCAACTCCCTAAGCAACGCCCACAAAATCCTCCAAAATATAAATTACAAATCTAGCTCTTTCTCCAGGAAATCAGGAAACGATAATGCAAATTCCAATTTTGCAGGAACAAATCACTGCACGATAAGTCAAATATGATTTTTCTATTACTAAATAGCAAGGAGGAAATTTTAATCAAGCGTTGAACCATTTAGCACCGCATGGGTGGTTTCCAGGATCTTATTCAATGGCTTAAGCTCTTTGTCAAGCTGGGAAAAAGCAAACCATCGTTTGTTGTTTCTTTCTTGCATCTGGAGAAAATAATGAAGGTGACAATGGTTTTTACTATATTTTCAATTCTAGTTTTCTTGACATGAAAAAAATATTAACGCTTTGGTGAGCCTTGATTGTCAAAACAAGCAGACTCCATTTTCATTGAAAAATCAAGAGATTCAATCATGGTTTTTTTTCTGGTCCACAAGTCGATTGTCCAAATTTCAAGCTTATTATCGCCGGCAATGGAGGCACGGGACACACAACTTTTGTCAAGCGGCATCTTACTCGAGAAATGGTTATTATATCAACTGGCAATGCACTATTATAATGTTCGATGTCACTGCACGTTTGACATACAAGAATGTCCCACCATGGCACAGGGACCTTTGTCGGGTCTGTGAAAATATTCCCATTGTTTTTTTCTGAAGAAGAATCTCCGGTATTATGAAATATCTGCTAAGAGAAACTACAATTTTGAGAAGCCATTTTGCTAGGAAACGTTTTGGGGATCCTAACACTCCACCAGTGGTTCAAATTGGTATGGGAGCAACAAAAACAATATAGGTGAGATCAATAGGCCTAAATGGCGACCCTCTCACATAGTTTTACAGATGAACCCTCGCAATATTAACATAGGGAGCAGCAGGTTTCTGTTGCTTGACTACTGCTGTTTCCAAATTAGCATTACGCCACAGCAGCTACCATCCCAAGCCTTTTGCATGGCCATGGCTCACGCTGCTACTTTGAAGAAGGGTGTACAAACGGACAAGGCAACAGCAGCATTGGGTCCCTATTCTTAAGAAATTAAAACTAACAATATTGTATTTGTTTCTGGTGTATTAGGTCTTATTCCCAAGGCTAGAAAGTTCATCTCAGACAATGTGGCAGACCAAATGGAACAGGTTCTGAAAAACATGGGGGAGCATCACATCTGTGTTGCCACTACGGAGGAGTGGACAGAATCGAGTGATTGGAAATGGCAATGGCTATGGCCAAGGTTGTACTGGTGAGCGTATGCCTTTTGGTGGCAGTAACGATGGGCTATAGTGTGCAAACAATACTTGATCTGTGAAAACCCACGGTGACTGGCTGAGGGCATATGCTTGCGTTGCGGATTTCAATATTGTCGGTGGTTCTTCTTATTCTCCTTCCATTTTGCCTATTCTTTGCCAAGCCACCCAGACAATCTGCGCAGGATAGTTACACAACTAGTTTCCCTTGGTCGTTTTTTAATTAGGGTTAGTTTCTTTTATTATTTTTATTATTAGTTTTTTTTTTAATAAATAAATAAAAAAATCGACATAAATAATAAATTAAAAGCTTTTCTTTTTTAATTTGTTATTTATTAATAATAAAAAATAAATAAAATAAAAAAATGGCCCTCATTCATTCATAATACTTGTTCCCTAAGAAATACAAAAGCCTTTTCAAATGTTTTAAATCAATTTTCCTGCAAACCAATAAAAACATTTTGAAAAAGTATTGCACAATCAATGAGTAAATTGCATGAGGACATGCAATCATTTTAGTTGGGGGGAAATAAAAGTATATTGGATTTTATCATTTATTTTAAGTGAATTTGCGGGCAAAAGTTAAGATCCATATACTAACAAGTGAAATGAGATTGGTGTTATGTGTAGGTCAACAAGAAGCTTATGTAGAAAGCTCAACATTACGATGCAACACCCTTTTTCATCCACAATTAGTGTAACTTCGAAAAATAATTAAAAAAATGGACATTTCATAAATTCTTGAAAATGAGCTAATTTGTTTTTGAGTCACTTCATACAGGAAAGATCGATGGAGATGGAACATAAAGGTGACAATTTTTATGCAAGAATGATGCTAAGTTTTTCAGAGTTGAATACAATCTAATGAAAAAGTGATTTTTCAAAATCACAATGAAACATGCATCATTGGACGCTTGAAGAAACTAATTCTTCACAACACATATCATGACATTTTCCACTACACAAAAATCCTTTTGCGTCGTGATTATTCACCTTTTTCCTTCCAAACACCTAGACCATCTTCGTGTTGCAAGCCCATCTTCCATTACCTTATCTTTCACAACTTCATGCACACCTATTTTTTTGAATCACATACATTCCTTTATCCTTTTCAATTTATTGCTTTCTAGTTTGCCTTCTAAATAAAACTTATTCCCTTTCCATGATTACATTGCCTTGTTTTCTCGCCATGCTGATCCACACTGCTTGCCCGTGAGTTCTTTCCATTTATAGTCCTACCAAATAATTTTGTATAAACTCGCGTTGACTGATGTGGGATTCCTTAAGGCCCACCTTTCAACAAGTCTTGCCCCATCGACATCAGCACCTTATCTGGGAAATAGACTAGAGTTCATTTTGGGTACCTTGAGACTTGCATGCCTCAATGACAAGTTCTCTCGCTGACAATCATGGGAATACATCAATGTCCCTTGATCGTCAGATCTTGCAAATGGCTCAACATCAACCCCTTTATTCGCATTTCACAAGATGTACTCGGGTACCTTGCCACTCATTGACATCAATGGTGAGTTTGCCTCACATTGGTTAACGGCATTCATCAATGGCCGGTAATTCAATGATTTCTTTTCATGCTCGACATCAACACATTCTTTCGCATGATTATAATTGTACCAAGAAGTTTTGTGGCAGGTGAAAAATATACACTTTTTCACGACTCCCTCAGCAGTTACCGCAGCATGAATTATGATCGACGGTAGTACCACAGTTCCACTTTCAGCGTTTATCTTTTCCATGATTCAACATCAGCAGTTCAGATTCCTTCATTTCCCAAGATCCAGTTACAACAACATCAGTCACATTTTCCTGATCCAGCAGCAGCAGCAGCTACATTCCTATTGCATAGTTCATCATTCTTGGTTAAGTAGAGGTATGTTGTTTTCTAATCTTTAATCATGAAATTCCTTATATGCTAGCTTGAATATTTTGGAAAATTCCCTCACCATGCTACATTTCCTTTCATGAGCCATGTCAAGTTGCATGAGGACATGCAACCAATTCAGTTGTGGGGGGGGGGGACTATATTCACTACATATTCACTACCATGATTCCATTTCTTCACCACTATCACTCCATCTTTTCTCTCTCATTTACCATTCACCAACACTTGTTTTCCAATGATACTTTGTTGCACTTTGCTTCATACGCAATATTGGCATGCTTCATTAATATTACAAAAGGGATTTGTTATGCACATTATGATTTCCAGTGAGTGTTTACATTATTATTGAAGAAAAGAGAACAGAAAACGAAATGAATGTTGTTAACACAAGAACCAACATTCTTTGTATTCATGGTTGTCGCACAAGAACCAACCATAGGAAAATGTAAGTGGTTACTCATGTCTTTCACATATCCTGGAAACATTCATTATTAAAAGACATCATCATGTAAAGCCAAATTCCAAAATGCCAAATGTTCTTAAAGAGACCCATGCATGGTTACATGACGATATGCAACAATTTCAGTTTGGGAGAATGTTGGGACTCAGAAATGTCATATTTTCATCCACCTTTTTCCTCACTATTCCTTACATTTCATCATCCCATTAACCTTTTATCATATCATTTTCATAAATACATTTGGGTTTCACCTTCTTATTTTCCATTTTATTCATTTTTGTATTACAAGTGAATTTATGATTAAATATTAGAAAATATACATATTTTTATACATATCTCAAGAATATGTGAGTTTTGTGATGTGTAGGAAATATGTGAAGAATTAATTCCAAGAGGCTTCTCAAATATCTCCTCCACCATATTAAGGAGATAATTATTCAAGTCTATTCCTAAGGAGAAGATCATGGAGGATTTGGTTGGCATATCTTATCCAAGATATGTGAGAGATGTGTGGAAGATTCAAAGGGATCATATTTTGTAATAATGGGAAAGTAGTTGAGAGTGCTTGAGAGAATATTGGATATGTAATTATGAGATGGTTATCTTCTTCATGTATATAAGAGAGTGCTCTCTCTTCATTTTAAAGGATAGAGATTAGCTTTAAGAGATAGTTTTGTAATTAGGAGAAGGGGATTGTTAGCTTTGATTCATATTCTTTTATTGTTACACTTTCATGATTTGTTATTTGGTTCTTGTAATATAATTTAAGATATCTTTATTGTTGTGAGCTCACATATGTTGTTTGTCATTCAAATTCTTCACATGTTGTATTTCTTTTCCCTTATGCAATTTCTTGCTTTTATAGTTAATGTTTCAATGCCTTCCTAGATTAATTTGATTTCAGTAATTTAGATTAGATTAGATTGCATTAGTTCCACTTCAGTCCTACATATATAGTGCATGTGCCTCGTAAGCCCACGAACCTCAGATTAACAAATTAAATAGTTGGGAAAATTCTACAATAGAATTAAACGACAATATTTTCACCCAACAAGTACGAAACACGAGACTCTAAATCAGTATGTACAACATTTATCAGATGATTCACAACCTTCTCTTTACTAGTGATCATATACTTCATTTTATTTTCCTGGTACAACTTCCTCAATTGGCCGAAAACAGGGATGGTAGCATAAGAGAAGTCAAGTTGTAAAGTACCTTTGAGTTTAGTAGCCCACGATCTAGATAAGAGCATACCAAACTGAGGTGGTATATCAGCAACTACCGCATCCATCAAGACATTTTTGGCTGGGATTTGATCTAAGGAAACCACCAAATCTTTGATGAGACCAATGCAACGAACTCTACTAGAGTCAAAGGAGTACAAATCATGATTTTTCTGAGTGATATCCAGGCCCAGCTTTTCCATAATGGCTTTGGGCATCAAATTGTGGGAAGCTTCGGAATCTAACATAGCATTATGGAGAATATACTCATGCAGTCTAAGACTCAGATAAAAGGGAGGGACTTTGCTATATTCAGGCTAACCTTCTATGGTTGGACCAAAAATGAGTTTAGGATGATCATCCTCAACATTCACCATGTCTGACAAAGGATCTATTTGCAATATTTTAGATACATGGTGTTTATAACTGCCCTTCTTAACAAGCTCAGTCAAAGGAATGGACACTTTTAATTTAGCAATTTCACTTTCTAAATTAAAGGAGGAAAATTTTGCTACCTCTTTGACACCAATGTCCTTCTTATCTGCTTACTCTTTCATTGCACTATCTTTTTGCTGATTGTTCTTATCGTTTGCAGTGAAGCTTGTTGATGGTACCTTGCTAGGATTCGGATCAGCAGGCTCTTTCCCATTCTTCTGAATGTTTGAGGAATCATTCTTTGATTGCACATCATTTCTTTTATGAATGGGATTGACTGGTACACCTCTGCTCCTTAAAGAGTATTGCCTTTGCTATGTAGTCAAAGCATTCATATAACCATGCTGATATTCATCAGATGCAGCCTCCAAAACCACATTATTTGCTAAGATGTAATCCTCATCCCTTTGAACGTCTGGAACTTCTGCGTATTCTTCATCTTCGGTAAAAAATATAGGCATACCATCAGCGGTGAAAAAGTGATTTGTTACAATTACTGGATCTTCCTCATCTTCTTCTTCCATTCCTTGAACATAATTCTATTGTAAGGGAGTTATGATATGATATTATTGCACTGGTTGCACTGGTGCTTTTTGTTCTCTCTGCTTGATTCAGAATTGGGGCTATTGTTATCCTCTAAAATTTGTATTTCAGATTGGTGGTTCAGTTCTATCTGTGATGGATAACCGGTCAACCATTCTCCACACTATTCGAATCAATGTATCCACCTTTACATGTGAAGTAGATGATTCTTCTTTCATGGTCACTCTTTTCTCAGATCTCATTCTCACTCTTTTGTCCAGCAAGTTTTCTTCTACACTCACAACATTCTTTTGCATGTCTTATAGTGTCGTAGGATCACATTCCCACAACTAATATGCCATATCAACATCGAAACCGTCTGGAAACTTGAGCAAAGTCAATCCCTCTGGTGGTTTAATGTTGGTAGGAATAGCATTGATGCTTCATTAAACCTCACACAATAGCCTTTCACACTCTCGCTGACATTTCTTTTGATGTTCTCATACTCAAACAAAATCTGAAGTGGATTCTTCTTCACCTCCCATCGATCTAGGAACTACCTATGCAAGATTAGTAAAGTGGTGATAGAAGCTACGGGTAAAGATCTGAACCATTTTCAAACTTCACCTCCAAAGCTTTGTACAAACAATCTCATCATCACATCTTCAATATTTACTTCATGGAGGTCAAAGAAATCATTCATTTTATCGACATGTTGCTGAGCTATAATGGTTTGAGTGGCATCAAAGAAAGGTATTTCGGTTTGATAAGAAGTGGGCATGGCACTAAAATTTTGAGGTAAAACAAGGGGTGCATACTAGGCAGCCATAACTCGAGGTGGATTTAAAACAAGGATTGGGCTACTACGAGTTGATCCAGTAGTTGATGGAGAACTGGGAGTAATAGGTGATTGATGGGGAATGATAGGTTGATAGGGAAGTGAAGGTATAAACAGAGGTGGGGAATGAAATTCAGAGGTTGAAGGGGATAATGTTGAACTGAGGGTAGTGGACATCGGTTCAGAAAGCTCGGGGATCTTAGCAGTAGTAAGGGATGATTGAGGGGAATTTAGCATATACTCATCAATTGACTGGTTTTCCTTTTGGACTTCGAGATATGTAATAAACTCTAGATCTGGAACTATGTCATCAAGTGCACTTTTAGACCTGATTCTAAATAGGGAAAGGTCAAATGATAGATCAAAGGGAAGGTCTCCTAAAAACAACCACTCATCAGGGCAGGAATGTACTTTTATTGAAGGTGTTTGATTGACTAAATTTTCTTGTCCTTTAAGTGTTCTCGAAATCAGGTTAGGATAATCCACTATTGGGGCAAGGTTTGGATCTAGATTGGCCCTAGTGTAATTTCTCGAAGCCAATGTGCTCAAATTTCGAAGTTTTATATATTGCTTTACAACTTCCCAATTCAACCTAGTAAATTCTAAAACTCATCATCCATCAGTTTAATAATTCAAATGAGAGATACTACCAGGGTGATTAGTATTTCATTCCCCAGTATGGTTGCTACTATGTTATCACCTAGATTGAACCTCAGGCTGAAGGAAGGCAATGCCAGGGTAATCACAAACCACGCTTAGCCAAGTAGCTAGCCATACTAGGCCGGGAGAGGGCTCTCTCCGTGATGATCTCAACCAAGATGATTGGATTAGGAAAATGATTTTAGGCTAGGTATAGTAGCACAAAGTTTTGATTGGATTTTGAAGGGGTTTTACTAGATCAGGAGGAGCTGGACAGTTTAGGTCCAGGGAATTAGGTTAAAATTGTGGGGTGTTTAATGGGGAAAGGTAGGCATAAGTTTTAGCACTCTAGGGCTTGATGGGTGAGGTGTTTAAGACTTGTGAGAGACTAGGAAGAGCATGTGATTTACCACGGATCCCTCCCAAACTGTAGAAAACATAAAATGGTGAATATTTTCCCAAAGCAGAGTACTGATGTAATTAATTATGCCTATCAACTTGAAAGAATTCACTTAGAAGCAACGAAATGATTAACGGAATACAAAAAAAATACTAACATATGATCACAAGAGGAAAAACTGTACTAAAACTCCATACCACATGGATCCCATAAAAATAGCTACAATTCTTATTAATCTCTTACTAAACTGCTACAAAATGATGTACAATCAAGGTCTGAGCATCTAGTTGAGTCCAACCCTTTACAATGAGAAAGAAGAAGAAGATATAGGATTTGTTTCAACCTCCTCCCATCCTCATGGGTCGAATCCCTAAGAGGAGGAGCTAATCTAACCAACACTGAACAACACGAATATAGGCATCTTAACAACTTGCCTCTAAAAGTGAAGAAAAACTTATTCATTTGAGCTCAAATTGACTTTTAATGTAATGAATCTACCCTCTACTCCTAGTTATCCATCATATTTACATGCCAAGTCATCATTTAAAATGGTAAAACATCCTCCATAAGAGAAAATCCATGAACACAGTCAAAAAATGGAAAAATAGCCATCCTGTGTAAATTTTCCCTATGCGCGGCACCATTGACCCAACGCGCACTGCCATTGGCCCAACATGCATGCTGCAGTGCCACTTTCAAGTCCCTTTTGGAGGCCTTCCTGGTATCCAAATTGAGCTCACGATAGCTCATGGGAAAGGTCATGAAGTCTACTTTTCGAAACACATATAATTTCTTCATTTGAAGCTCATTTGACCCCTAAGAACTTGATTCTCCCAAGACTGCTTTTGTGTGTCCAAAAAGTGGCAGAAAGGTCATTTTTAGGGTGTTTTTTGACCTTTTGGTGGACCAATTCTACCCCAAAAACATAGAAAATCCATAGGGTGCATGTAATGATTGATCTGAACCCAAAAAAGTAAACCATTTGTGCATTGGGTGCCCCTAGGAAGAGCACAGTGCCAGTGGCGCTGCGCGTTGAGCCTGATTTTCTTTGTTTAAAATTTCAAAATTTGCAAATGAAAAAAACACTTCCCACCAAAATTGGTTAGAAGCACCACCATCAAGTACCTTGATGAGACAAGGAAGCTTCAGCAAGCAACCTAAGCCTATCCTCCTCCTTTTTTCCTTTTAGAGACCGCCTTAGCCTAGTTTTCATCTTTTTGACCCTCATGTTGCAAATTTTTTTTTGGGTCCTGTAATGGTAGGCCATCTGCCTGATCATCTGAATATCCCTATTGGCCTTCTGCAACAACTTCTTATTGTGAAAATTGACCCTCTCAAGCCAACTCTCTTTATCATCTTCAATTTCCTTCTCAATAGGAGTCAAAGTAACTTGTTCCTCCCTGTCACCTTATCGTTTTACCTTGAGAAGTTCCAGGTCCAGGAGGACTTGCTTGTCACTCAACTACTTGTTCTCTTGTTCCAAATATGTGATGAAATACTTGGCCCTCTCCAAATTGTCCATCAAAGCTTGGATTTGAGCCTCCTTTTCTTGTATGATGATGTCCTTTATTGTTTCTTCATCCTGAGCCTCTAAGTCAATTATTTCCATGCCATGATGAGTATAACGCTACTTCGGCTCATCATGCTCTGTCAAATCAAAGTCCCTATCTTTCTCCTCATCATCAAAACCCTCCTCCAACATCTTTTCCTTCCCTTCGTGCAACTGTTGCACTTGTACCTACTGTGTTGATGGAAGGCAAAGCCCCTTCCACATCCTGTGGAGCTGGCATTTTCCTATCATTTGCAAACAATCTCCTTGTGCCCCTCTAATATGTCATGTAAGTCTCGGGCACCCGAGTAGTTCTAGTCTCTTTGGCCTCTTCATTTGTTTTCACCTGAGCATTGCTAGAAGGTCCCCCTATTTTTTGAGGCACTGGTGGAGGAATTTGAGGACCCTTGAAGATGTCATGAGAGATAAATGTCTCCCAAGAGATCTTGAGGAGACTAAGATGATGAAGCATAATCATCTTGATCATGGAATAATGATAGAGACTGCTCATATGCTGAGGGTATGGCTTTTTATGCACAAAATGTGCCATCTTGTCAATATTCCTGAATAAGAAATAAGGGAGGTTTAACATCCTCACCGTGGTAAAATGCATGAGAAGCCTTATTTAATAGGTGTAAAACCTGGAAAATCTTCCCTCACAAGTGAAATATTTCATGATTATTTTCATCATGGGGGCATACTTGTCCTCAAGGAATCTGAAAGGAAAAAGTATTTTCGCCTCGTTTTTGTACCTAGGTTTGATATAAGGCTCATAATAATGTTCATCTAGGTCATGTGCCTTGTACCACTTCTCCCCTACATTTGGAATCCTAGTTGCATCTGCAATGATGGAAGGTGAAACTATAAATCTCACCCCAACAATAGTCACCTTGTTGTCCTAGAGATGGGCTACAAAAAGTCTGGTGAGCTCAGGGTGGTGTTGAACTCTCTCTACATGCTCACAAAACTCATAGCAGCCAAGATATCTGAAACAAGTGACAGCCAACTGAGAGGCCTGCAATTCTCTAAGGTTTGATGGCTCTTCCCTAATAATTTTGCCTCCCTTATGCAGTTTTCTTTGATGCCTAGGTCTATCTGTCTAAGTGTCACTGCTTGGGATTTCCTCCTCCTCATAGTCTCTGTCTTCTCTATCCATGTTTGCAAATTTTAGGTTGTATGAAGGGAAGAGAGGGAAATCTTGAAGTTTCTTGAAGTTTTGAGGCCTTTCTAACCCTTCTTCTCAATGCGTAGCACCAACGCATAAACGTGCAACACCACCTCTAGAAGCATAAGGCAGTGTAAATTTGCACCATGGAAATCTCCAAACGGGTAGCAATGAGCCCAAATGTGCAACGCCAACCTCTCAATTCACATAGTTGACTCTCCTGCCTAAATCGCATAGCTCTAGACCGTAGAAGTGCAGAGCCACTTCACCACTGCTCCAAACGCACAACGCTACCCTCCGGAAGCGCAACACCACTTCTCCTTTGCCCAAAACTCACTCGAGCTTTCCTCTTCTCCTTACTTTTTGACTCCTTACTTGCCAAATGAGAATGATGAACTTGAAAATTAAATGTGAGACCTTATATAGGAGTAAATTTTGATTTTCCACTTGAAAAACCCACTTTTTAATGTTTCTTGACCTTCTTCAAAACTCTGTTTTTAATGCCTTTTCTTCTTTGTTTATTTTCAGGTGGATAATGCTCAACTTGAATTGATTTTTGCAATGTTTCTTTGTCTTGCAACAAGGAGAGATGTTTTGGTGTAGCCGGAATCATTTATTATAGAAAGTGACTTAAAATTACATAAGAAATACAAATTAACTCAAAATACTTTGTTTTCAAAGAAAATTATATAGTGACTATGACCTACAAGCCATCATGTTTGACTTATTTATCATCCTCGTACCCTTGTTGCCCTTTATTTACACTTTTAAATCATGCTCTTGACCTTGGTAATGAAACCCTAAGACCTAATGAAACATGTCCTATGACCTAATGAAAGCATGATTACAAATTGACCATGAAACCATAACTAAAGGCAACCTGAAGAAGGGTGAGAAAGTATACTCTAGGAGGGAGAAGTTAGATTTTCTGAAGAGAAGACAACCATTAGTGGATCAATTGGACATGACCTAATGAAATGATGTAAAAATTTTAGTATGGGACCCCTAAAATGACAATGCAAAGAGAAAATTTGATCCCTAATGGAAGTATGTTGTTACGGACACTAACAAGACTAACTATCACACCTCTGGGAATTGATCCCATAGACTAATTTCCATCCTGGGAACATGGGATTAACTATACCTGCAAGTTGACATTACTGATTTGGAAGTTTATTAATGCTAACAGGTTTTGGTATCAATTAATGTCTGCAGGTTTTGGTGTAATGGAAAACCTTTACATGGTATCAGAACCTTGATCTAGGTTCAATTACTTTGGTTCCCACTCCCTCTACATACACTAAATTTTTCAATGAAACACTCTAATGTAACCACCTCATGTAAAAAAGATTAGATGTTACAAATTTTCTTATGGTTATTTTTCCAGCATGGATTAAATGTTCCATCTTATTTTTCAAACTGTAAATGTTTTGTCATGTTGAGTAGCCAATTCATATATGAGGTTAATGGTAAAGGCTTTAGTCTACATTCGTTCATTACATTTGTCTCTATATTATCATAGTGTGAGGAGCAGCGCTTAGCTTCCTCTAACACTTGAGATTATGCTCCTCAATATTAACACATCTACATGATTCTATTGTGACAATAAGAAGCCCTTAAATAGGGATGTGTTATCTGAAATTGGTCTAGGTACGAGATCTAGTTTCACTTTGAACATGGGTTGAGTTCAACACATAAAAGTTGCATGTTTTGCAGGTTTACATACATACCTTACTTCAATTCCTTTTCTATTTCCTTGGAGAAGTTAAAAGAATGGTCAAAGACATGAAATTTATGTGGAGATTTAGGCCACATAATTGCATAGATAATTGAAAGATATTTTCAGAAGTTGAACAACAGATTTCAAAATGGTTTTCCTCAAGTTCATTTCAATCATGGAGGCACTGATTGGACAGTTGAGGATGCAAAGGAAAAAATCAACAAACTGTTCGAGGAATATGAGACAGGGACAAATATTGGAGAAGCATGCCAATGTATATGGGACTTGTTACCCACCACTTTGTGGGTGATATCTCAAAGAGAACTTTTTTCTCCATGATGAGCCTTAGCTGGTAGCCAACAACTCCTTGATGCCTCCTACATGCTCATTGTACCATTTCTCTGCCACCTGAGCCAGCCATGTTATTCCTCACCCACCTGTATTAATCGTATATTTGAAGGTCATCCTCCCAAATGTAAAGGTATGTCTTGTCATTTGATAATTGAGTATTGGGTTTACTTAACATGGATACTTTAGGGTATGGATTGATGGGGGGATTTGGCAGAAAGAGTTGGCTTAGTTTATACTCTTACCTCCTTGATCTCTTTTGGTTGTTACCCTTAGATATTAGTCCTATGGGATCTCATTTATTGACCATTTGGTTCTAAGGTGGTACTACTTGGTAACCTCGACTTTGGATGCATGGTCACACTCCTTTACCTGCACATGCTACTCCATTTCCATTCACTATACCCCCATTCATCATTTCTCCCACTTGGGTCCACATTCCCATTCTGGGTTAGCCTCCCTATCCCCTTGCCCCCACCTTAGGTTAGGTCTGGAATGATGCCTGAGAGGTTGAAGCAACCAAAAAATGAAGAAAAATCATAATTTGTCACACTTAACAAGAAATTGTACCACAAAATGAAAAAGATGGTCGGGAAAAAAATAATTAGCACATGGGAAAAAGCCAACACATGATCTCTATCCCATCCATGGCCACCATTCTAGTCCCATAGGCCCTAGATCAGCCTCCTTTATCATTCAGGAACCCATGATTGTCCCAACCCTTGGAGGGAAATGAAATGCCCTACCTTAAAGGGGGTAATCACTGCTCTACTATACACATCATGCTCTTGGCGTTTGAGCCTCGAGCAGTTAATTAGATAAAATTTAGAAAAGATAAAAGGCATATAAAGAAGGGTGGAAAAATCAAGGTCAGGGCAGCTCATGTACCACGACTACTCCCTCCTATACATTACATACCCAGGTGTGGGCTTCCCCTTATACAACTACCCCTATGCCTCATTATGTGGTCCAAGGCTACCCCTCTCATTCCCTATTCCATCTCACCTATTTTTCACTTGCCACCCCCATTAGAAGGATGTACCTTCCACATACTATCCCTTGTAAGGGACAAAACCACTTAATAAGGTACTTGGCTAACCCCCATTGGATACTAGAGACAATAGCACATTCTAAAGCCCAATACAGAAGGGAATGCCATTATGAAGTGCACACTTTTCTATCCATGGTCTTTAAGCTCTTTTACTTGATTGTTTTAATGAATAATTGTGCTGGAAGCATAGGGGATGCATTGGTTCTTATGCAGGATTGCAAATGGTTTCCATTTGGGTTTGGCTTCCCTATATGGGATCCTGACCCCCATAGGTCTACATTGGCACATGTACGGTTTGCATAGAGAGCCATGGGTCTCCAAAGAAGTAGACAACACTCCACATATCTTCATGGAAGTTCAGAGACTACTATCGATCCACTTTTGGGACGATGGTGACATGCTTGGTAGACTACGACCAGCATGCCCCAACAGGAGCCTTGCACCTTGGTAGGTGTCCCAGCACTTTTCCGATGTAACAGAAGAATTCATTCCACCACTAGGACCAGTGCAAAGGATCTACAGGCATCTACAATTGATATGGAGACCC
Source organism: Pinus tabuliformis (assembly GCA_031772625.1). Taxonomy (NCBI): domain Eukaryota; kingdom Viridiplantae; phylum Streptophyta; class Pinopsida; order Pinales; family Pinaceae; genus Pinus; species Pinus tabuliformis. Next base: position 642,325,742 of record CM062813.1, on the reverse strand, counting down.
ATGGGGTCATTGATGTGTCCTCACACCCACTTGGAGCACCACAAGTCTACTACTTGGAAAACAAGGGGCCACCCCCTTGTCCATAATATTCTGAGGCATTTATTCCTAAATATGGCACTTCATGTTGTTATTGAGTGTTTGGAGGGCCCTACGACATGCATACATTATTATTTGGCCACTTATGAAGCTTATTTTTAAATGATGAGCTGGTATGGTGGGCTTGTCACTATTAGGACCTATTATTTTCACATTATTTTATCTTTAGGGGCCCATAAGATAATTCAAATTCCTTATCAGGCTATATATTAATGTTATATACATTCAGTTTTATCATCACTTGACTTGGGATCTCTCTAATCATAGAGAATTTCACACTTTTTCCTTGGTGGATAGTTTTGGGAGATCGATGAATTTGATGTATGGATTTGGGCTATTTCTCTTGTCTTGGAGATTTATTGAGCAAACGAAATGCTGGTTGGCTATAATCTATAACATTGCAAGTAAATTTTAATATTATTATTCTTGTTGTTGCATACTACTAAAATTAGGGTTAGTTGCTGCATTATTGAAATGTAGAGTTGACCATGTTTTAGCTAATTTAATGTATGGTCCAATGTTATATGAATGAAATTTCCTACAGGTTTATTTATCCTGATAAGCTTGCATCATTTTCTTTGAAGTATAAATGCTTGAAGGTCACTTTTCTTTTCTTTCTCTCAACATTGGATGAAGTTTACTTTCTGGGCCTCTTTGATCAAGAAACCAAGTTCTTACTCATCATTATCCTTGACTCAATATCCCAAAGTGAATTAGGCACTAGTCCCTATAAAGGGTGATCATTTTAACCTTTCTTTTACAATTTTTCAATCGTTCCCCAAGTCCAACCCCATTAGGTCATCTAGGGAATCAATTTCCCGAGAACTAACCCAAGCAAAAATTTTGATCTCCTCTAGGCTGTTGCGTCAGTGGGTCCCCTCCCTCTCCTCCAAATTCGAGGAAATTCTGGTGATGGAATCTATAGGAATCCCAAGCCCTAGCTTTAGGAACAAATTTTTCCTAGGCATCCCCAAGGCTAGACCTCAATAGGATCAATTCAACCTTTTGAAGTAAATATTCTTGTTTGGTCCTTTCCACTCACCTTTTCCAGGATAGGAACATCATTAGCTTCTACATTCCATCCTTGAACCTAGGCTCGGTCCACTTGGCCCCATGTGGTCCCACTTCTCAGTAAAGATAATTTATCGAATACCATTTTGGAATACAAGTTTCCAAGGATTATAGCGATTGAGGAAGTCCTTTATAAGTCTATCCTTTCTCCCTCAACCCTCCAATCCTCAACCCTTACCCATGGTGGACCAAATCCCTTACTTAAAGAGAAATAAAGTTCCATTCATCACTCCATCCTTAGGAAAGGGTTTCCACGGTCACTCCTCACCTATCCGTTGAAATCTAATTTACAAAGTGATCCCTACACTATCGCGACTCCTCCCATGAGTGAAGGTTCGTAAAGTGTAGGGAGAATTAGCAGTGGTGATAGTGGGCTAATCCTCCACCATTTCCCTTGACCTAGCAGTTACCATCTTAGGCCCCCTTTAGGTCCCCTGCTACTTTGAATGGTAACATGACTATAATATGCCATTCTCCCACCAGAAGGTTGTGAAAAAAGCTTTGGTTATGGCAGTGGAGAAAAAAAATGATAGGTTGTTGAATTTACTATAGGATTGTTCAAGTGAAGATTTTATTGCAATAAATTAGACGATGAAAGGTTTCACAAGAGTAGCTTAATGATAGGGTCTTGGATATTCCCAAATCTAGGGAAAGGTTTGCAAGTTATGTTGAACATGCAAAATTGAATGGTTGGCTTTTTCCATCTTTCACCTACAACACAAAATATGATTCCACAATGTCAAATGGGGACATTTCTTCATGAGCTTAGAGATATTTCCATGCCTCTCTCCATATGGTCAGCAAACTTAGCATTGAAAATAGAAACAAGAAATGATAAGAATAGAATCCAAAAATTCCAGTTTAATTTGTTCTTGAATTAAACTTAGAATTAAAATCGAATTTTATTCTCATAGTAACTTGAAATAGTTAACTGGAGTTAGTTGAATTTTTTAACTTAGGAATTTCGAGTTGGAAGTCTTTCTGAAGACATTTATATGTTATCCCTATATTATAGGGGTCCAGGATGAGTTAAGTATGACTTATAATTAGTTAAATCAGTTTACTGAGTTAGGTCTAGTTAAATTAGTTCCAAACTATTTAAGGAACTAATAGTGAGTTAATAGTTAGTTGATGCATTAGTGCACTCAACTAGTGCTACTCCAGTTAACTGAAGATTCCCTCATAAGAAACTCATGTATATCGATTCTTAGAAAGACCCAGTTCAGACTAGAGTGCAGGGATAGTGTGCTATTTGTTGTATAGTTTTATGATTTGCAAATGGTGCATGCAATCAGGAATTGAACCTAGAAGCGATTGCATAGTTATGGATGAGGAATTTCCCTTTAAATATGGGCCAATTCTCTCAGGAATTGTGCAAGGAATTAGAAGCTTGGAGGCTTGGAAATTTTACTAAGTATTGGCCAAAGGAAGTCATCGGGTGGAGGATAGGAAATAATTGTGTAGGTTAAGCTCAAGGTTGAGCAAAGAATATTGTATTCATCCAAATTCTTTGACCAAGTGCACAAGGAAATAGGAGGCTTGGAGAGCAGAGAAGAGGCCTGGATTTGGCTTCATGCCTCATGTACTTCCCCAAGCTTCAGGAAACCCTTGTTTCCTTGATTATAGATATCCTTCCTTTTGCTTGAGATATCATGGTGTTGGTGATGGAAGAAGATTGTTGAAGGCTAGGATAGGACAAATCCGAAGGATGGTTCCGCTTGGAACCGGTGAAAGACTTAGGTGAATTCTCTCCATGTTATTTATAGCTTACTACAATAAAAGAAATGATGTCTTGTTTATGAAATTAACTATGTCTATGCATCAAATTATGTTTTAATTCATATATGAATGTCATTTTGATGTATGATCAATCATTTGTTTATATGATATAAAGTCAATTTCATGAATATGCTTTACTTCTATATTGCTATGTATGTTCGAATTGAATGATTTTTAGGTTTGAAGAACATCGTGAGCTGCACGGGGTCTGAACACTACAGGACCTACTCAAACGAGGGAAATCTGGGTACGGTCACTCTTACATAGTTTGATAATATAAGAATCTTTCATGAGCTGTTTGAGTATTTCTTGTTGTAGTTTGCTTTTGCTCTGTTGGGGTTCTAACCCAAAGCCCTAGGGTGCTTTCACTGGAAACAAAATTGGCGAATCCACTGGCAATAACAATCTTGTTATTCCTGGTTTGGGTTGCTCATTCTCAATTAGGGCTCAGTCTTCGGTTTTCTTGTGGTTACAGTCTTATTTGGTCTACTAGAGTCCTAGGCCCCAAGTCTGATCTTTTGGATCAGACGTTGTTTTTTATTTTTTTCTTCCAAAGCTTTGTATGCGCTCTTTACTTTGTTTATAGTTGCATATACACACATGTTTCTGTAAAGTGGACTCACATATATATGAGTTTCATGTGTCAGGAGTGCGTGTGCACACCCCTCTATTTGCACACAGTCATGTATGCAAATTTTTTCATTGTTTTTTCAAATCTTTCAGCCCGGATAGATTTGTTGCCTGGTATTTTCAGTCTCTATGTGGTCAATTGCTGTTTGAAGAATTTAATTAGTCTGCAAGCTTACTATTTCAAAGTCTCTTCCTCATTGAAAATATTTGGCCTAGGTTTGCTTCTTTAGCGAGTTTGTAATTTGTATTTTGGCACACAAGACTTTGTCCTGAAGCTCTTGATTGTTCTGGTCCGCCAGGCCACGAGATTATTTTCAGTTTCAGTGTCAAGCCTGGATTTCAAATCTACTTGCTTTGTTCTCCTTTGTTTTTTGGCCTCATAGATTTTCTTGCTTTTTGAAAGTCTTTTTGATGAATTTGGAAGTATTTCTTTCCTGGCTTCTTGGTCAATTTTTCAAACTCTTTGCTACTATTTGGGTTGTTTTGTACAAGTTGAAGTCTGTTTGCTCAAGTTTTCATTCATTTTCAAGTTTGTAACTTGCAAAGACTCCTTGTGCAATTTTTTCAATCTTTTGAGTTTTAGTAGCATTTTGGTGATTTCAAAAAGTTGTTTTGGTTGCTTCTTTAAAAAAGAAAAGATCTCAAAAAACTTTGTTTTTGTTTTTCTTTTGCCAAGTTTGGTTTATGGTTTCTTTTTGTTGTTGAAAGTGAATTGCGATCTTTTACAATTTGTCCTTCTTGTTTGGAGAGAATTTTGTGTTCAAAATTTGTGTCCTCTTCAGTACTTAAGTTGGCTCATTGTTAGTTATAAACAATTGCTTTTTCTTTTTGAGTGTTATTTAGGATCTTGCATCTCCATTATATCTTCCATTAGTGTAGTTTGCATTGTTAAAGCATTCATAGTATTTTAGTTTTTGGGTTTGTGAAGTGTGTTTCAAGAAAAGAAGAGAAAAAGTACTTTCCTTTGTATAAGTTTCGTAGAACCCGTATAGATATCTCCCTTCATCGAAGAAAAAATGGCTGCATTCATGTAATTAATTTCTCATTGATTTCTATTACGTCATACAAACGTCATTGTTTTCACTCCCATATTTACCCTTCACTTAAAGAAAATTCATTAAACTCAAGAAATTAATTAAAATAAACTATAACTTTTATGTTTTCATCAGAATAAACCAACAAGTTTAGGTTTATTAGGGCCTTGGATTAGGTGAGAGGAGAGTTAACTCTCCAAGGCCGCTCAAAATTACAAAACATAGAAGTTTGATTAATGTGCGAAATCCGATATCGTTAGGGAGACCAGGAAAGCTACATAACTGGGAGTAAAGCACGAGGGAGAGTGAAGATAAGGATGAGAGATACCCCCTCTCTTACTTGTTGGATCTTGCCTCACGACTACTCCACCCAGCTTCTGATACGAGTTGGTGACCATAGTTGCCTATCCTAGGCATCACACAGTTGGCTGCAGAGGGGAATCCCGTGGCACCTGAGGCTGACGTTGTATCATGTTCAGCAATACTTTTGGATGGCACCCTTGCAAAGCTTTGGTGCTTGCACCGACAAAGGTTTTTGTCTAGAGGTCAACGTAACTACCTCTGATACCTTTGCTAGTAGTCCTGGGGCGTAATTACCCCAGTCTATTTTCGAAAGGCCCTTGTTATTAACTTTCTTGTATTTTGGTGTCTGGTCCTCATCACCTTGAGTGGAAATACTCGAGAGTTATTTTATTGCTGGTATCTTTAGGGACTTTTTAGTGAGTGTTTTTTGCTCCTAGTTAGCCTAGCTTTATAATTTTTTGAGTCTTTAAGTAGATCTTTTAAATAATTCAAAATGGCTGATCGACCATCTCGATGGTATAGGAGACTTCATGGGCTATCACCTACGAGTCTTGAGCCTTCTCCTAGAAGGCGTAGGAGCAATTATTCCAGTGGTTTTTAACTAGTTGTAGTAGGTGCATCAGAGATTGATCCTCCGCTTGGGGTCATTAATTCACAAGATAGACCTGGAACCAGTAGAGAGTTAGAGAGGAACACACCAGTTCTTTCTCAAGTACTTTTTGAGTTGGAAGATAATACCGAAGTTGGAGAGCTTTCAGAGTCAGTAGCGGCTCCGAATTCTTCTCTTCCTCCTGGTCATCCAGACGTTCTATTGTACCTCAGAACCCTGAATCATAGGCCTTCGAGCCCAAGTTTAAACCAATCTATTGCTTCGATGACCACCACTGGAAGCATGGCATCTATGATGAGTGTTAAGAGTGTGCAGACTCCCATTTCTGTGCAAGGAGGAGGAACTATTTACATCCCTTCTATTACTCCCAGCACAACTATATTTGGGTCTACTTCAATTCCATCAATGAGTGGAAGTTCTCAGAATACTACATCCGGTTTTGGATTTATCCCTTATGGAATGTTGCCTCACTAGATTCCTTCAGTTCCTTTGAACATACCATCGACCACCTCCACATCCATGATGAGTGGATCGACTTCTTTTCAGGGTTCCCCATTTGGAAGTGGTCATATACAACACTCCAATCCAACAGTAGGGTCAATGCCTTTTTCCTTTACAGATCAAGGTAATAACCCATTGATTACCTCCTATTGCCCGTGGCCCAACTGTTTCCCAACCATTTCCCAACTAATAAACTAATTGGGAGAGGTATAAATAGACCTCTATGGGAAGGCCTTAAGGGAGGAGGAGAAGAGATAGAGTTTTTATACTGAGATTATCCCAAACTGAGTGTGATGAATCCCTTTGCCTCATGAACTTCCCTAAGCTTCAGGAAACCCTTGCTTCCTTGATTATAGATATCCTTCCTTTTGCTTGAGATATCAGGGTGTTGGTGATGGAAAAAGATTGTTGAAGGCTGGGATAGGATGAATATGGAGGACGGTTCTGCTTGGAGCCAGAGAAAGACTTGGTTGAATTCACTCCATGTTATTTATAGCTCACTATAATAAAATAAATGTTGTCTTCTTTCCGAAATTAACTATGTCTATGCATTAAATTATTTTTTAATTCATATATGAATGTCATTTTGATATATGATCAATCATTTGTTTATATGATATAAAGTCAATTTCGTGAATATGCTTTACTTCTATACTGCTATGTATGTTCGAATTGAATGATTTTCAAGTTTGAAGAACATTGGGAGTTGTAGAGGGTCTAGACCCTGCGGGATCTACTCGAATGAAGAAAATCCAGATATGGTTACTCTTAGGTAGTTTGATAATATAAGCATCTTGCCTGAGCTGTTTGAGTATTTCTTGTTGTAGTTTGCTTCTACTCTGTTGGGATTCCAAACCAAAGCCCTATGGTGCTTTCACCCGAAACACTTGTGAATATATAGGAGTTTCTACAACTAGTGTCAGTAAATGTCCATGTATGGTTGTAGAATTCATATTTGAGGACATATTTGGAAATAGGAACTAGATTTCAGTTGAAAAATGTGTCAAAACTTAACTCTAATATTTTATAGTTAAATTATATGTTTTGATTGAGAATCTCATTGATTTTCATAAAAGAATCCAAAATACAATAATAATGACAATTTAAATTGACAATAAATAGATGTACATGCTATAAATGTACAAGATATTTTTTAACACGGTAGGGATTAGTTTTCTGAAATGAAAAATAGAATCCAAGGAGGAACATTTGTTGAGGTGAAAGTAACCAAGATATAGTATAGGGAAATGGTAATGTGTCTATAGTTATACCAAATGGTGTTATTTAAATTGACAATAAATAGATGTACATGCTATAAATGTACAAGATATTTTTTAACACGGTAGGGATTAGTTTTCTGAAATGAAAAATAGAATCCAAGGAGGAACATTTGTTGAGGTGAAAGTAACCAAGATATAGTATAGGGAAATGGTAATGTGTCTATAGTTATACCAAATGGTGTTTTAAAATAGATACAAAAGTCTTGTATGTTCCTAGCTTCCAGCACAATTTGTTGCATGTAAGTCCAATCACAGAAAAAAACATAAACTAGAGCTTGCTGAGAAGGATTGTCTTCATCAGTGCTACACCAAGTTTCAGGGGCAAGGGGCCAAAGAGAAGGGATTTTGGTGATGAATAGAAGGTACCCCAGAATTAAACAATGGAAAATGGAATGGGGGTAGGGTAGGGGAAACAAATTAGAGATACATAAATTATTACAAAATTAAATATGTAAAAGCCTAAAGCAATGAAAATGTTAAATGCACAAAGTGAAGGAAATTCAAGTGCAAGTAAGTTATAAACATACATGATAAATTATGAACAATAATATTCACAATTATACATGAAACATAAACCAATAGAATTCATAATTCCATCATATAGTAAAAGACAAATAATCAATATACAACCAACAATATTCATAATATATTAGGGAAAAACCCTTGCATCAATCTGCAGGGCCTCGTCCCAATAGCCAATAAAAAAGTGTTGGATTACGGGGGCCTAACCCAAGTTCAAAGTTATTCATGCCAACCAAAAAAACCCTAACGGCGGGCCCTTTCAGAAACAACTTTCATAACGTAGGTTGCAGTCTCACCTGAAGCAATATTGGGGGATAATAGAACTAGGTTTCCACATCCAGAGACCATGTGATGTGTATTCTAAAACCATTATAGCTCAGATGTGCCTTCACGCATATTTATACCTTTCTATGGTCCACTACTACAATTTTATCAAATTGACCCCCAGGTCTTCACAAAGGGTTGCGATCATGCTTATCAAACATTAAAGAGGCAGATTCACAACTTTCAGCCAGTAAATAGCAACCCTAGATCTACCTTCACGCATATCTACCCAATTCGAATAGTTACAATAACAAATTTATTTAATATCTTTGCAAAAACAGTTCATTGCACTTTTCATGCATGAGTATTGAAGATCCAATAGATTCGTGTAGAGAATACACTTTATTTCATAGAAAACAAATCATTAAGAGAAGATGCATAAACTTAAACAGAAATAAGAACAAGCCACAAATTTAACATTCAGTTAGAGACTCTTTTCCGCCCTGTGCACCCAGTTGCAAGGGCCCGCGCATTCAGTTGCAGACTTACCAAGGTCTCCCTGCAGTCAGCTGCAGGAGCGTTCCCCTTTCACCTAAGTACAGGAAACAAACCTTTCCTATCCTATCACCTTGCCCTTTCAATAGATATTCATTAAAGCTAAGTTCTCCTAGACCCTCTAAGACTCAAACATGTATATCCTTTCTATTAAAATACCATGGCTCGTAGCCTATGGGCGAGTGTCAAAACCATCCTATCACTTACCCATACAAGGGGCTAAAGCCCCTTTGACTCTTACTTAACTGCACGCTCCACTTCCATATTTCACAGAGACTTTACATTCTTTACAAAATTATAACCCAAAAATTACTTAAAATGTCAAAAATTGACCCTAGGAACCATATCCCAACAGCCCCCCAACACAAATCTAGTGACTCACCCTCGAGTCACGCAGATGGCTTCTCCTCTTTGTGGTGGAGTTCACTAAACTCCTACTTCAACGGTTCTAGCTCCGGGATGCTCTGTACTGTAGCCTATTTCACTTCTTCGACTAGTGTTTTTGTATAAGTTGGTCGCTCCACCACAAGGCACATGGTCCTTTGAGTTTGCTGAAAATATTTCAACTTTTCCCGAATAGCCTGAGAAATTTGGCTTGCTCCTCTATCCATGGTTGAAGCTAAGCCTTTAACACTAATTATTTTCACTGCAATTCCTAAACTTATGCTTGTAGCATCTTCCCTTCCTGTAAGCATGCGTAAGCATTGCACTAGCGCTAAGTTGTGTGTAGTCACCTCGATCTCATCATATTTCAGTTGGGCCTCTATGATTTTTGTAGTCAAATGATACAGGTCTGGATCCTCCTGCAAAGTATCCCAAAAATCCATGGCATTTCCAAAAAGAATGTCACAACCTTTGATTGCATTCTTCAGAGTAGTCATGTGCTCCTTGATTGTTGTGTTGCGTTGCTCCCTGACCTCTGGTTGAGTAGTCAGTTGCAGTTTCAGTTGTATTTCCGATATTTTCATCTAGAAATCAAAACTGACTCGGCCTATTTCATCTTTCAATTCGTGTACTGTAGCAATCAATTTCCTAATCTTTGTCACAGCTATTGCATCCTCCAGAATATGTAACTCTGGGAATGAATTACATGCCTCTATAATTGCTACTTCCAGGCTCTATCTTTGTGCCACTACCTCTTCATTTTATTTCAGGGTCTAAGCCTCCTCAATGAATATCTATTCAATTTTAAACTTAACCTTACTGATCACCGCTAGTGTGTGCTTCTCTCTGATTCAAAGCTCGTTTGAGACCCCCTGATGGAGCACGTGGAGGGTTTGAAGTGGAAGCATAGCTAAGTTCACCCCGATGCCTTTAATATTTCCGAGTTGTATGTGGTCCTCCTCTAGTTCTATGTGCACTATACCTTCTGGTAAGGAGATGACTCTGAGGTCCAGAGTCCTTTTTGTATCCAACACTCTCTCGCTCTCTTACTGCAGGCTCACTTAAATCCCGCTCACTTGTCCAATGCTCACCTGAATTCTTCCTTTCTGGTTCTGCAACTCACACAAATCCTTCTGGACACTCCCTAGTGTCTGCATTTATTGTTTCTCAAACTATTGCTATAGTTCTGTTGTTGTGTCTCTGACTTTATACCCAATTTCATCGAGGTCCCCTTCTGTGAGGACCATTAGGTCAATGCACACTCACTTGTCTAATTTGTGCTTCTTTCTTGGTCTTGAGGTTATTTCCTTAGTCTGCTTATTCAATATGAATGGAGTGCTTTTCTCATCCCCTCAGTCTCCACCTTGTTGAGATAGTTGTTGTTCCTCAGTATGCTGGGAACCTGATGCTTTGAATTCCACGGTGTCTTATTTTCTGGTGCACTCTTTCTCTACACACTCTTTCTCTGTGTGCTCTTTTACGAAAACTGCCTTATCAACAGCTTCTTTCTTCCTCTGCTTGGCTAATTCTAGTACCACTACCTGTGCTATTTTTTTCATTTCTACATAGCTATCGTTTACGTAACAGAGATTTCTCCGCCCTGAATGCTACTTGTGGAAACATCTGTGGTTTTTTAACACTCCACTGGCCAACTCCATACTATTTCCTACACATCTATCTCTAAAACTAGGTATGGAAACTTATACCAGATCAACTTAAGGCTTCAACTTGTGTGGATAGAGACATTATGGAAGTCAACCTTAAACTCTATGAAGGCCCCCAACTGCTCAAACAAGGTTGGAGACAACCTTGATCATTGACATATTACTGTGTGGAGTTCCATTTTGACCAAGATCCTGTGTGTAGGTCCATTTCAACCAAGATCCAAAATACATTTGATTCCATGATCCTCTCCAGATCCTTCATTGCCAACAGTGAAGCGAACTTCGCTACCTCTGGTAAGTATTCTTCCTACGGAGGAAACTGACTATCCTGCGGTTGTCACGATGCTACTAATAAAATTAGCAATAGGATCTAGGAATAGTAAAATTCCTTACTGTCGTCCTGTGCTTTGCGACATTTTGCTAGGAATTATTTACATAGGTATCGAACCCATTTGTACTACACCCCCTTCATGCACTATGCATCAAATGAAACTATTCATGCCAACACTTCATCTGCACACCGTTTCCTCATTATCTTCTTGATTGAAATTTTGAAAGTAAACTGCACCGCTTGGTCTTGAATTGAGTGGATAGAATATTTTAGTGACTTCTTAATTAGCCCAAATTCAGTTTTCATCTTATCCACCAGCTCCTCTTCTTTGCTCTTTCCTCCAAATTCCTTGGCTGGGTCTGCCCCTTTATATGGAAACTTTGTAATTTTATGGATAAGAATATCGATTATGGGATGGGTTCACCTACCCATAAGCACCTATTATGCACTTGTGCGAGCAGCTAGCACAGACAGATAATGTTGATAATTGACCAGTGGAAGTGTGGCATGCAAAGCATATGTAGTAATATGGCCTACTCAATGACTTTGACCCATTTCATGGGTTCCAACCTTGTGACCCCAGTTTCTTCAGAATAAATCTTGGTCATGTATTTATTGGTGGCCAAGTTAGGGAATTTCTCGTGTCCTTTGAGATCACAATCCTCCATCTTCGACATTGGAATGCACGCTAAGAGTGTGCCTTCAAAAGCTACCTCTTCTGGTAACAGTGCATAGAGACCATGAATTTACCCAAATTCGGGTCCCTCGACACCTTTTCTTTCCCTTTCCATAGAGGGATATACGGCGGGAGTCTAGTGATAAGCTCACCCTCCTCACCATCTAACTCCTCAACTCCATAACTGAGTTCCTTGCCTCCAAGTCCACTAGTTCCTCCGGCTGCTTTGCCTTGTCCTTTTTTTCTTTCTGCCGAATCTCCGGCTTCTTCCTGCGTGACTACCTCACCAGTATAAGTTTCTTATAATTCTCCTTAGCAATCAATTGCTTTTCCCTTGGGGACCTTGGTTCCAGAGGGAGTGAGGCATATCTTCCATGGACACAAATTCAAGGGTCTCTTCTTGAGAGACCACGACTTCGAAACTTACTAGAGCATGCAATTGTTCGAGAATAAGTTGCTGGCTAATTTTAGGAAGCTTCATGAATGCCAGACTAAAAACTAAGTCCTCCCAAACCTGTCGATTGATATAGAAAAAGCAACTAGGCTTATACCAATTTCTTAGAAAGAAAAGTGTTCTTCTGCAAACCAACATGCTATATTTATAGATGGTTTCAAATTCAAATTTGACCATTCCCTCCATTTTCTGATCATAAATGCCTCTTTGATGGCAGATCTGTAATGATCCTTTCCATAAATGGTGCCTACCCTCTCCTCCTAATGCTAGTTTTTCTACCCAATCATGAAGAGTGACTTCAACAACTACTTTTGTACCCGACTCTGTAGCATCGTCCCCCATGGCACAGCTCGTGTATCGTAGCTTTCTCCCTTGCATCTTCTGCTCTCGCACCTCTTGCCTCTATCGAGCAGCATCATTACTATATTTTTCTCCACTTCAGACAATGTAGTTTAAAGTCCTTCCACCCCTTGCAACTTCCTGTAGTGCTAAGATTGTCCTGCGACCATGTAGTCATTGTGTGGGGCCAAGATTCCATATATAAAAATTCAACTAGCTTCCATTCACTCTTCTAGGGAATGGTACCCCATTTAGCTTCGCAATCTGAAATGTGCCACCATCCTTGATTTCCTTAATAGCATATGGCCCTATCCAGTGCATTTGAAATTCCCCTAGAAAGTTTTTGAATTCGTTGTCATATAGAAACACCAAATCATCCACCTTAAAAGTGCGCAACTTAGTATGCCTATCATGCTAGGATTTTTCTCGTTCCTTTTGCACTTACTGGGGAAATCCTGCAAGAAAGCAATATCCTTCTAGCTCTAGTACTTGTGTGAGCGGTTCCTCCAAGGTCTCGTGATCTGCCATCTCTATCAATGTAGCAATACACAATCTTGGCACAATGTATTCCATAGGCATCACCGCCTCGATCCCATAGACCAACCAAAATGGAGTTTGGCTTGTCAACTTCTTGCAGGTCATCCTATATGCCCATAGAATCATTGGTATACACACATCCCCATCATTCCTGTACCTGTTACATACCTTTGTCAATGTGTTCTCCAGAGTCTTATTGAATTCTTCCACAGTACCATTGACTTGGGGATGACAGGGCATACTTTTTTGATGGTACACCTAGAATTCTTCAAGCATCGCGATGATTGTGTCATTTAGAAAATGTGTATCCCGATCACTCATAAATACCTTAGGACAGCCAAACCGTGTTAAGACATAATCGAATAGGAACATCATGGCAGTGGCAGCAGTACAATCCTTCACCGGTTGTGCTTCTGCGCATCTAGTTAAGTATTTTGTTGCGGTAATAATAGACTGCGCACCCATTTTCTTTCCTGTTGTTTATATCGGTCCTATAAAATCAATAACCCACATATCAAATACTTGCAGTGACACCTGAGGGTTAAGGGAAAATTCATCTCTTCGTGAAGGTTTCCCATCCTTTGGAAAGCATCACATGCCTTACAATACGCTTTAGAATCTTTATGTAATGTTAGCTACCATAAAACTCCACGCAAAATCTTCTGCGTAGTTGCTTTTCTTGCACAGTGTCCTCCCACTGCTCCTACATGTGCCTTGCCAAGGATACTAGCACGCTCAAACTCTAGAACATACCTTCACAATATTTCATCTATTCCCATCTTATACAAGTGACCCAAAATCACTGAAAAATCTGCACAGCGGAGTAGTAATTCCATCTTCTGCTGAGTGGAATATCCTTTTGGAGTTGTACCTATGGTTACAACTGAATGATATCAGCAAAATGGTCATCCAAAATGTGCATAGCAAAGAGCTGTGCATTTGGAAATCCTTCCTCCAAACTATTTGGTTCTTTGCTCATTTCAATCCCTGACAGCTGGTCTAGTCCTGTATTCAGCCTTCTAGGCTTTAAAATTACTTCAAAGTCATACTCCTGAAACAGTAATAACCATAGGCAGATTCCCCCCGACCCCCCCGAAAATGCTTATTGATAAGGTAGTTCCACACGCAGTGATCTGTATACATTTTAAAATGTTCGCACAACAAGTAATGTCTAAATTTTTGTAGTGTGTAGACCATCACCAGTCCTCCACACTATATAATGGAATAATCATTTTCATCTTTTAACAATTTTCCGCTCATGGAGGCTACCAGATGATCAATCTCTCTCTCTCCTACCTCTACTAATACTGCATCTAGTGCAATGCAAGAGGCATCCACATGGACATGGAATTCTTTCTTCCAGTCTAGAAACACCAAAATAGGCGCAATCACCATCTTCTCCTTCAATACATCCAGGTTGCGCTGAAATTCTTCATCCCAACAAAACATCGCATCTTTCTTCAATATTTTTTTCCATCAGCACGGTTATCTGAGCATACACCTTGATAAACTTTCTATAATACCCAGTGTTCCCCAAGGTCATGCACAACTTTGTTACATTCCTGGGAGCTTCTGAATTCACAATTGCAACAATATTCGCAGGGTCCACCATCAATCCTTGCTTATATACTACATTACCAAGTAATATTCCAAATGTCACATAGAATATGCGCTTCTTCAAGTTCATCGCGATCTTATATCTATGACATGTATCCAGCATAAGGCACAGACTTGCAACATGGTGCTTTGCCAACCCAAACATAGTCCAATCATCAAAATAAACCTCCAAAAAATTATGAATAAATTCCTTGAACGTCATGATTACTACCTGGGAGAAGATTGCGGGCGCGTTCTTCAATCTGAATGGCATTACTATATACTGAAAGCAAGCCCACTGCATCACGAAGGTTGTCTTGCTTCAGTCTTCTGGTGAAATATTTATTTGATGGTATCCTAAAAATGCATCAGTAAATGAACAAGCCTCCTATTGCCAACATTCTATAATACTTCATCTGTAAATGGTGTTGGAAATAGATTGTGTACACATGTATCATTCAAATTTCTTAGGTCTATGCATATCCTGATTTCGCCTTTTTGTTTCTTCTCTTGTACAACCATTGGGCTCACCCAATCGGATTCCTCTACTAATTCGATAATTCTAGCATCCAACATCTTATCAAGCTCTTAGTGCACCTTTTCTTTATACTTCGGATTGAGCTAATAAGGTCTCTTCTTGATGGGCTTCGTGTTAGGTTTCAAAGTGATTTTCATTACACCCAAATCTCCTATGATCCCCTTCATATCTAAGAACTTTGTTGGGAATAGGTCCTGGTATTCATGCAAAAATTTGGCCACCTTATCGACTGTATCTTCATCCAAATAGTCTCCTATCTTCACAAACTTAGGCTCTTCTTCAAATCCAATATTTACTTGTTTAGTTTTCGAAGGCTATGATATATCTAGGTTCTCAGCTTTCGGTCCTTTGACCGCATGATGTTCTTCTATCTCTAGAATGTTAATATTTCATGGGTATTATTCTTCCTCTTCAACAATCACATTGTAACATTCCACTGCATAGTGCAGCTATGCACTCCAATCTGGCTGAGCCCATTCTACCGGTTCCTTAGGGGTTCTCAATATAGTTGCTTTTATCTCCTAGAGCACTTCATCAATGCATTCAAACCCATCCTCAAAGTTGAAAGTCAACAAGAAACTCTCTCCTAAGATGTCCCATTCAGTTGTCCCATGGTGAAGCTCCATTTGCAAATACCAATTCATTGGAATTTTATCTAAGGTATGATATAAAATGTGCACCCATTCTAGTTTCATCTTTGTTCCCTAGGCCTTAACCCATTGTGCGAAATGATCACGAGGATCATCCTTCCCACTGTAATTATCAATCATTCTGGTATTAGCATATCCAAACCTTAACTTCATAATCCTTCTATATTCCTTCCATCCAACGAAGTTCCCTTATGCGTACCCCACCAACGGGTAGGTGTATCTTGTAGTGCCAATTCAAGCACTTGGAAGCGATGTCCTTGAGGTACTCCCCTTTCAAATTCATCTAGAAACAGATCAACATTAGTCAAACCATCATAATGTGGAATCTTCCTTATCTCAGTTGAGACACACCGTAGTGATTTGGTCATCATATTGTAACGCAACATAAATACTTCATGCAACTGATTCTGCCAGTGTTCAAGCTCTTCTTCTGAATTTGAGGTGCAAGAGTTGTCCCTATCCTATGCAATTCATCCATTGGTCATAGGATTGATCAAATCTTCATTTTGTGTTGTGATCTTTTATATCTGATCTAGATCATGATCATCCTCCACAAAGGCACAAACATGTTCAATACAGTGCACTACCTCAGTAGGCTCTAGTGGTACTACAACCCTCAGCGCCTTCCTTTCAAAAATCATCTTCTGCTTCCTCATGTTTATTACCATGTTTGTGTCAAAAGCCCATTCAATTCCTAGTAGTGCGGGGTAAGGGTTACTATCATCCACTATTTCAATGACCTTAAAATCAGTTAGCACACTCATACCCTTAATATCTATAGTCACACCATATAAATGCCCCATCAAAATAATCTTCTGTTGATTTTCCATGCGCAGCTAAATAGGAGACCACTGCACGCAGGTATCCCCATTCATCCCACATTTTTTTTGATAATGCATTCGCATCAGAACCCAAACCAGGATGATTTGGTCCATTTCATATTCTTCTATCTGCGTAGTCAACCTCATCTCACATCTTGTCCTCTTCTTATGCTTACTGACATTCCTTACAATGTGTTGTTCTGAAGGACCCTTGATCTTATCTACACACTTGTCTACTAATTCTTGGAACCGGTCTACTACCTTTTGTTGTAGCAGCTACAACCACCCTCCAAAATGTTTCCTTAGCTTATTTTGGAACCTTCCTACCAACCTTCACAGCAACTTGCCTTGCTCGTCAAGTACTCAAGCTTCAGTGTCTTTCTTGCTCAAAGGTAGCCTGTCAATCAAAATTTTATCCTTTCCCTTTATAGGCTGCTCATCTTGACTTGGTTCGGCTATAGGCTGAGAAGCTTTCCAATGAAATTTGCACATTTTTGGAGGGAAACCAGTCTTCCCTCTAGGAATTACGCAATTACCTCTGATAGCCTGCTGGTCTCTAGGATTGTGCAATCCTGCGAGCCAACCCTCCCACTAGGATTTGCGTAATGTTTCCCATCAACAACCTATTTTTCCCAGGATTTGTTCAAATCTAGGTAGTAGTCAGATGCTAGGCCTAAAAATTGTGCAATACCCTTGGGAAATCAGGTTAGCTTACAGTCAGGAACGGACATCTTTCTCCAGCATTCAAGTAGTCTCTTGCATGTGCAACTCAGTTGACCGGTTCCCTCCGGAGCTACGCAAAACAGACTTGCATGCATGGGTTGTTTCTCCCCGTGCAACATGCAAAGGTATCCCCTATTTTAGGGATCTATGTTTAGTAGTTGGAGGTTACATGCAAGAAACAATTCAGAAAACTCCCTCCAAGTGTCGCTTCCACTTGATTTGTGGCATGTGTATCATAACCTCGATGTTATCAAAACTCATCAACCAGACCCTACTAAGCTCATTCCTCACATCAACCTTGTATCTCTAACATTCCACATCACATCTAGGTGTAGTCAACACATTCAGCTCAACTGTTTTGGGGTAAGCTCGCTTCCCATGCCTTGTTCTGCATTTCTATCACTTTTTGTGTATTCACTTGTGTGAGTGTTGTTTTCTTGATTTCTACAGACAACTCCCGACTACCAACTGTCAACTTCCAACTACTCAACTGTCAACTGCCAACTACTGGACTGTATCCAAATCCCAGCAGCCAACTGCCCGACTGGACTGTGTATTGTGCAATTACAACAGTCAGACAGTCTCTCAGCAGCCTGAACTGTGCCTTGTGTAGTCTTGGTAGTCAGTCTCCCAACTTCTTGGCTGAAAATGCGCAACCTTCATGATCATTCACCCATGCATGTTGCAAGTTAGTTCTCATGTTCATTTTGGTTTTCGATTCACAGATTGCTTGCTATGAGTATTGTCATGACTCTAGGTATTGGAGGTGTTCATCTACCTCTTAGAAATACAGGTACAATGGCTTCCAAGAGAGCAGAGATGAAGACACCGTTCAGTGCATGCTTGGGGATGCAATTGATCAAGTTTTTATGGGCTTTCCTACTCATGAAAACATCAAATTGTTCATTGACAAGGACGTCAATCAGTAGCATCACAATAAGCAGCATCATGAAAAACAATTGAATGCATCATACGAAATGCAGTGAACATCGTGAATGAAGCAAATGAAACAAATGCAAGAGGAAGTTTGTTGACAACATATATGTAGAGCAAAGTTGCAAGATCAAGCAGATCCACTGATAATGAAACCAACTTTGGAGACTCGGGCTATGAGGTGACAGTGCAACATGAAGATCGCGTGAAGGCAAAAGATGGAACAAAGAAGGAGTTACATGTGCTGAAGCAACAACTTAGGAAGAACATGAAGCTACATGGATAGTCCAATGAGTTGCAGCAAGAACATGAACAACAGTGGGTGCAACATGCACTCACAGATGAAACTGCCAATACAAGTTAAGGATCCATCCCAGCAGCTAACACAGAGGAAACATGATGAGCAGTGTTGTTGATCGCATGCAAAGGATATAGCAGAATGCATGTCGTTGAGTGCACACATGCAATCCAACCCATTCAACACACTCACCAAGGTGAAGACAAGAAGAAATTCAAACTAGGGCTGAACATGCACTTCAGCAAGTTAATGTGCATGACCACCAGCACACACTTGAAGATCAGCACAAACACTATGCATTAGTGTGTTGCTAGTTCAACCATACCTAAGAAGACCATGCACATGTTTGCAAACGAGTGGGATGAAAGGGCCGAACCAATGCACCGGTTGCAACAGAGGAAAGAGTTTTCTTCAACAAGATGTCACCATGAGGTACATGCTACCATCACAGATGACGATGCTTTGCATCAACTCTCCAGATTCACCACCATAAGCATGTCAAAGAGTTGGTCTCACCACAGCGGACCAAGTGTCAGTGATGTCTTGCAAGGCTTTCTCAAGCCATGTCATCTCACATGAGTACATGTGCATTGTAATGTTGAGTCATGTCAAGTGTAAGTCGAGTGTCAATCGTTGGATGTAACAATCATAGAGTAGGTGAAGAGTCATGAGGGTAGTTGAACTGACACAATGGGGGATGTCAAGGGTCACCCCACCGTTTGTTATAAATAATCCCTCATAGCTCATTGTATAGGCTTTTGGTCAGCCAAGGTTCTACTAAGACTATCTTAAAGAAGGCTTGGACAATATTGTAATGCACCTTGGCTTCTCCACTGCACGAAGCTAGTACATCTCTTTGGAGTAGTAGGTAGATGTGGTTGTAACGTTCCACTGATGGGGCTAGCAGGTTTACATGGTGTATTGTATGATTGTGACTTACACTTATTTGATAATAAGAGTCATCACATTTTCATGCATATGCTCTTATTGTAGTTGGACTATTCTGGTTTCCTTAATGATATATGTTGTTTAACTCATGTACTTGCATATGAACTGATTTGTATGCAATTATATGAATCTTGTTGTTAATGTGTTTGATATGTTGTTAATGGTGTCACCATCTATGTCGACTACTCTGTCAGACACCAGATATACATTTCTCATGAACCTGGTTATATCAACCATTACACTCGTCTCAGGCTGATCTATGAGTGTTGTTCATGTTATCTTACCTTGTATGTTGTGACTGTCACATCCATGTCGACTATTCTGTCAGAAGCTGTGCATGTCCTGTATGTTGTGTGTTCCTAGCTGAGTTGGGATTGATCCCTTTCAACCTAGAACTCACCTTCACCTTCCTCTCCCTTTGAAGTGTTGGAACCTCTCATACTCATTCCTTGACTCATTGCATCAGTCACACCCTTGCTACAGACAGAGTTATCTTACTTGCCTTTATGTGACATCATGGTCAAGGCATTACCTTATGACCCACTGCTAGGACTCCTACATTAAATGGTCTGAGGTCTAATTTGGACTTCTTATAAGGGAGATCCCCTTGACATGTTGGCGGGTCTAGCACCGTCAACATTTCTGGTGCTAGAAGGAGGGCCTGATGACAAGAAGTGTCCTCTCATCCAGTTTTGAACCTTTACATATCTTTCATGGAGTCTTGCATTATTCTTCCCCCAAGGTGTTTTTCGAATCATGATGATGTCTCCATCTCAAGGAAGCTTTTCAATCTCTTTTCCACTCACACGTATGATGGTGAAGGTGAATTGGCTTGTCCTGAGCACTTACATAACTTTCTCTCCATGATTTATGAGGAAGATGAGTTTACTGACGAACAAGTTGGTCTGTTTCTTGCATTCACACTTCAAAATATCCATTTCGTTGGTTGCTCAGGCTACCGACTGACACTGTGCACTCACATGAGCACTTATGTGATCTTATTGAAGACACTTTCTATCATTTTGATCCATACCATCTTGACTAGAAACTGTTACAGCAATGGAGGGCTCCACATTAATCCATTATTGACTTTTGGCAGCACTTCCGGCACTTACAGTTTCAAGATCTAAGGAGCCAGATGAAGTTTTCTTATCTCTGGGACAGGTTAGAGTATTTGCTTAAGAAATTTTCCCATCCCAAGAGAAATCTTGAGATCAAGCCTCACTCAACCTTCTTCGTTGATGGAGTTGCGCAATCGCACGTGGTAGTAGGAATTGTCTAAATGGACTGTTCGCCTCCCTCTCATTCAACAGTTCCACCATTGCCCTATGATGTTGAGGATCATGTTCACGCACTTGTTCAACCTTCACAGCCTCCCAACATCACTCCACACAATTTTCACGTAGATTAGGTTTTGAGTCTTTCGAGTTCTCATATGCATTCCTTTTTTCGACCTCTGTCTTCACACTCATGTGTTCTTATAGATGATGCTGTCTTGCATTCTTCCATTCTGGACTCTCCACTTGTTGTGAATGAGGAACAACCCACTGACAGAGTTGGTGTTGCACAACCAACATGTGATGTCATTCATGAAGAGTATAAATGGGAGCTTGAGCATCAACAGTCGAAGAAGGATGACTCCCTTCTGTCTAGCCCTTTCGTTCTTTCTTAACATCATTGGTGAACCTTCCATCCATGATTTTTCATGTGTGTCTTCATCCATGGATGTAGACATTGTTGATATTTCACATGACACACCGTATGTTAGCCCATCATCCAACCACAGAGAGGACCAATAATTCATTGAAAATCCACTTGATCTTTCATCTGCTCTTTCCAGAAATGCAAAGGGTGAACATCCTTCCTTCCCATCTACCCCTTTGTGTGATTTGTCAAATCATGAGGATGTCGACCAACATCTTGAATTTTCTGATATTGGTTGTCATAATCTCTTGACCTCATCATTCGATCATGATGTTGATTCACTCGTTGTTAATTCATCTAAGCCACTGGTCTATGAAGACCCATCTGTCAACAAAGTCGAAACCCACTAACCGTCGAGGCACTTCAGCTCGAGTTGATGGTTATGTTAGGCCCTTATTGTCCTAAGGTTTGTTTCGCTTCTGATCAAGAAATTGTTCAAACACTTAAGGCTCCTCATCACTCATCTATATGTACTCAAGATCGATCTAACACTGATATCACACTTCCTCCACTCAAACTGCATGATCCCATTGCTCATGCATTGGAGGAGTCTTATATTGCAAGCTCCCATGTGGGACACAAGTTGTCTTTGTTTATTATGTTTTCTTACATGTCACTGTCAAGAGTGTGCTTGTGCTTCAAAGTTTCATGTAGTGTCACACAATACCATGATAAGTCCACGGACTGTTCGTCATGCACATGCACTCACTTGTGTCCCGTGGGCACTTTGAAACACGAAGTGTGGCTATCTTCAATGTTATATCTTTCATGTATGCTGGTCCACATGACTGGCTTGCTCGCGGACCAAGCCTTCACAAACATGGGTCTGCCAATGCGCCAGTGGCTACATTGGAAATGTCACTTCACATGATCAGGCCCATGCACGTTAGTGCAGGAGTAGGAGTAGTGTTTGCTTTTAGTTGTTTGCTTGCATGCTTGTTTGCTTTCATACTTTGATTGCTTCTTTGTTTAATTCACTTTCTTTTTTTCTTCTACTCTTACTTTTCTTTGTTGATTGTTTGTCCATTCGCTTGCTTCATTCTTAGGTTAGTTCGCATGAAACCATGTGGGACTCATGAAATGAGCTGGGTAAAGTACAAGAGGGCTTGTACAACTATCACTATTTGGTTCTCTATCATCTTGCCTCTTTATGATGAACTTGTTACTCTTAGTCCATGAGATGTCGAAGGAAAATACGTACTCTTCAAAGTGAACCTTGGTGCAAACACAACGCTTGCATGCTAACTAGTGTCAACTTCTCTGGTCAATTGTTTTTGGGTTAACCCTTCTCAGCTCAGTGAAGTAGAGTAAGGTGTGGGGGGGGGGGGGAACTTAACAGGCACATCATAGATACAATAAACTAATTCTCTATTGGAACAACCTCCTCTTCTCTCAATAAGATGGGATCCCTCTTCCGCTTCTGAAATGAATAAGTTCTATGCATAGTGAAAATGAAAAAAATTAATAGTAAAAAAAATTCAAAAATTCAAAATGAATAAGGTGAAAGAAGAGAAAGGTTTCTTACGCAAGGAGGTGATGCAAGTAACTCTGTTGGGGTACTGGCAAGGCTCGCTGGAAATAGAGCCATGCTTGTGTTCCTATGTGACTCCATCGGGGTGTTGTCTAGGCCTTCTAGTAGTGGAGCAACACCAGAGATGAAACTTAGACTTTGATGACTATACTGCTTGTGAGATTATATACCCCTAAACCCCAATCGAAACAATTGTGTTGCCTTAGCTTGGAATGTGCGTCAATCCACCAAGATTCTAGCAGATGCTACATCTTACAATCAATCTACTATTAATCCAAGATGAGTTGAGAGATGAACAATACTTCCAGAGGTGTTAGACTTGATTTTCACGAACAAGGTCCATTCAGAGAGCTGGAATTCTACCAGTGTGTCGCCAAGTGTTGTAGAGGCTACAACCACCCTCCAAAATTTTTCCTTAGGTTTTTTTGGAGCCTCCCTGCCAACCTTCGTAGTAGCTTACCTTGATTCATCAAGTCCTCAATCTTCAATGTATTTCTTGCTCAAAGGCAACCTCTTGATCATAGTTTAATCTTTTCCCTTCATAGGCTACTCACCCAGACTTGGTCCAGCTACAGGCTGAGTAGCTTCCCAGTGAAATTTGCGCATTTATGGAGGGAAACCAACCTTCCCTCTAGAAATTGCGCAATTCCCTCAGACAGTCTACTATGCTCCAGGATTGCACAATCCTTCCAGCCAACCCTCCCAGTAGGATTTGTGTAATTTTTTCCATCAACAGGCTATTTAGCCCAGGATTTGCACAAATATAGGCAGAAATCAACTGTTGGGCCCAAAAATTATGCAATCCCTTGGGAAATCACCCCAGCTTACAGTCAGGAATGCACATTTTTCTCCAGCAGTCAAGTAGTTTCTTGCATGTGCAACTGAGTTGACCGGTTCCCTCTGGGACTGAGCAAAACATACTTGCATGCATGGGTTGTTTCTCCTAGGGTAGCATGCAAAGGCATGCCTTGTTTTAGGGATCTATGTTTAGCAGTTAGAGGTTACATGCAAGGGAGAATTTAGAAAACTCCCTCCAAATGTTGCTTCCCCTAGATTTGTGACATGCGCGTCACAACCTCGATGTTATCAAAAATCATCAACTGGACACTGCAGATCTCATTCCTCACATCAACCTTGTATCTCTAACATACCATATCACATCTAGGAGCAGTCAGCATATTCAGATCAGATTTTTTGGGGTAAGCTCGCTTCCCATACCTTGTGTTGCATTTTTGTCATTTTTTGTGTATTCGCTTGTGTGAGTGTTGTTTGCTTGATTTCTTTGAATGCTTGCTGTCATTTGCATGTATACTAGCTTTTCCTAGCTCTATTTTAGTTTTCATTACTATCTCACTACTATTGCATTCATGAAACATTTTTTTACAGACATTCACCCAACTGGTGAACTACCTCACCCACATGCATGTTGATCTATTTGCTGAATATTTGATTCCTGATTTGCATGCACTTTCAATCACTTCTACTATCACTTAGTGTCACCATGCATTTAATCGACTTACTTTCTTTCAGTTGCACATCGGCGAGTCAAGTCAACTTTGGCTTGGTCTCTGCCTTCACCAAGGCTACATTACATAATCTGGAGAAGGAAGGCTCACCTTCCTCTCTAGATTTGTGCATTCTAGCACAGCACTGGCCTCCTTGATTGAATTGCGCATTTTTAAAGGTCAGTGGCTGCTTGGCCCAAAAATTATGCAAATCTACCCCTGTGCCACTAGTCCTTCCCAATTGGAATTTCTCATTGCACAATCCCAGTAGCCAACTACCCGACTAGATTGTACATTGTGCAGTTCTAGTAGTTAGACAGTCTCTCAGCAACCCAGACTGTGCCTTGTGCAACCTTGGTAGTCGGTCTCCCGACCTCTCAGCCGAAATTACACAACCTTCGTGATCATTCACCCAGGTATGTTGCGAGTCAGTTCTCATGTTAATTTTGGTTTTCGATTAACAGATTACTTGCTATGAGTGTTTCCATGTCTCTAGGTATCACAAGTGTTCATCTTCCTCTCATAAATACAGGTACAATGGCTTCCAAGAGAGTAGAGACAAAGACACCGTTCAAAGCATACTTAGGGATGCAGTCGATCAATTGTCTATGAGCTTGCCTACTCACGAAAACATCAAATTGTCCATGGACAAGGACATTAAGTAGTAGCATCACAACGAGCAACATCATGAACAACAACTAAAGAAAACATACCAAATGTGGCGAATGTTGTGAATGAAGCAAATGGAACAAATGTAAGAGGAAGTTTGTTGACAACATATATACAGAGCAAAGTTGCAAGATCAAACAGATCCATTAATAATGAAAGAAACTTTGGAGACTCAGGCTATGAAGTGACGACGCGACATGAAGATTGCGTGAAGGTAGAGGATGGAACAAAGAAGGATTTTCATGTGCTGAAGCAGAAACTCAGGAAGAACATAACGATACATAGACAATCCAATAAGTTACAGCAGGAACAGGAACATCAGTGGGCGCAACATGCACTCATGGCTGAAACTGCGCTAATACAAGTTAAGGATCCATCCCAGCAGCTGACGCAGAGCAAACACAGTGAGTAGTGTTGTCGATCGCATGCAAAGGATGAAGCAGCATGCATGTCATTGAGCACACGCATATAATCCA
This sequence comes from Pinus tabuliformis, assembly GCA_031772625.1. Classification (NCBI taxonomy): domain Eukaryota; kingdom Viridiplantae; phylum Streptophyta; class Pinopsida; order Pinales; family Pinaceae; genus Pinus; species Pinus tabuliformis. Next base: position 642,300,320 of record CM062813.1, on the reverse strand, counting down.
ACCCATTCAACACACTCATCAAGGCGAAGACAAGAAGCAAGTCCAACTGGGGCTTAACACGCACTTCGGCAAGTTGATGCACATGACCACCATCACACACTTGAATATCAACACAAACACTATGCATCAGTTTGTTGTTAGTTGAACCATACCTAAGAAGACCATGTGCATGTTAGCAGACGAGTTGGATGAAGGGGCTGAACCAATGCACCGATTGCAACGAAGGCAAGATTTCGCTTCAGCAACATGTCACCATGAGGTACATGCTACCATCACAGATGACCAAGCTTGGCATCAGCTTTGCAGCTTCAACATCACAAGCATGTCAAAGAGTTGGCCTCACCATAGCAGATTGAGTGTCATTGATGTATTGCAAGGCTTTCTCAAGCCATTTCATCTCACATGAGTACATGTGCATTGTAATGTTGAGTCATGCCAAGTGTAAGTTGAGTGTCAACAGTTGGCTGTAACAGTCATAGAGTAGGTGAAGATTCATGAGGGTAGTTGAACTGACACAAAGGGGAATGTCAAGGGTCACCCAACCCTTTGCTATAAATATTTCCTCATAACTTATTGTATAGGCTTTTGGTCAGCCAAGCTTCTACTAAGAGTATCTTGAAGAAGGCATGGACAGTATTTAATGTGCTTTAGCTTCTCCACTGCACAGAGCTAGTACATCTCTTTGGAGGAGCAGGTGAATGTGGTTGTAATGTTCCACTAATGGGGCTAGTAGGTTTAAGTCGTGTATTGTATGATTGTGACTTACACTTCTTTAATAATAAGAGCCAACACATTTTCATGCATATGTTTTTATTGTAGTTGGATTGTTTGGGTTGCATTAATGATATATGTTGTTTAACTTACGTACTTGTATATGAACTAGTTTAATTGCAATTATATGAATTTTGTTGTCAATTTGTTGCATATGTTGTTAATGCTGACATCTTCCATGTCAACTTCTCTATCAGACACCAGACAGACGTTTCTCATGATCCTAGTTATATCAACTGTAACACTCATCTCACACTGATCCATGAGTGTTGTTCATGTTATCTTACCTTGTACGTTATCACTGTCGCATTTGTATCGATTGATCGTCGGAAGCTGTGCATGTCCTTTGTGTTGCATGTTCCTACCCGATTTGGCACTGATCCCTTTCAACCTGGAACTCACCTTCACCTTCCTCTCCCTTTGAAGTGTTAGAACCTCTCATACTCATTCCTTGACTCACTGCATCAATCACACCCTTGGTATTGACAGATTTATCTTACGTGCCTTTGTGCAACATCGCATTCAAGGCATTACCTTACAACCCACTGTTGGGACTCCTACACCAAATGGTCTGAGGTCTAATTGGGACTTCTTACTAGGGAGATCCCCTTGACATGTTGGAAGGTCTAGCACCGTCAACACCTTCTTATCGTGCAACAACTTCAAACAGGTTTTTAGGAAAGTGGTTTACAGAGAGGAATGTACATCGTGCACTTCATTGTTACGAGCAGTTTTCTCTTGACCTCCTAAGGTAGAAGCTTTAGTGAAATTATTGTTATGCTCCATAAAAGTTTATTTATCTTGGTTAAGGTCAAATCCAACTTCCTTTTCAGCAGCCTTGCACACCCATCCCTCGATCTCTGCCTATTTTCCCTTATCTTCGTCGGTGGCCATACCACTTCTTATTAATATATTTACACTATGATCTTCTTTGTGTGGTTCCGCCCTCGTCATCTGGATATTCTATGTAGGTTGTTGGAGCTGTTTCTTATTTTCTTACATTTTTGTTATAAGGATAGAGTAATATTCTATCACATGGTTGAATTGTGTGTAGAATTGACATGACAGATGCGTTGGGTTTTGGTAGTCTCACGTGAAGTCTCCTGCCTCACCACAGTTATAACGGATCACTTGTCCACAACCTCTACTAGCCCCTCCTCCTCTTCCTCTTCCTTGACCTTGAAATCCTCCACGTGCTCCACCCTCACCCAGCTCTTGAGGGTTATTTTTAGCCTGCATATGGTAGGTAGGGGTTCTATCCATAATCAATTCATAGCTTCAGTAATGATGCTCATCATGACCTATAGACTTGCAAAAATTGCAAAATAACTATTGAGGGGTATGTACAAACTTCTGTAGTAGATGACAATTGTTCGTTGCGTGCTATCCTGTAACCTGATAGATAGCACACCATGACGCACCTCTCGTGCTTGGCCCAGTGGTATTTTCTAGCTTCAGGGGAACAGGCACCCCCATAAGATATTTTTGATAAACCAGAAAATGGTCCTTATCGTGCCCATGGCCCTTGTGTTTCTAGTGCCAAACTTCAGCGCACACCTCAGGCTGGGCTTGCTTTCCTTTCTTCAAGCTTTGCAACTCCAAGTATGGGATTTCCATCAATGAGTGAATCCATTGTACTTCGATGTTTGTATCCTGTATGGGTGAGGGTTCCAACCTCATCGTGATTCCTAAGGTTTCTTCTTGCATTGCTATCTTTTGTTGTGAAAGTGGAAATCTTAAGTGTCATAAGACAGATGCAATATACCAGTCCTGATGCTGGGAATCTGTAATCACCATATTAGTCTACCTGACTAGGAATTTCAACCTCTAATCGAAGTCCTAGGATGGCTCATCTAAATTTTGTTGAATTTCTTTGAACTCAATTACCGACTGTGCCTTTGGCTTCGGCTTTATAAATTCTTTATTTAGTGCTTGCTGAGTTTCTACCAACATCGTGATGGGGTAATTTGCACAGTACTTGATATGCCAAGTTAAATCTAAGTCTTTTAAGAATGTGACCAGCTTTACTTTCTTGATGTCATCATCTGTAATTTTTTGTGTCATCCACACAACTCCTGCAACAAACTAGAATTTTTTGGGGTCTTCTCTCCCTACCCCTTTAAAAACCAGAATCTTCATCGCGTTATCCATGTTGAATGGTATAAGTGGAGGTGGAGGTGGAGGTGAAGGTGTAGGCATACGAGGTGGAGGTGGAGTGGATGGATGAGGTATCCTCAACATACCCCGATTAATCAATTGTACTTCACTTCTTGGTGTAGTCAGCATTGTCCCTTCATCATCACTAGATGGGGATTCGATCAATGGACTGTACTGTAAGCTCAACCTTTCATTTCTTCTAAATTATTTCCCACTTTGCATAGCTCAAAACATCAAGGTAATTACATAACCCTCTTTTCACATAACAATATTTTAATCCACATTTTTAATGACTTCAAATACTTACCTCATTATCCCTTGAAGAGCCTACATTTTGCTTCCATATTCCTAATATTTTCATCAATCGAAACTCAGTCACACAAATTCCAAGCATGCAATCAATTAAATGATGCACGACCCATGCAATGTTACCTTCTAATGCTTCCAGACATCGTACTAGTTCTGGAGTCCACATTATAGGGCCATCAAGCCTCCATGTTCCCTCACTATCCACCAATCTAGATAGCCACTCATGTAGTTCATTAGGGAAGAAACAATAGAATGCTTCAGTCTCATCTGTGTATAAATATCTTGGTAATCACTGCTCCTTAGAAAATTTACGACTCATGTTCTATTGACCCGGAAATTCATGCACTTTTTTTTCAATCCACTACTTGATCTTGTTCTTCATAAGAAACCACTTATTTGACATCACACATCTCTTAGATAGATCTCGGTCCTGACAATGAAACCATTTGTTGGCTTAAGCAGGCTTGACCTAGGTTCAGAGTTATTCGTGCCAACCAACAAAACCCTAACTGCTGGACCTTTTGGCAACAACCTGTGTAGCATCGGCTACAATCTCACCCAAAGAAGTATTAGGGGATGCTAGAACTACGTTTCTACAACCAGAAACTGTGTGATATTTATTTTGAAACCCCTATAGCTCAGAATTTCCTTTGCGTAGATTTATACCTTCCTATGGTCCACTACTGCAAATTTATCCAAGTGATCCCCAGGTCTTCTCGAAGGGTTGTGATTGTGCTTATCAGACATAAAATAGGCAGATTCATGACTTTCGCCTAGTAAATAGCAACCCTAGATCTCCTTCGCACAAATCTACCCAATTCAAACAGTTATAATAACATATTTATTTAATATCTTCATGAAAACAATTCATTATACTTTTCATGCATGAGTATTAAAGATCCAAAAGATTCACACAAAGAATACACTTTATTTCGTATAAAACATATCATTAAGTAAAGATGCATAAACTTAAAAAAATAAGAACAAGGCAAGGCACGGATGCAATAGATTTGATCCAAAATAGCCATTGTTAGATGTAACATTCAGTTACAGACTCTTTTCGTCCCTATGCACCTAGTTGTAGGGGCCAACGCACTCAGCTGTGGACTTACCAAGATCTCTGTGCACTCACCTGCACAAGTCTTCCCCTTTCTCCCAAGTACAGAAAACAAACCTTTCCTGTCTTAGAACCTTTCCCTTTCAATAGATCTTCATCAAAGTCAAGTTCTCCTAGATTCACTATGACTCAAATATTTATAGCCTTTCTATTACAATACCATGGCCCACATCCTATGGGTGAGTCTCAAAACCATCCTATTACTTATACAAGGGGCTAAATCACCTTTATCTCTTACTTAATTGCACACTTCGCTTCCACATTTCACGGAGACTTTACATTCTTTCCAAAATTATAACCCAACAATTAATTAAAATGTCACAAATTGACCCTAGGGACTCTATCCCAACAACAAGTTTGTTTGGTTCAATTCCCTCACAATCTACTAGAACTGCTACCCAAAATGCTGCAACTTCTGGTGACTCTGAGTTGGTTCTTGTGTCAGAGAAACCTCTAGAAAGTCCACCAACAGACCAAATTTCCAAAAACGTATTATTACAAGAAAAACATGGAGACAAACTTACAAAATACATACAATCAAGTAAGATGAATGATAAAAGACAACTAAACAATACACCACCAATACCATCCACTACTGTCAGAACTATAGCATATACAAATTTGTTAGATTTAAAGGATAATGATTAATCATAAGAAACCGAACAAATTGTATTCACACAATTGAGAAGGACAAAGGAATCAACTGCTAAGCAAATGAATTCACTTTCCAATAGCATGTAAAGTGCTAAAATATTTGATGGATAAGCTTAAGGAATTTAGGCAACTCCACTGGGATAAACTAAAATACAATGACTTCCAGCATTTCAATAAAAATGATATTGTGGCAAGAAAACTTGCTTAACTAGTAACTCATCAAAGTAGTAAGTTTGCTTAAGTAACAACTCCTATATACCTAGGAGATCACAAAATGGTGTAATAACCTGAGACTTTGTTGAAGTTTTTTAAGAATTGCTTTAGAAAGAACACATATTGCCTTCAAAAAAATCTTAGGAAAGTGACTTGAAATGATTAAATTCTGCAATTTGGACAAATATTTTTATTATCATCTAATAATGTATTGTGAGATTCCCAACAATCCTCTACAGCATGGGGTATTTATTATTAATCAAGATGACTCTATAGAATGGGTCTTCATTATGAAGCATGGTGACTAGTAGAAGAATACAGTCTTCAACTCTATAACTTTTTGCCAATATTTTTTTATTGATAGCTCTAATAGTAACACCACTACTTTCTTTCCTTCCCCTGTATCCCATGCTAGCACACACAAGAGAATGATATATTTGTTTTCACTTTTCATCATGTGTACTTAAGAGGAAATAATTTTAACAGGTGGTAACCAAACATTCCTAAGATAGTTGAGGTACATTTGACCATCCTCAAGGACATTTACATCACCAATTTTCAGGGATGTGAGTAACATCCCAAAAGAAAAAGAGATGTCCCCAATAATTTCCTTGTACCTCATGGGCAGGGAAACACTAAAGTCTAAGCCAACCCACTTTCATTTTTATCTAATGGTGACTGGATCCATTCACGGTGGGCTAACAATGAGCATAGATTCACTGATAGATCCATTAGTGGATGCATCCCTTGGGGGTGGGACACATCCTTAATGCAACTAGGTCCCATCCAAGATAAATGAGACAAGAATAAAAAAAAAAATATCTCATGTATATAGGTTGACCTTTAAATGGCCCTAGAGTTTTGATTGCATTCGATGAGGTTTTAGTTATGGCCTTGTCCCAATATCCAACAAGCATGTTTGTCTGGTTCAATTCTCTCACAATCTACTAGAACTGCTACACAAAATGTTGAAGTTTTTGGTGCCTCTAAGATGGTTCCTGTGTTAGAGAAACCTCCAAAAAGTGTACCAACAGACAAAATGTCCAAAAAAGTATTATTACAAGACAAACATGACCAGTAGCCTAGAAAATATGTACAATCAAATGGGACGAATCATAAAAGAGAACTAAACAATACGAAACCAATACAATCTACTATTTTCATAACTATAGAAGTAATGGGCATATACAGATTTGTTAGATTTATACGTTAATGATTAATCATAAGAACCGAACAAATTGTATTCACACAAATGAGAAGGACAAAGGAATCAACTGTTAAGAAAATGGCTTCACTTTCCAATAGCATGTAGGGTGCTAAAATATTTGTTGGATAAGCTTAAAGGATTTAGGCAACTCCATTGGGATAAACTAAAATAGAACAGCTTGCAACATTTTAATATAAATGATAATGTGGCAACAAAACTTGCTTAACAAATAGCTCACCAAAGTAGTAAGGTTTCTTAAGTAACAACTGTTATATACCTAGGAGGTCACAAAATGTTATAATAAATTGAGACTATGTTGAAGGTTTTTAAGAATTGCTTTAGAAAGAATATATATTTCCTTCAAATAAATATTAGGAAAGTGACTCAAATTTATTAGCTTCCTCAATTTGGACAATATTTTGATTATAATTTAATAAAGTATTGTGAGATTCCAAACAATACTCTACAACATGGTGTCTTTACTATCAAGCAAGGTGACTCTAGAGAATGGGCCTTCATTATTAAGCATGGTGACTAGTATAAGAATACAGTCTTGAACTCCATATTTTATTATCAATATTTTTTATTTACTGGTAGCTCTAATAGTAATACCATTGTGTGCTTTCCTTCCTTTGTATCCCATGCTAGCGCGACCAAGGGAATTCCATATTTATTTTCAATTTTCATCAAGCACACTTAAGAGGAACTAGTTTTGATAGGTGATACACAGACATTCCTAAGCCAGTTGATAGACATCTTCCCATGCTTAGGGACATTTACATCACCAATTTTCTGGCATGTGGGAAACATCCCAAAAGAAAAGGAGATGCCCCCAATAGTTGCCTTGTATCTCATTAATGGGGAAACACTAAAGTCTAAGCCAACCCAATTTCATTTTGCATCTGATGGTGGTTGGATCCAGTCGGGGTGGGCCTTATTACCCATCATATGGCATGAGAATTAATCCAGTTGAAGACCCCACCCAAGCAGGTTGCACTTGGAGAATTTTGGCTCTCTTGCTTGTTACCTATCATGTTATATGAGGCCTACACTTGTGAATATTTTCACTACTCTTGTCATTTCCATCACAAAGGGAGGTTTATAGGTTGGCCCAAGTTACATAAGAGAAAGATGAGAAAATCAATAAAATGAGGGGTGCAGTTTGGGCAAGAGAATAAATTGTTAAAAGATTGGAGGAGCATATACTTTATTGCACAATGAAGTGATAAAATTTGAATGAATGAAATCTAATATAGAGAAAAAAAAATTACACTAAATAACTCAACTAAGTGGAAGATCAATTGGATAGTACACCTACATTTTTTAACCACTGTTAGAGACAAGATGCATCAAAAGGGAAATGAAATTGAATAGTTGAAGAATTGTTGTAACTGAGAATTGAATAATGGGAACAAACATAAGAAGCAATCAACTTTTGAGGTAAGGAAATTGGGAAATCGAAGAAACAACTCGAAGAGTCTTCGTCATGAAGTGCACTTGAGACATCTTTAGTCATAGCACAAATCCACATTCAACAATTGAATGTTAAGATGAATATGCTTTCAATACAAAATTTGTGCTTGGACTATGTTGAAGCCCCGAAAATCGGGACTACAACAAGGGGGATACCCACCCAGTCCGGACCTTGGTTAACAACTCCTTTTCTATTTGGTATAGTGGGTCTGACTGGGGATATGGGACTAGTTTCCCAATTTATGTGTGTGTGTGTGAAGAATTCATATTTCCCTTCTAAAAGTTCCTAAGTGAAATGTTCTAATTCTAACTCTAATCTAACAAGATGCAAATTGTATTCTAGTATGCAGAAATATCTAAGTCTACACTAACCCAGGGTGTAATCATTCTGTTATGCGATCTAAAATGATTTCAGATATCAATTGGTAATAAAGATCATTCAACTGTTATGAGAAAAGAATTCAATAAAGATTAACCACTTCGTATAAAAAGTTAGACGAAACAGTTGTGAAAGGCATATCACACAATAAGCTACTCATACACTAAACATAAATAAATTGCTATCACCGTACAAAAGTGCCAAATGATAACTTAGACATTCACGCATCAATATATAAACAGCTGAACATGAATATCACTTTTAACACAAACGCAGAAATAGTTCAGATATAGAAGTACCATTTATAACTAGTTCTACTCATCAGCTTCAAGTGATAATGATTTATCTCTTCTTAATCCAACATCCACTAAGAGTACAGAAGTGCAACATTAGTAGCAGATATTAAATGCAGATATCAATAAATCCTGTTCCATTCATTCATCAAAACCTCCTTAGAGGGTACAAAAGTGCATGTTCTGGGGATAAATTTTTGATAAATTTCAGGACCCTTCTCTAAATGCATGAGAAGGGTTTAAATACTACCAACTAAATCTAAAAATAAATTTATTACAAAAACGTAGGATGCAGTTTAAATGACCGTACTCATTTCAGGCAAAAATAAAGCAAAATTAAAACTAAAACTGAATCTAAAATTAAAACTACTAACTAATTATTTATGTATCTGCTCCTTGAAATCGAGCGCGTTAAGAATTTTCTTGAGAAGAGTCGGCTGGCCGACTTTCAATTTTAGCTGTGTTGTGAAAACAGAATCGACAAGAGTTGGCATCATCTTCTTGGTAGAATTGATGATACACTTGAGAGTCATGCACTGGTTGTGTGGTTTTACCAAGTATGCCCAGTAATAATCCCAATTCAACTTGGTTAACCTTTGGATTGATTCTGCCTTTTCTTGAGCCTTCTGTCTCCATCCTGCCTGTAGTTGCTGTGCATTTGGTAGATACCCTGGAGTGGCTTTTGCGATCAGATTTTCTCTATGCAAATTTTCATGTATACATTCAATAACAATGTTTGTTACCGTGGCTGCTTCTTCTGCTGCTTGCTCTGCTTTCCTGAGTTGTGCATCCCATTTGTTAAAGAGAATTTCTTTGTGATTGTTTTTTATTATTGGTGAACCTGCTCGTTTTCCATCCTTTGTTTCTTGCCAGGACAAATATACAGTAACTCTTTTTTCAATTAAATCATAATCATGTCGTAAATCCACGACTTGATTAGTGATTTTATCACTTATTTCACAATACAAATTCCATTGTGATATTTTTTGGCTCAATGCTTCCTGTTGCTGTAGTAGTTGTTCATTAAAGGAAATGGATTATGTGATGAATTTTGTAAGTTTAGGATCATCCTTGTGCATCTCCTGCATATCCTGCAACTGTTTTTCTCTCTCAGCCAAACTGTTCTGGTAGCCTATTTGCATTCGTTGGAAGTCTTGTCGTAGCCTTTCAAGCTATTTTTGTGCTTCGTTGTTGGCGTTGGCTTGTTGCAACTATTGTTGCCAAACATGTATCTGTTCTTCCTTTTCTTTTAGAAGTTGTTGTACCCCAGATGCTTTATCAATAGTCGTTGAGGCATATTCTCCTGCGATCTGAGATAATTTGGTGAGATTCTTAGTGGGATCAGTACTAGGATCTTGCCATAGGACGTCTAATTGCTCTGCATCATGGGAGAGCATGTTTTCCAATTTCCTTTTCTTCCTTTGCCTTCTCACTACTACCTTGTTTTGTGGACTATAAAATATATCAAGAGGAGGAATCTCTTCTATCTAGAGTATAAGTTCAGAGGATGGGGTAATAGGAATATGTTCCGTATCTGAGACATTGCCAATTGTTCCTGTGACTATATCTTTTGTTGCATGTACATCACTCATAGGTGTCTTTGTTCTTTGTCCTTCTTGAATGATCAGATCATTAAAGGTATCCCATTCTTTATCTAGCTCGGTTCTGACTAATGGTGGCTGAAGGATGAGAGGGGCAGGATCCATTTGTGGGGAGGTAAAATCCTATTGCTGTGGGAGCTCTTTTGATTGGGCAGTATCCTTCACTGACCCCTCGCTTTTACCATGATGACTTTTTGATCTCTTGGAATGTTCAGGTGATTCTTTCCCAGACTTAGATTTAGATCTATTTGTGCCTGAACTTCCACTAATACTAATACTTGGAGTTGGTTCCCTTATGGGTTCCAAGCATAGTTTTTCCACAGGGAGACTAGCTAACCTCCTTTCTCTATATATCTTGAACCCTTGAAATTCTGCTGGAGGGAATCACATTTGGGCCGAATGCAGAACTTCTTCAATCGTACTTTCCTGTTGGAACATGTCATAAAAAAGATCTTCTTCTTTAGAAAACACCTTTATTTTGACTGCGACAGCGAAATTCTTAGCAATATGATGAGGGTCGAATGGTCTTCCTGGAAACTTGAATAATTGTAGACACGTTATGTTTTTTACTTCATTGAATGCATGGCCTACATCAAATAGTGAAAAGGTCGCATAGGCTACAGGAAATTGTGGCCAAATAGCATTCTTTTCATCCTTCAAATCTTTAGTCAAACCTCCTTCTCTGTAGGTTTGATAAGCAATTTCTTGTGCCAAGAGTTTATCAGGAAGATACAAAGGTAGGACGTGAGGGGGAGCGAGACTTCCGAATAACCTAACATATGAAAACAGTTATTTTCCGAACCATCTCGCAACAAGGAGTATATCTACCTCTGCTTCAGGAGAAAACCTTGGAACATCTTTATCATACAACACTTTGTACATGGGCAGCATGATTCCATGACAAATCTTGTAGAAATACAGAGTGAACTTAGAATCCCACAATTCTTTATGATAAACATGAATGGGTAAGGGGTCTTCAGTTGTCCATTTCTAACCCATCACAGGAAACTTGGAAATATAACAGATCGCATCCATCACATATGCAAATAAGTAGAAAGGGGGATAGATTCTCTGAGAAACAGTTCTTTTAGACCGGTAATTTACAATGGCTGTGACTAAGTTATCAGACAATATTTTAGCCCAGTCCACTATAGTAGCATTTGTGGCGGCATCCAATAATGGTAGCCATTCAGATGAAAATTTGTTAATGTCTGGCTTCCCAAAAAGTCTACAAAGCATCGCAGCAGCAAAGAAACATGGGGAGGTGAGAGAACTAGTGCTATACATACCATGTTTGTCCTTTTTTAGCGGTTCGTCTCTCCTTGACCAATCTTTGATGGTTTCCGCTAGGTCTTCATTCTCTTTGGAAAATTTCTCCATGAACTGTTTGTTATAAGTCACCTGTGGCTCTGGCAAATGATGCATGAGCCTCAAATCTTGTGAAGTGAATGAGCCAATCAGTCCTTGACCATGAGTCTTAAACTATCTATCCCTGATATTAGTGTTGTCCAATATCCATTTAACCATGTCAGTGTATGGAAGAATTTTCGGCCTCGCCACTATCTTGTGTAAGAACGAACAAGCTAGCTCTATAATGGATGCCTCAGAAGAACTATGTGAGCCTGCAGTAGCCTCAACCTCCATTACTCTAGGATTTTCTTCCTCAAGTAGACTATACATGCCTTGCCAAGTGGAAATAGCAGCGTCTCTATTACAGGTAGTGTTTGTATACAAGGGCGCCATTTCTTTCTCTTCAGAGCTCGGGGCTTTGCCTTTCTTTTCCATGGTATCCTACGTACTTCTTTGTATCGTTCTCTGTTCTTCGTTCCTGCAATTTACAAGTGAAGTAAGAATAATGATAAGGAAAGTTGACGGGAAAGTCTTAAATGCTGAAGACGTATAAAATATACCACCTTACGTGAAATGGCTTTTCGATAAGCACAAACCATATTCCATTAATGACTGGAAACTAACTTATTAATTAGCATTAAAGCGCATAACCAGGTCTCCAGTTTATGGAAAATACTTTTTCGAATGACGAGCCCGAAAGATTTGCCTTGAAGTGATTTTGTGATTTGCTTCGCAATATCACAGATCACAACATCGCATAATCCCAACATCGCAATATCGCTCCATCGCTTTATCGCTTGCTCGCTATATCACAATGTCGCTTTGCCGTTCTATCACAAAATTGCAATATCGCAAGATCGCAGGAGCGTGGCATATGACAATTTTTGTTAACCTGTTTTCTGTGAAATGTGATTTGCTATATGTGCCATCGCATATCAGCAGTTTGAGGTTTTTCTGTGTAAGTGATTTTTGAGGCATGTGATGCGATAAATGTTTTCTTAATGTGTAGTTTCGCATCGCGATCTTGCAATCTTAGAATTCGGCTTGCAAGGAGGTATTCATTATCTTTTTGCGATGCGATATTTCCTAAGGAATAATTCTACTTTATCATAAAACTTAGGCTTTTTTGATTTTTCAAGGGTATTTTCCTAAGTTTATGATGGTAAGTTTTATTAAAAAGGAAATACAAGCACTAATTAATTTTTAAATTTTTGACTAAGGGTCCCCACTTATTTAGTATTAGTAATAACACTAAATAAGAAGGGGGGTTGTTGTTGGCCACAACAATTGGCGATTCACTTAGAAGAACCAATTATCTCTGCTTTTCTTTTGAATTTTCTAAACTTCCAAAAAAGAAAATTTTCAAGAAAATTAAACATTATTATAGAAAGACAAAGTACATCATGCTTTTACCTATCAATGATATTTTGTTTCTTCTATTTTCAACTTTGATTATTTACTCCCTCAAGCTATTCCTTGTATCTACATCAATCATTACTTGGTTTATAAAGATAAAAAAAAGCCTTGTCTGTAAATCAGTTTTGAATATGCTCATTTGTCCTAGGTAGAGCCTCTGCTCCCAGCAAGCGTTCATAGCCTCGACAGGGTTACCTGTTACCCAATAATGATCATGTATCCTACTTAGAGAAATGTATGATTTTCAAAGAGAAATCCACATCCACACTTATTGCTTTCATTTTCATTTTTACCCTTAAAGAACAATGTCTTGGTTTGGTAGCCAATTTATGACACAGTCATTCACTGATTTATAGCTTTGCTGAACAAGCCGGCTCGTGATGAGACCCCTTGTCTTCTAATTGCAACAATCTTGAGTCATTGCCCTATTGTGGTATGTAGTATTGGCAAAGTCAGCAAGCTATAATATCTACGATCATGATAAATCGGCTCGTGATGAGACCTCTTACTCTTTAAGATAAAGTGTATCTTTGGTTCATTCTCCGAACATTGTAGCTTCCTAGGTGGGGTGGAAGTCATTATTTCCTTAAGATGGCTTTGGACAATAATAGTAGAGTTTTTGGAAAGAGATTTTCTACAGGGAATCTTTGTTTTATTATTGATACCTTTCATTGGACTCATATAAAACAATTTCTTACTAAAGGTCATTTTTTATCAAAATTTACAAGGTCGAAACTAGTATCATTTATAGGCCTAGAGTCTTTAACTGTATATTTCAATAATAATGATCAATTTTCTTAAAAGAATTCCATTTATAAAAGTGAAAAAACAGAATCTAAAAGAGAATTTGTGTCTTTTTCATGAATTCCGAATGTAACCATTTACAACTGGTTTTATTATGAAACTAAAACAACTACTCTAAAAAAAATAGAAGAATGATCTCCTATGCAAATTTTTTTTGAGGATATGTCCGTTAACAGGTAAAGATTCTCTTTTTCCTGTTAAATCCTGTAACATAAAAGTAGATAGACCTATGACTTCTACAATTTGAAAAGGGCCAAGCCACATTCGTTGAAATTTTGTATATTTCCCTTTTTCCTCATGAGCCTTGTCCCATTTTAGAACTAAATCTCCCATCTGAAAATCTTTTTGGATATCATGTTTGAATCAAAAGAAGCTTTCACTAATGCTTGTTGATGAGCATGAGTTATTTTAGCTCGTTCTCGTTTTTCTTCTAACTTAATTATTTCCAGCTGCCTTAGTTGTAAGGAAGAAATTTGTGCTTCATCAATATATTGAACCAAGGCTAAAGAGGGAATCGCCAAATGAGTTGGGAGAACCACTTCCTTCCCATAAACTAAATTGAAGGGGGAAGTGCCGATAGAGTCTTTATGCGTTATTCTATCTGCCCACAAAGCATATATTAAAGATTTGTGCCAATTTTTATGATTTTGGTCAATGGTTCACTTAATAGTTATTATTAAGTTTTTATTTGTAGGTTCGGCTAACCCATTCCCTTGTGGGTAATAATTGGCAGAGTATTTAAGCTTGAAACCTCTTTTGAGTGCAAATTCAGCCATGGCATTACCAGAAAAATATGATGCATTATCAAACATTAAAGCAGAAGGCAACCCAAACCTGGTGTTTATGAACTGATATCTGAACTCGATGATGTTTTCAGCATTATCCGTCTTGAGTGGAACTGCTTCTACCCATTTCGTAAAGTAATCTGTTGCAGTAATGATATATCTATGATGTTTAGAAGAGTGAGAAACGATCTCACCTATTATGTCCAGTCCCCATTGATCGAAAGGATGCTCAATGTTAACTGGTTGTAGTGGCAAGGATGGTTTCTTTTGCCTCCCAGTAGTGGTTTGACAGACTTGAAATTTCCTCACGTAGTTATGTGAGTACTTGAATAATGTGGGTCAGTAATAGCCTGTGCGTAAGATTTTATGAGCAGTAGCGTCTCCAGCATAGTGTCCGCCTACTGGCCCATCGTGGAGTTCCTGCAAGAATTTTTCAGCTTCAGATTTCTCAAGACATCTAAGGAGAATAGAATCATAATTTATTCTAAAAGGAACATCATTCACTAGCTGATATTGTTTGGCTTTCAACCTTAGAGCTCTTGGTAGAAAATTTGATGAAAGGAGGTTTTGTAGATAATTTGGTATCTGATGTATCTCTGTAATTTCGGATCATCTAGATCTGAAATTGTGACTTGTAGTAGCTTTTTGCATCCTCTTTCCAATGCCACAAGTCTGACCCAAATTGGATTCTCCAAGGGAGAGTTATGTGAAACCTCCCACAGTGACTTGCTTTTAGACTAGTTCAGTAGAGCGAACTTGTACGACGTGCCACGAGTCACTGTTTCAACCTTTGAATCTAAAACACACATACACGAAACTACAGTCTGTCCTCTTTCTGTACCTTCTTACGAAATTTCAATCCGATCTCCAGAGAGAAAGTTATGACGATTTTCCCCAGGTCACCTGTTTTGAATGTAATTCAGGAGTCTGCAAAAAGACCAACTTCCTCAGATCATATCTCCGCAAATATCGCGCGAAAAGCTCTGAAATTCAGACCCAAGGTTCAACACGATTTCTTCTAAAATGGGTTTTTTTTCGACTTCTGAAACATCACAGAAAAAAAGTTATAGCGAAAATTCCACGATGACCTGTTCGGAGTAGCAAAACCCTAGAATCCAAAGCTCTGATACTAAATGTTATGAAACCAGCTCAAGAAAAGATAGAAAAGATAGATCAACGCCTTAGAATTCAGCCTCTTCGAGGGGGCAACCTCCTTTACATTACATAAATGAACAATTCTTTGATGATACAAATGACAAAACCTCCTTTCTATATATAGGAGTCTAAGGAGTCACAATATAATCCAGCCGACCTAACAATAATAATATAAAGCCACAAAAATAACAATAGAGGGATTCTATGGGGTACAAAAATAACAACATGGGGGTAATAGGGGCACAAAAATATAAATAAGGAGTATAACTACAATAGTAATGGGGTAATCACTAGTATTATAGGGACCCAACAATCTTCCTTGAAATAAACCTTCTTAGATTTTCATTCTTCTAACACGTTTTTCTTTTTAAGGCTGTAATACGTTTCTCTACTGCTATTGCTTCTTTCATATTTTTGGCTAAAGTTGTTTTGTTAGCCCTATCAACAAAGATTGCTATGTTTGATGGTAAAGAAGTGATGTACCATTCACTTCACACTTCTTCGCTAGGCTTGGAAGAAGTAGGAATTTTGTTTAAGATTTTATTGAAACGTAAATTGAAACCTTTGATAGGTTCTTTTGACTTGGCCCTAAGGTTAGACAGGTTGTTAATCAGTGTCGCCGTAGACCTGTCATCACCAAACTTAGTCAGAAATTGTTCTTGGAAAATTTCCCAACTAGTAATAGATCCAGATGGTAATGAGAAATATCATGATCTAGCAGTTCCTTGCAGAGTACAAGGAAAAATTCAAACAAAAACATCTTCGTTGGTAACTCCATTGAGATTTATGGATAGCATAAAGTTATTTATATGTTCTTTCGCTAGCATGCCTGCCTCAGGATTAAACTTAGGTAGCCATTTTTTAGGATGGGCCAGTAATTGACTCAAGGGCGCAAGCATTAAGACTGCCCCTGGGTTATTCCATGGAGATTGGGCCACGTTGATCTATTAATAGAGGAAAGTGCAGAAGATGATCCCTACAGTTGAGAAGATGAGGATATTATGACTCCAGATGATTGAGAAGGAGATGTGCGAGTACAGGTGGATTGATGAACAATGATCTTAAGTGGAAGAGTGGATCATTGACTTCACGATGGGGAGGTTGAGATGGATGATGATGATGAAAGAGTCTCTCTATCGTACCCTTTAGGAGATTTCCTTGCTCTCTTCCTTGTAGGTAGAGGTAACTCGGTTGGCAGAACGCCAAATTTTTCGCTCTTTAATCAGGTAAGAGGATGAGCAGGGTTATATTGTGAAGTCACGTTGCCTTGAGATTTATCAGATTTTTGAGGATATATAGAAAATTATTGAAGTTTGTGAATCAAAGATTCAACTTCAGGAGGTCCAATAGTAGATTGTTCTGAAATGTCAGGGTTTTTAGCAGCGGTTGTTACTCCTACAACTTTTGGCTCTGGATTTAAGGATTCTAAATGCAATGGAGAAGTTGGGGGAGATGGTGAGGGCGATCTACTGTCAGAATGGTATTTAGATTTAGACTTACTTGCCATTCACAGTTTGGGGCCCTCCTTCTAGCACCAAATATGTTGAAGCCTAGAAAATCGGGTCTACAACAAGGGGGATACCCACCCAGTCTGAACCTTGGCTAGCATCTCATTTTCCGTTTGGTATAGTGAGTCTGACTGGGATATGGGACCAGTTTCCCAATTTATGTGTGTGTGTGTGTGAAGAATTGATATTTCCCTTATAAAAGTTCTTAAGTGAAATGTTATAATTCTAACTCTAATCTAATAACATGAAAATTGTATTCTAATAAGCAGAAATATCTAAGTCTACACTAACCCAGGGTGTAATCCTTCTGTTATGCAATATAAAATGATTTCAGATAACAATTGGTAATAAATATCATTCAACTGTTATGAGAAAACAATTCAATAAAGATGAACCACTTCGTATAAAAAGTTAGACGAAATAGTTGCAAAAGGCATATCACATAATAAGCTAGTCATACACTAAACATAAATAAATAGCTATCACTGTACAAAAGCTCCAAATGATAACTCAGACATTCACGCATCAATATATAAACAGCTGAACATGAATATCACTTTTAACACAAAGGCAGAAATAGTTAATAGATAGAAGTACCATTTATAACTAGTTCTACTCATGAGCTTCAAGCAATAATGATTTATCTCTTCTTAATCCAATATCCACTAAGAGTATAGAAGTGCAACATCAGTAGCAGATATTAAATGCAGATATCAATAAATCCTGTTCCATTCATTCATCAAAACCTCCTTAGAGGGTACAAAAGTGCATGTTCTGGGGATACGTTTTTGATAAATTTCAGGACCCTTCTCTAAATGCATGAGAAGGGTTTAAATACTACTAACTAAATATAAAAAAACTTTATTACAAAAATGTAGGATGTGGTTTAAATGACTGTCCTCATTTCAGGCAAAAATAAAGCAAAATTAAAACTAAAACTGAATCTAAAATTAAAACTACTAACTAATTATTTTTGTATCTGCTCCTTGAAATCGCACGCGTTCAACATTTGCTTGAGAAGAGTTAGCTGGCCGACCTGCGATTTTAGCTGTGCTGTGAAAACAGAATCGGAAAGAGCTGGCGCCATCTTCTCAGCAGAATTGATGATACACTTGAGAGTCATGTACTGGCTGTGTGGTTTTACCAAGTATGCCGAGTAATAATCCCAATTCAACTTGGTTAACCTTTGAATTGATTCTACCATTTCTTGAGCCTTCTGTCTCTAGCCTATCAGCAGTTGCTATGCATTTGGTAGATACCCTGGAGTGGTTTCTGAGATCATATTTGCTCTATGCAAATTTTCATTTATACAGTCAATAACGTTATTTGCTGCCATGGCTGCTTCTTCTGCTGCTTGCTCTACATTCCTAAGTTGTGCATCCCATTTGTTGAAGAGCATTTCTTTGTGATTGTCGTTTATTATTGGTACGCTTGCTCTTTCTCCCTCCTCTGTTTCTTGCTAGGACAAATATTCAGTAACTCGTTTATCAATTAAATGATAATCATGTTGTAAATCCACGACTTTATTAGTGATTTTATCACTTATTTCACAATACAAATTCCACTGTGATATTCTTTGGCTCAATGCTTCCTGTTGCTGTAGTAGTTGTTCATTCAAGGAAATGGATTCTGTGATGAATTCTGTAAGTTTAGGATCATCCTTGTGCATCTCCTGCAACTGTTTTTCTCTCTCAGCCAAACTGTTTTGGTAGCCTATCTGCATTCGTTGGAAGCCCTGCTATAGCCTTTCAAGCTGTTTTTGTGCTTCGTTGTTGGCGTTGGCTTGTTGCAACTATTGTTGCAAAACTTGTATCTGGTCTTCCTTTTCCTTTAGAAGTTGTTGTACCTTAGATGCTTTATCAATAGTCACATATGCTCCTACGATCTGAGATAATTTGGTTAGATTCTTAGTGGGATCGGTAGTAGGATCTTGCCATAGGATGTCTAATTGCTCTGCATCATGAGAGAGCACATTTTCCAATTTCCTTTTCTTCCTTTGTCTTCTCACTACTACCTTGTGTTGTGGACTATAAAATATATCAAGAGGAGGAATCTCTTCTATCTTGAGTATAAGTTCGAAGGATGGGGTAATAGGAATATGTTCCATATCTGAGACATTGCTAATTTTTCCTGTGACTATATCTTTTGTTGCCTATACATCACTCGTAGGTGTCTTTGTGCTTTGTCCTTCTTGATTGATCAAATCATTAAAGGTCTCCCATTCTTTATCTAGCTCGGTTCTAACTAATGGTGGTTGAACGATGAGAGGGGGAGGATCCATTTGTGGGGAGGTAAAAGCCTGTTGCTGTGGGAGCTCTTTTGATTGGGCAGTATCCTTTACTGACCCCTCGTTTTACCATGCTGACTTTTTGATCGCTTCGAATGTTCACGTGTTTCTTTCCCAGAATTAGATTTAGATCTATTTGTGCCTGAACTTCCACTAAGACTAATACTTGGAGTTGGTTCCTTTACGGGTTCCAAGCGTAGTTTTTCAACAGGGATACTAGCTAACCTCCTTTCCCAATATATCTTGAACTCTTGAAATTCTGCTAGAGGGAATCACATTTGGGCCGAATGTAGAACTTCTTCAAGCATACTTTTCTATTGGAACATGTCATCAAAAAGATCTTCTTCTTTAGAAAACACATTTATTTTTACTGCGATAATGAACTTCTTAGCAATATCATGAGGGTTGAACGGTCTTCCTCGAAACTTGAATAATTGTAAACACGTTATGTTGTTTACTTCGTTGAATGCGTGGCCTACATCAAATAGTGAAAAGGCCGCACAGGCTATAGGAAATTGTGGCCAAATAGCCTTCCTTTTGTCCTTCAAATCTTTAGTCAAGCCTCCTTCTCCGTAGGTTTGATAAGCAATTTCTTGTGCCAAGAGTTTATCAGGAACATACAAAGGTAGGACGTGAGGGGGAGCGAGACTTCCAAATACCCTAACATATGTAAACAGTTCTTCTCCAAACCATCTCGCAACAGGGAGTATATCTACCTCTGCTTCAAGAGAAAACCTTGGAACATCTTTATCATACAACACTTTGTACATGGGCAGCATGATTCCATGACAAATCTTGTAGAAATACGGAGTGAACTTAGAATCCCACAATTCTTTATGATAAACATGAATGGGTAAGGGGTCTTGAGTCATCCATTTCCAACCCATCACAGGAAACTTGGAAATATAACAGATCGCATCCATCACATATGCAGATAAGTAGAAAGGGGGATAGATTCTCTGAGAAACAGTTATTTTAGATAGATAATTTACAATGGCTATGACTAAGTTATCAGAAAATATTTTAGCCCAGTCCACTATGGTAGCATCGGTGGTGGAATCCAATAATGGTAGCCATTCAGATGAAAATTTGTTAATTTATGGCTTCCCAAAATGTCTAGAGAGCATAGCAGCAGCAAAGCAATACAGGGAGGTGACAGAACCAGTGTTATACATACCATGTTTGTCCTTTTTTAGCGGTTCGTCTCTCCTTGACCAATCTTTGATGGTTTCTGCCAGGTCTTCATTCCCTTTGGCAAATTTCTCCATGAAATGTTTGTTATAAGTCGCCTGTGGCTCTAGAAAATGATACTTGAGCCTCAAATCTTGTGAAGTAAATGAGCCAATGAGTCCTTGACCCAGAGTCTTAAACTATCTATCCCTGATATTAGTGCTGTCTAGTATCCATTTAACCATGTCTGTGTATGGAAGAATTTTGGGCCTCGCCGCTATCCTATGTAAGAACGAACAAGCTAGCTCTGTAATGGATGCCTCAGAAGAACTATGTGAGCCTGCAGTAGCCTCAACCTCCATTACTCTGGGATTCTCTTCCTAAAGTAGACTATACATGCCTTCCCAAGTAGAAATACCAGCGTCTCTGTTATAGGCAATGTCTGTATACAAGGGTGCCATTTCTTTCTCTTCAGAGTTTGGGGCTTTGCCTTTCTTTCCCATGGTATCCTGCGTACTGCTTTGTATCGTTCTCTGTTCTCCGTTCCTACAATTTACAAGTGAAGTGAGAATAATGATAAGGAAAGGTGACGGGAAAGTCTTAAATGTCGAAGATGTATAAAATATACCACCTTACGTGAAATGGTTTTTTGATAAGCACAAACCATATTCCATTAATGACTGGCAACTAGCTTACTAATTAGCATTAAAGCGCATAACCAGGTCTCGGTTTATGGAAAATACTTTTTCGAATGACGAGCTTGAAAGATTTGCGATGAAGCGATTTTACGATTTTCTTCTCAATATCGCAGATCGCAACATCGCATAATCGCAACATCACAATATCGCTTTATCACTTGCTCGATATATCGTAATGTCACTTTACCATTCTATCGCAATATCGCAATATCACAGGAGCGTGGCATATGACAATTTTTGTTAATCTGTTTTCTGCAAAATGCAATTTGCGATATGCGGCATCGCATATCGGCAGTTTTAGGTTTTTCTGCGTAAGTGATTTTTGAGGCATCTGATGCGATAAATGTTTTCTTAATGTGTAGTTTCGCATCACAATCTCGCAATCTTAGAATTCGGCTTGCAAGGAGGTATTCATTATGTTTTTGCGATGTGATATTTCCTAAGGAATAATTCTACTTTATCATAAAACTTAGGATTCTTTGATTTTTCAAGGGTATTTTCCTAAGTTTATGATGGTAGGTTTTATTAAAAAGGAAATACAAGCACTAATTAATTTTTAAATTTTTGACTAAGGGTCCCCACTTATTTAGTATTAGGAATAACACTAAATAAGGGGGTTGTTGTTGGCCACAACAGACTACTAATTACCCAATGAACAAACAATTTGTTTGTAACAACATAAATTGAAAGTCCAAATACAAATTGTTGAATCAAAACAAGAAGATCAATGGATGAAATAGAAAGACTTAGAGGATTCCAAGAAGTATCAAAAATACAAAGACGTCAAACAACTTGTGCAATATAAAACACTACAATATGGGAGTGACATCAACCAATCATAAACTTAATGGAGTAGTTGCAATATTGGGAAACTTAACCACAACAAGTTCTTGTAGAATATAGTAAAGAAAAGACAAGTAAAAGTAGATTTTTGAAGAGGGTCAACATGAAAAACAAGCTCCAAGTATTTTCTCCTCATGTGATCATGGGTTATCC
Source organism: Pinus tabuliformis (assembly GCA_031772625.1). NCBI lineage: Eukaryota > Viridiplantae > Streptophyta > Pinopsida > Pinales > Pinaceae > Pinus > Pinus tabuliformis. Next base: position 642,277,977 of record CM062813.1, on the reverse strand, counting down.
TCTTGGTGCCTCATGATTTGTGTATATTATTCAATACGAAAATACAACACTTTAAGACTAGGTTGGATGAATTGATAGAAAAGATCATTGATGAAGAATAGGATTGAGCTATGAAAAAAATTTGATGAAAGCGAGAAGAGGAATGGACTGAACACCCATTAGGTGTTTTTTAAAAAACTAGAAATACATTGGCTTAGTCAGGAATATTGAATATTAATGGGGGAAATGATAATCCCCATTTGCAATAACTCATTTTCTATGTTTTTGTTAGGTAATACCTTGTTTAGGACTAGGTCTAGGCTTTTAATCCAAATCGACAACGCTAGAAACAAAGTATCTTTTAGAAATTTAGATAACTAAGTGTTTACCATGTTTCCTCTGTTAGCCTCCATCTACTTTGTGTCTTCATTGCTTGTGCTCAATTCTAGCAAGATCTATGTTGGTATGCTAGGCTAATTTTTGTCTAGTCTGCTCATTCCATTAAGTTATTACACTCTGTCATACTCCATTAAGTGACTACTCCATCTCTTTATGGACCATAAGTTACATAATGTACATAGCATTATGTTAGAACTGAAAAAGTAATACCTAGAACTTACAAGAATTTTTAGGAAACACATTTTAAAATTTTGAAAGCATACAAGTTCATGACTAATGCTCATATATATAGCCATTACTAGCAGTCCCCACAAGAACACAATCCATACTTAAAATGATGAAATTGGTTTGCATCCCTTACAATAATTTATCACTTCACGATCTTGGATATGAACTTCATTTCATTGTAGCAGTCATCACAAACATGAAGGTTTTTTGTTATCTGTATAGTGCTTCCAAAGATTGTATTCATAAGAGAAAACTTTATGTCTAACTTTTCATTATGACTGCACAAAAGGTGTTCCTTCACTTCATCCTCAAAATTTTTCCGTGTAAAGGTTGTTTTAGGGACATATCCTACCTCCTTCATCTCCCTAGCCAAAGTCTCCAATATTTCATAGATTACATCTGTCTAAGCAACTGATCTATCTCCTCTAAGGAAATGATGTACCTTTTTATTTAATTGAACATAACTGCATATTTGTATCCTTTTCAATCATCGGTATTTCATTATTTTTCTGACTTTTTCCACACCATCCCACTTTGGAGCCATGGCATAGATGTTTGACATCAATACATAACATCCAACATTTTTAAGCTCTAATTTAAGGAGGTATTTGGCTACATGTTCTCCTAATTGAATATTGTAATGAATTTTACAAGCACTAAGCAAGGCTCCCCACACACTAGCACTAGGTTCTAATGGCATGTTTTCTATGATGTCCTCTACCAAGTACAAACATCTAGCATGACCAAGAAGGTCAACCATGAAAGCATAATGTTGTACTCTAGGTGTGATAGAGTAATCTAGATCCATACAATGAAAGTATTGCTAATCCTTATCTATAAGGCTAGCATGACTACATGTAGAAAAATACAAACAAGCATAATATGGTTAGGCTTCATGCTTATCAGTTGCATTTGGGAAAAGCATTCCAGGGCATGCTCACCATAACTAGAAACTATTGAATTCCATGAAACTATGTCTCATTTAGACATCTCGTCACAAAATTGGCGTGCCAGTTCTATTTTCCCATATTTTTCATACATATCTATGAGAGCAGTCCCCAATAAAATATCATACACAAATCATGTTCTAATATTATAACCATGGATCCACTTATCCCATTACACAACTGCTAACTGGGCACAATCTAGGAGCACGTTCACCATGGTGACAAAGTCAAGTTTAATGTCTACTATTTTCATTCTTCTAAGAAACATTAAATTTTCATTTGCATTTGCATTGACCACATATCCAGTAATCATGGCATTCCAAGGGACCACATCAATTTCAAGAATTTTTTCAAACACAGAAAACACAATATCTATACTCCTACATTTTGCATACATATCGATGACTGAAGTTCAAACAAAAACATCTAATTTAAACCAACTTCTAGTAATGTAATCATGTATCCACATGCCTTGTTGTAGAGCTCCTAAATGGTTGCATGCATGGATGACACTCACCATCATAAACCAATTTGGCACCACACCTTCCTTTCACATTTCATCAAATAGTCCTCTTTGATGCCCTCTACCAGAAGCTGGGCCAAGCCCTTTAAACCCTCTTATGCCAGATCTTCATGAAATCGTAGGGATAGATCCGAAAATCCATCACTCTGCTACAAAATGTTCACCAAATTGTTGACGTCATGGCTACAAACATGAAACAAAACCCATCAAAACCCTCGAAAATTCAATCACATTTTAGTTTAGAAACCAAAGACTAAGAGAAAATGGCTCCAAAGCCCCTCAAACCCTTGTGAAGTTATGTGGAATTTTGATGGCCTGAAAGTGGAACAATGTTTTGGTTAGGTGGTGCATCGGTTGAGAACCAAAGGCACATTGGTGTATTGGTTCTGATGAAGGTTTGAAACTTTACCAACCAAAGGCACATTTGTGTATTGGTTCTGATAAAGGTTTGAATCTCGCCAGAGATATATATTATGAGCAGTTAAGTTGGAAGGCTCGTCCTTTCTTATTTACATTAACAGGTTAATTGGCCCCCTCTCTTGGTTTCTTTCCCATTTTGTTTCGGTTTACAATAATTGAATTGTATGGTGGTGAGAGCAAAAGCATTTGAAAATGTTGTATAATTCTCGCTCTTTTTATTTTAGCTTTTCTTTGATTTTTCCCTCCACCACTTTGATTTGTGTTAAGATATTGAAGATTTTTTAGCCTTTGACTTGTATTAAGGTATTGAAGAGTTTTTAGCTTTTTAAATAGGTATGAGGTTGTGAATTTGACGTGAATTTTTTAATTTTTCTTGCAGAAAAAATAAAAAATTGTAAAATATGAAAATGGAAAAATAGATTAATTTGTCTTTTAAGCTATTTTTAATATTTATAATGTTGGTATGTTTTCTAGAATGTTTTCACTTTTCTTTTAAGTGAATAATATAATTTACATAATCCCTTTATGATTACATTTTTAAAAAGTCATTTCAGTGAAGAGATTTTTAAGCATGCACTTTTATATTAAAGCAGAATAACATGTAACAATAAATTTATAATTAACTTGTGATTAAGTTGGTTATAATTCTTCTTAACATGTATTTATAAATGTGGAAGAGTATCTCTTTATTATTTTCGTGGGGAGAATAAGGGTTAACTAAACAATTTGTTATCAATGTTGATGGGTATTTGGCTAGTTTTACAATATCAAATGCCTAGATCAAATCTCTTGAGTAAGGTGTGCCAATCCACACTAACAAGTATTGTGTATGTCATCCATGAATGTGGGGAAGCAACTACTTTGTCTCTAAATTTTAACACTGCAGAAGGATTCAAAGACCCCCTTTATCTATGAATCTGTATGCAATGTCAAAATTTAGTGATATGTAACACTTCAATATCAAAATTGCAATGTTCCATTATTGGAGTGACACAATTAAAAATGACTAGCATAAATGACTAAATGATATACTTGTTGTACTTTTTAGTTGGTCATATTTTTACTCTTGGACTATAATATTCATTTACGTTAATCATTTTTATTTTTGTCACTTATTCTCTAGTCATATATTTTAGTGCTAGACTAAATTATTCATTTAAGTTAGTCATTTCTAGTTGGGTCAATTATTATCTAGTCATTTATTTTATCCCTAGACTAAAACAATCATTTAAGTTAGTCGTTTTTAGTTTGTTCACATAAAATTGTTTAAACTTAGTGGTAATTCACTTGAAATAGTTGCAGTGACTAAATTTTTTTGTCGTGTAGTCACTAATCTCAAATTTTGTACCAGTGAATTAATGTCAATTCCACTTCAAAATTTCATTCTCCCATATAGATGCGTAAATAATCTCAGTATACCCATATGTGACATCTAAAAACATAATATCAACATTTGAATTTCCATCGAAAAGGTCCACAATGATTCCAAGCTCAATGAAAGTATGGTCAACGAAGATATCAAGATATTCATGAACATCATTGTAATATGAAAAATTTCCTTTTAAATTCATGTCTGTTGTGTCATAATATGAGGTTGCTTTAGAATTCATAATACTAGACAAATGGGGTTTTCAAGACATTTAATTAAGACAAAAGTAACATTCCATCTTAAATTTTTCATTTTATCTCAATTATTTCATCTCAACTATCACTACTACATAAGTGATACATACAAACTCAATTGAATACATTTTTTTATAACATTTTGTCTTAAATTATGACAAAATAAACTACTTATGTACCACGTCACCGCCTCAAATTTTGAGGTGGGTGGTGCTTCATATTTTAAGTATCCACTATCATTTTCTTCAAACCGTACATAGTCAATGAATGAAAACCATGGGTTATTCATTTATGATCTACCTTGTAAAATTTTCCATCTTGAAAACCCCTGTAATAAGGGAAATCAATGGTCATGAAGTTTATGTGTGGTCACCACTACCATTTGCATTATAGCGTGCTTCGTAACCTCTGCAATTGCCATCTTAGTGCAATCCTATGTGGATTTAATGCTTTCACATTCCAAGATGATACACAAGTTCTCATATGAGGCAAGGATCATGGAGAGAGGGGCACAGGGTAGTCAATCCAGTGCACCGGATCAGGAGAGGCAATATTAAGTACTATGGGATGTTGTGGAGCCATTTCGTTAAGTGGAACTTGCAGAGACGAGTGCTTACTGTTGAGTATCAACCTCTACCAATCCCTATATTTATCACAAGGTAAGAGATTGTTCAGTATGGTGATCATTGCCATCCCATTCCTTGGGTAGCTCTTTGAACATGTTGCAGCAAAACATAACTTTTTATTTTTCTTAAATTTTATTTTCCTTTGAATAATACTCTATTAACTGAGTTTCTAGGGTCTCTTCAGAGTTAATTTGGTCATAGATCTTGGACTAATAAATCCTTTCTCAGTTATCACAAGAGATTTAGAAATTATTATGCTAATTAATATTATGCTCTTTTTTTGCAAGAGCATCAAGGGTTAATGAAGGAAATTTGCAAATGATGGACAATTGATTCGAGGTTTTAGATTTTTGGTTAGGGTTCTTAAGAGGGTATTCTAGAACTATGCCCTTTAAATGACACAACTTTTCAACAATTATCTACAATGAGGGTAGTTGTATTATGGTTTCATAGTCTGAGGGGTCAAGGATTGAAACTTGTAGAAAATTATAAATATTTTTCCAATCTTTTGGCTTAGGATTAGTTTAGGGGGAATCATTTTTCCAATCATTTAGCTTTGGAAAAAATTTATTGCACAATGCTTTGTTTTGGTTGACTATGAGAAGCATTCTCACCACGGGAGGCTTTCTAGAGTTTCAAATTTAAATAAATCTTACCTGTGAGTTTTTTAATGTTCAAGTGGTTGAATACTACCAACAACGATTTAAATCACCATACAAAAAGTGGTGGGGATGAGAAAAAAAACCATTTACATTGGCCTAGACATCGATAAATGGACAACAAACTTCACACTACGGATATGCTATAAAAATGTTACAATAGTGACCACGTGCATGAATTTTGACAGGCCCTTCAACAAATTCATAGCCTCTAGGGTTATGGTACCAACATTGCTCACTATTTCTCAGTGGTTGCCCTTATCTGACATGGGAATGGGTAGAATTGAAAATAAGAATTTAGTGGTACATATGGTTTCCAATCGCTATACATTTATGTTAATATTTTATGGCTTAGCACAATTGACATTACAAAGAATCATTTTGTTAAAGCAACATCATCTTGTCAAATCTCTACAGAGTAAAGCATTGTGTGTGCAAGGATTTTCTTAAAAGGAACACGGTCCTATAAAATATCTATAGAATAAAACATTATTTCTACAAACCATATTATTTAATAAAAAGCAACAATTTTGTAAATAATGTCTTAGCTTACAAAAGGGTGAAGTTGTCAAGTTGCTAGTTTTATAGGAAACTTAAGGCACCTTTCATCCACTCTTTTATAGTCTAAAATTGTATTGAAAGCAAGAAAATAGGTTTCCTTGAGTCATATACTATGATTGTGATTTCATTATTGTGATCATGTGAGTCTTAGCTTTCATTGTTGCTCCATTATTTCATCAATGCCCCATGATGACCCACATTAACCATATTCAGAATCATCCAACATACTGATCATCTAGATGGGTCATAAAATGACAATGATAGGTGAAAATTCCACTATTCCATCTCTAATTGGTAGACCTTCAATGTCATGTACAATATCATTAAGTAATTATTGAAGTTACCATTTGATCTCCTTATAAAGTATGGTGAAATACAGATTGTTGGTTGTGATCATGGCACTGTAAGGTTGAGTGCATTTTCATTTCATTTTTAGGTCCCAATTGCACCTCTAAATATGAAGCATCTTTTCTCATTTATGTGAAAAATTTATGAAGTGTCTTAGTTCATTTCTATGAAAATTTCGTTGACACATAAAACTATTCGTCAAATAGAGTGAAATATCCTTGTAAAGTTATTATGTTGTGTAAGGTTTTGAAGATGGAAATTATGATTAGAAGCAGTGATGAAGCAGTGGTTTTCATTTTAATTGTTTTGTTTTGGAGCATAATCGTCAAAATATTTAGGAACTTGACATGGAGGCATTGTGAATTCCAAAAGGGCTATACAACCCAAGGGATAAGAGATCCACCTTACCGAATATGCGTTGGGACTATTCTAGAGTACATAAATCTTCTCACGAAGGCTTCCACATATCCCATGCAATACATTTCTCATGAAAATTTTCCTAGAGTCACACCACATTACCATAAATGGTGTCCGATATATGGTTATCTTTCATTCATTATAATTTCCTTCAAAGCTTGTTTTACTTTCATATGTTAATCTTGTAGGCATCAAACTGCTAGGCCAATGAATTTATAATATATTTTTTCTACTAATTGTTTGAATATTTCAATGTTTTCAAGATTAAAATCAATGTCTAATTACTTTTGGTAATTATTTCTATGCAGCGGAGACATTTTACCATTGGTATGGAATCCATTCAAGGATGATATTTCCGAACCATAGCTAGTCAAGGAAGTTTTATCACATAAATTTGGTCACAATGGAAAGAGACACCCAAGCCCTTTGTGTTATCTTTGTTGGGGAAGAGACTAATTTTTGTAGATCAATTGGGATGGGTGAAGCACATGAGGATCGTGAGCCCAGTCTTCTATGTTAATTGAATTAAGGTTTGGATTCATGGAATGCCTTACAAACACCTTACAATAATACTTGATAATAGATTAGGAACTATAACAATTTCTTACCTAACTATTTGAAGGTTTTGGTACTTCAAAAACTATTGTCACCTTACAATCTAACTACGAATATTGAATATGGGTATGCTCCATACCAAAAAAAGCACTTCCTTAAATATATGCACCAAGGTACTATCTATATATGATTAAAATTTTACCTTATCAGATTGTTGTATACCTTCCAAGTTAAGCTACAGAAAAGGTGAATGCCAGAGGTAAATATATGGACCAAGTTACTATTGATACGTTGGTGTAAAACTTCAAAGTCTAATTATAGTGAGAAAGGGTGCCTGATAATAATAATAATATTTAATAAGTATGATTAAATATTTAAAAAAAATTACAATGAAGTTTCTTATTGATTAGATTAAAATTTTATTAATGACAATGTAATAAAAAAATTTCAAAAGTGTTTGCATCTAACATATGAAATTATATCTAATAAATGAAAATGTGCATCAACTAGATGATTTCTTTGGGAATCCTTGAGCATTGGAGTCATGTAGAGTATGTTTTTGATGTTGGTTATGTTCTTATCTTGCCAATTACAACCAGTGGTGAAGAAGATGGTTGCTTGCACTTCATCCATGCTCACGAATTTGCAAGAGATAATGTCTCAAGAAAATTCTAATGGAAAAGAAATTAACGTTCAAAATGATTTTAAAGCATTAAAATAAGACATCATAACCCATACTACAATTATTAGCAGTTACAATGAAGTCAAAGAAGTATTTGAGTTGCAAGGAGAATTACAAGTGATGGTTGTTGAAGCTAAACAATCTATCTACATCATGGGAATTCAGTAATTGCAATATAGCTATCTTTCATTTATAGAGTTTTGAATGTGACTACAAATTCATTAGTACTTGTAACTTTGTTTATGTTTTCTAAAACATCCATTGGAGCATGTTTTTCTATGGGCTAATGCCATAAAAACATTGCATAAAGGTATACTAAGTACTACACATAGTTCATAGAATTTCTACAAAAACATGATGCTTCAAAGTACTTATCATTAAGGATTATAGACTTTTATTAGTTGACGTTTCTTAGATCTATTCCTACAATAAAGAACATGTATGCCTAGAATATTGATACAAGAATTAAACAAATCCTTAATTTCATAATTCAAAGTAGGTTCGAGTCTAGAACAACAACAAGAATTCATGTTGGCTATGAAAGTACCTCCTTGGAAACATGATGACTGCCAACCAGAAGATATTGGGTGGGTCACAAAGAGATCTAAGCATGACTCTTTCTAAAATCATGGATGAATTCAAGACATTTTTCTTTATAGACCATGAGAGAACTTCCAATCTGTTGACTTGGGAATATCTTTTCTCTCAATAGTGTCGAAATGACATGAAATGTGAAGGAAAAATGTTATCAATGTATGTGGTATAAATATACTCAATGCGAATATGCCTAGCAAGTGAAATTTATATGTATTATGTTTAATAAATACATGTCATTTTCAGGATTTTCATAATTAACAAAACTCCATCCATCATTTTTGTATATAACATGAATCATATATTTCATGAGGAGTAAATATATATGTACAACAAGCTTGATATACCATGGAATCATAAGGTGGTCACCCAAGTTCCCCTAGGGTACATAAGTAAGAAAAAATAGAATTTTTTCTTTTGCCTCGAGTTCAAGAGTTCCTGCACCTTTGCTTAAAAATGTCTTCTGGTTTATATCTGTATAGCCTTAGTTTGTTGGTTTAGATCTATATAGGCAGGTCTGATCTAAATGTTAAAACTTGTCCTAACTTAAATAACCCATTTTCCTTATTGAAAGTTGCCATTGTACTATGACTACCAATTGCATTGTATACCACACACTACTGCATTATTGTTTTCTTGTCAAATCATTCACTTTTCATAAAAATGGATCACCTTCTAATGAGGAGGAGAAACAAGGAGAAAATTGTTTACAAATATTACTTATATTATTTATAAAGTAATAGTGATGATAATGATGATTACCTTCACCAACACCATTAACTTATTGTTTAAAAATATAATTTACATGATTTTCAAATTAATGATGATGATAATGATGATTACTATCATCAATACCATTAAATTTATTTATAACTTGGACATGATTACTTCAAACTCTATATTAAATTTAACACTTCTTGCCATGTGACACATTCCAAAGTTCTTATTAAGGCACAAAGAAAGGTTAGAATTTTTGGAATGTTTGGTTAGAATCAGGGAATTTGTTTTACTCATATCTTGATTTTTGCTGTTTAAATTGGGTTTCCCACTACATATGTTGATTTAGAACCCTAAAAAACCTTTGGGCACTTGCATTATGGAGATTTCACATCTCAAATTTGTGATTCGAACAAATCCTTGTCAGATTTAGGGAAAATGTGGCTCAAAAATAAGGTCAAGGCCTTGATACCATATTGGGGTTTTTTATTACGTCAAAACTACAAGATTTAGTAAACTTACAAGCCCTTCTCATTACCTTGAATGGCCATTTAGTGACATCTTCCCATGGTTGTAGTTAGTCCATGTAATTGATTCTCAATGAGGTGACTATGATAATTACATCAACAATACTTTCTTAATTGACTGATGAATTTGGTATAGAATTGCATGTCAACTGTGACTTTGAATCTACAAACTCAATATCCTATGTATATAAAGTATAAAAGAATAAAAAAGATCAAATTTTTTATTTTTATAACCCAATTTAATCGCAGGAAATCATGGGATATGTCATGTAAAATCCATGGTGTTTTGTAGAATGTAGATTCATCAATGAAATTTAGTGTAATTTTTACATTGATATTTTAGTACATTTCTTAGTTTCTTCCAAGTTTGAATTAGTTCTTACTCTTCATATTTTCCCAGTCACCTCCAAGTGACATTAGGTAATTTTGATGTCAACAATATTAGATAAGCATTACTAATTATCATTGCAACAATATATAGATCTTCAGTAGATGGTGTTAGGTGTTTTGATCCAAGATGTCATTATATCTCTAAGTTAGAAGGATTTGTTCTAGTTTACCTAATAATCAACCAAGTTATTTATATTTTAATTTGTTGATTATTTGTCTTTAAGTTGTACTAATGTTTTTTCTATATTGTTGGTAGATGGCTATGGTGCTAAATGAAACTTTAAGGTTATATCCACTTGTTGCTAGGTTAATAAGAAAATCATATAAAGTAATCAAGCTTGGCCAATTCTCTCCTCTGAAAGGTGCAACCATGACATTTTCAATTTTGGCAATGTCACAATGAAAGGGATTGGGGTACTGAGAACGATGATATGTACCTATGAAGATAAATTTATACAATCATAACTTGAACTATCTCATTAGTGGGGGAATTAAACATAATGGGACAAAGTTCTCTCTTTTATCATAACCAAAATAGATTTATTTTGTTCCTCTGTAATAAGTCAACTACGAAAATAATGTGATATATATGCAATCAGTGCTATGATACGAATCTGATTTGTCTAAGACATGATCTATCTGTATTAATTTGGATAACCAAGTTAATCATTGTAATAAAAAAATGCATAAAATAACACAATCAAGTGTTTTATTGATCCAAGAGGATATTGGTGGCCACCCGCTTATTGCACTTGGACCCCCACCATTGTTCTGTTAGCTTTTCTTCACTTTCCTTAATTGTAGCACAATTTACTATTTTTGGCAGCTCTTCGGGTCCTAAACTTCCGGAGCTGTTTTGAGGCCCTAAATGATGGTTTTGGGCAATATGGGAAATTTCATCGAAATCCCATATCTAGTTGTATTCCTTGGAGATATCTTTCCAACAAGGTATCATGCATGTCAAACAAAGATAATATGACCAAGTTACAACCCTGGGAAGTTGGTTGACCAACTGACCCCAATGAGGCCCATAAACTCTTGGTGTTACATCTCCTTGGGTTAGGGTTTTGGTTGTTTAGGGTTTTCTCTCATTGTTCCATAATTAAAAAGCCCTTGAGCCTCATTGTAACTCAGTTTAGAGGCATGTAGCCGCCACATCTCTTCTCAGAGATAAGTTGCCATCGCCCAAGCTAGTCAAATTTTCATTCTATTTGTAAGCATATTTCATTATTTGATATTAATGAAAGGAAGTGTTATTTCTACTGCATCTCTATATTTATGGTTATATCTGTAATTTTTTGCATTCTTGTTTAAATTTGTATCAGTGGTATCAAAGTGGTATGCTCTTTCTCTTTTTTTCTTTGCATGTCCCCAATGAGTTTAGGATATAAGGAGTTAGAGCTTGAACTGGTCGAACCTTTGCAAGACCAGCCTCATAAATCCCAATAGCCTCCCATGGGGGAAGAAAAGAAAGAAGAGGGAGCAAGAAATCCTATCAAAATATTTCTTGAGGAGGCCCTTGAGAAACAAAGGAATGTAATGATGGATAACTTTGCACAGATCCTTCAATGGTTGCCCACCGGTGGTGCATCCACATCCAACAACCACTCTGGAGGCTCCACACCTTTTAAGGTATAAGTAAGATTTGACATTACCATATTTCAGGGCCAAATAGATGCAAACTTCGTAGATAAATGGTTTAATTTGCTAGAAGGATACTTTTTTGTTCATGATTTTTCCAACCAAGAAAATATTACTTTTGCTCTTCTCAAAGTCGTCCCCCATGTCAAGGACTAGTGGGAAACCTACTTTGAGAAGAAGGATGAAAGTATGACCTCATTGTTTTCAACTGCTCCCACTTGGAATTCATTCTAGGACACCATCAAGGAGCAATACTACCATGTCAAAAGCTACAAGGATGAATACATAAAGTGGACCACACTGTGGCATGGAAGGTAGCAAGATGTGCTAGAGTTTGCCAATGTTTTTCATACCCTTTGCACAAAGTTGGGTATTAAGGATTCTGAGAAACATTTGGTACTCAAGTATTGTGACTATCTACATAGATACATCTAGGACGAGATAGATTTCCTGGACATCTCCTCACTCAGCACGACGTACAGATACACTGTCAAGATCGACCAAAAGTTTAAATAGAAGAAGCAAGACTTTGGATCTTTGAATCCGTAGCAAGGGAAAGGTTCACCCTAACCCTAGAACAAAGGAAAAATATAAGGGGGATAGCCTAGGACAACTCACCAAGGCCACAATCAAAGTAAAACATAAGCCGAAGAAGGACACGGGAAAGTGGTGTGAGTTCCATAAAAGCTCCACCCACAACACAAGTGAGCATCGAGCCAAGCAGTCTCTGGTGGCTGAGCTGAAGGATTCAGAATCAGATGCATGTTATGACTCTCAGTCAAAACCTAACAAATGGAATGAAAAAGGGAATAAGATTATTCCTGCATAGCCCAATGCATCATTGCTACCACAAAGATCCAGAAGGAGGAACCTGAAGATCCAGAGGAGGAGGATCATCTCTTCCACTCCCAGATGTGGGTAAAGGGTTCCCCGCTACAGTTCATTGTCGATAGCAAGAAACAAAAGAACATCATTGCAGCAGAGGTCATGAAGTGGTTGGGCTTACCAACCATATCACAACCACAACTGTACACCATCAGGTGGCTTCAACAACGACATGATCTATGCATGAGCCAACAATGTCGCCTTCAATACAACATCAAGCCCTTCACAGATGAGGTATTATGTGACATTGCTCCCCTTGATGTTTTTGATGCATTATTAGGCCAAAATACTTATGGAAGTGACATGTTGTGTATGAGTCAAGGCCTCGTACTGTTATTATTACATCGAGAAATAACTTTTACAAGATATTGGAGGTAGCGTCGGCTACTGTCATCTCTGTAGTTACTGAAAAACAATGCAGTAAGCTCATTTCCAAAATCGGGAACCTTTTTACCTGATGATACGCCCTCAAGGAAAGAATAAGACGGTGGCCAGGAGCTCTATATAGGGCCCCTCCACACGACAACAACATATGGACAAGGTCATGGAGGAGTACAAGGACATCTTCACCTCCCTCGTAGGGGTGCCTTTGCACTGTCAGGTCAAGCGGTCCAGTGATTTGACCCTAGGTGTGTCGTTACCCAATGGACCAATCTATCAGCACTTCATTCTGGAGAATGATGAAATCAAGAGTCAAATTTAGGAGCTTCTATAGAAAGGTCACATTCGACCGAGTTCATCACCTTGTGGGAGCTCGATCATGTTGGTATAGAAGAAGGATGGGACTTGGAGACTCTGTATTGACGATCGAGCACTGAACAAGATCATTGTCCAGAATAGGTACCTGATCCCATGGATTGATGACCTTATGGACCAACTCAAGGGATGGAAATATTTCAGCAAGATCCACTTGAAGTCTAGATATCACCAGGTACCAATCGAACCCCCTCATGTGTGGAAGATTGCCTTCAAAGCCAAGGAGGGCCTTTTCGAATGGTTGCTTATGCCTTTTGGGTTGACGAATGCTCATGCAACCTTCATGAGGCTAATGGATGACATCTTGTGGCCATTCACCAACTCATTTGTAGTGGTATACTTGGATTACGTCCTGATATTCAGCCAGATTTGGTAAGAGAACCTCCACCACATCCGATAGGTTCTCCGAACACTGCAGCAACACAAGTTGTGTGCTAATTTGGAGAAATGCACTTTTGGAATCACCCAGGTTCGTTATCTATGATACATTGTTGATGAACATGGGGTACATGTGGATCCAAAAAATATCCAAGTCATTAAGGATTGGTGATCCCTAACCACTCTATCAAAGCTCCGCCACTTTCTCGGTCTTGCTAATTTTTATTGGAAGTTCATGTTGGGGTTCTCTCATATCACTTAGCCCTTGAGTCAAGTCACCAAAGGAGGAGTGAAAGAAAAATTCTTTTGGTATGAACCTCAATAGAAGAAACTCACAAAGTTGAAACATCACCTCTGCACTGCACCAGTGCTCACATTACCATACTTGCAACAACCATTTGAGATCGAGATATATGCCTCTAACTATGCTATTGGGGTAGTCCTTACTCAACAAGGGCATCCAATGGCATATTTTAGTGAGACACTTTCAGACACATTCTTGACGTATCTCACTTATGACAAAGAGATGTATTCCATTATGCAGGCATGCCGATAATGGAAGCATTACATTTTGGGGAAGGAAACGGTCATCCACATAGACCACTGACCATTGCAGTTCATATAGATGCAAGGGAAGTTGTAGAATGATCACCATCAAAAGTGATCCACATACTTGCAACAGTTCCATTTGAATATCAAGTACAAGAAGGACAACACAAATAATGTTGCACACTGCCTCAGCCAACCACCGATCATGGCATTAACCATTGTACTCAACTCTTGTGGGCACAAGACTTCTTAGTGGCCACTTCTCTACAAAAGCGACCTAGAATTTGGCCACACATACCATATTCTCTTGAAGGGTTAGCAAGTTCCATATTTTTACCTCCAGGATGCTCTATCATGCCATCTAGGACACCTTTATGTTCCTTTCAAGTGAGCGTGTGAATATGATTTGGGAAGCTCACTACAGTTGGGCCGCTTGGCATTTCGGGGTCAAGAAAACGGTGGCAGTACTGTACAAGTATTACTATTGGCCGAATCTTTGATAGGATGTCGAGAAGTACATCAGATCCTACACTACCTGTGTCATTGCCAAACTGACCATCAAGAAGCAAGGTCGCTATACTCCACTACCTACCCCTAGTTGACCTTGGGAATCCATCTCCATGGATTACATATCAGGCCTTCCCTGTCCTAAGCATGGAAACGACTATGTTTTTGTGGTCGTCGATAGATTCTCGAAGATTTCCATTATGGTGGCCTTCAAGAAGAGTATCACAGTAGAAGCCATTGCTAAACTCTTCTTTGAACAAGTGTGGGTACACTTTGGGATCCCAAAGTCTATCATCTTAGATCGAGACAGCAAGTTCCTCAGTACATTTTGGTCCAGTCTCTCGTCAATGTTGGACACCAAGCTCACCAGTTCCACAACTTTCCATCCCCAAACGGATGACTAGACAGAGGTCGTTAATAGGATGATCATACACATTATGCATGTACAACTAAGAGAATCCATGCACATGGATGAGAGCCTCCCCTATGTCCAGCATAGCTACAACCGGGCTCTCCACAGTTTGACTGGCCACAACACTTTTTAGGTGGGCTTTGGATTCCATCCACTATGTCCCATTGATGTGGCCATACCATTTGCAACAACTCAGGCATATTCAACTCATGTCCAGTCCAAATACAAGAAGGAAAATAGCTTCATTGAGCACATTCAAAACATCCGCCAATAGATCCATGACATATTGAACAAAGCCAATGCTAAGTACAAGTAGTGGCATGATTAGCATCGAGTGCTGCACAAGTTCTAGCTCAACGATAAAGTTTGGCTATATTTGCAAAAGAAGCGCCTCGCTAGGCCCCACCGCAAGATTCGCTCGCTTCAATATGGGCCATACACCATCGCCAAAGTTGTGGGAAATAGTGATTTTGAGCTGAGCATTCCCCAATTCCTTGGCTCGCACCCATTGTTAAATGTGGATCGCCTTTGACCATACTTTCCACCATTACTAGACACATCTGACATTGGAGAACAACTCACACCAACATAGTTAAATCCAGACTAAGTTTCCATTTCTCTCGAGATAGTCTCATTTCCTTTTTGTTTGTAAGCATATTTCATTATTTGATGTTAATGAAAGGAGGTGTTATTTCTATTGCATCTATGTATTTATGTTTATATCTATAATTTGTTGCATTCTTGTTTAATTCAAATAATCTATTGGACCAAAAAAATACTATCAAGGGATTCTCGATTACAAATATATTGATTGAATTTGACAAAAGAAGAGTGTATCTAAGAAAACTCAAGGCATGGGGCAATATTACTCTTAACATAGGCATAAATCTAACTCCAGAAGAAACACTAAATTCATGTAGTGTCTTGAGTGCATGCATAGTCTATACACTATCATAGATTAATTAAATCAAAGATGCTATTATTTCATGATGATATCCTTTGTGGTCATAGGTTGCGGTAACCTGTGAGTTCAAATGTAATCTGGGGATTCTGAAAAGAAGAATAGAAGCCTTTATATTTTCAATTTTGTATGAATTTCTCTTATAATTGTGGTCATGATGCGATTCTAGCTTGAATAAATTAAAATATGCAATTGAATGTTATATTCTCATACCTAGTAATTCTTATTGCTAGAAAACTAGAAAGGGAGAAATATTTCCTTGTCTTGATAATTACTTGTGATATACTTATGTTTTTATTTTCTTTCTTTATATTATTCTTTTATATCTTCTTCATCAAGAAATCATCAAAATAAAAACATGAAGATCAAGGACAGTAGATATAGGCATTCAGCCAAGGCAAAAACCCTTATGTAGGGAATGTTGGCATTATGTTTTCTGGTATGTCTGTATGTTACAGATGTTGTACTTGATGGCAACTCCAGTGGCAAGGCTCTCAGTTTGTTGAAAATTAAGAAGGACGCAAGAAACCAGTTCAGGAGGTGCGTACCCGCAGGTACACCATGTAGGGTCCGCATCCAGAGACGCTGGCCAGCCGTTCAGGGGGTGCGTCCACCCAGTGCACACATTTCAAGGCAGAGAAAAAGCACGTGGGGGTTT
The DNA here is from genome assembly GCA_031772625.1 of Pinus tabuliformis. Taxonomy (NCBI): domain Eukaryota; kingdom Viridiplantae; phylum Streptophyta; class Pinopsida; order Pinales; family Pinaceae; genus Pinus; species Pinus tabuliformis. The sequence continues at coordinate 642,261,035 of CM062813.1, read as the reverse complement.
CTTGTGTGGTATCTAGCCGACGGTTTTGTGTTTCTATGGTGTCGGCTCGTGGTATTGTTCCATGTTTTGGGGAGGAGCTTGCCTATATAAAGCAAAGGAGTTCATTTGGATTGAGCATTGTCTTTGGTTGAATATCTTATTTGGTGAGATTTAGTCCAGATCTAAGAGGGCGAATCTTCTAATGGACTGTGATCTCTATGGCGCATGATCAGATCTGTAGATCTGACTGTTTGGGTTAGTCCTGAAGTCTTCATATCATTTATATCTGAAGGGACGCAGGTTCAGTGAAAGGAAAGCGCACCGGGACGCAGTGCAGAGTCTGGAGATCTGCGTGGGGACGCAGAGCAGACGAAGTTCAGGTGCGTCTGGGACGCAGCGCAGTGACTGTAGATCTGCGTGGGGACGCAGAGCGATCAAGGTTCAGGTGCGTCTCTGAAGCAAAAGACGCGGCGCGATAGTGTGTTCAGGTGCGTCTCTGTAGCAAAAGACGCGGCGCGATAGTATCTTTGGGTGCGTTCATGAAGCAACAGAATGCAGAGCAGTTAAAGGGACAGTGCGTGGGCACGCAGCGCAGCAGAAGGATATCTGCGTGTGGACGCAGAATAGCAGAAGGTTTACTGCGTCTGGGCGCAGGCCACAGAAGGAAAAACTGCGTCTCTGTTTTTAAGATGTTCTGTTGATTGAATTTCTCTGTTGATAAGGTGTTCTGGGTTAGTTCTGTTATTGCTGATCTGATATCTATAGTGGTCTATATCTGTTATGTACTTGTTGGTCATCTGATGCTTTATGAAAAGAAGTAGGGGGTTGTAGCTCCCTTCCAGGAGTAGACTGGAAAACGAGAAAGAGAGAGAGTTGTAGCTCTCTGCAGGTTGCAGCCTGCGTACTGGTAAAGGACTGCACCAGTACAAAATCATTGTAAAAGAAGTTTCTAAATTGAAAGAAGATAGAGACATATTGCAGCAGGTGGTTTTCTCCCACATTGGGTTTCCACCTTACATCTTGTGTTCTTTGGTGTGACTGTCTATTTTCTTTGTTCATGCTCATTATTTTATGGTACTGATATGCAAGAATAATTCAAAAGATCAAATAAGGAAGATTTGTTAAATTGCTAGATAATACTGATTCACCCCCCCTCTCAGTATTATTTCCAACAATTGGTATCAGAGCAGGTCCTTCAGAGAAGCTTGATCGCTTGAAGGTAGATCGTTCATCATGAGCAACTACGAGAGAGAAGCATCAATCAGGCCACCGATTTTTGATGGGACAAACTTCAATTATTGGAAGGTAAGAGTTACTGCATATATTCAATCTCTTGGTACAGAAGTTTGGGACATTGTAGAAACAGGCTATGCTTTTCCTTCAGCTACTCCTACAGATCCAGCTGAGAAAAAGAAGTATGAAACAAATGCAAAAGCAGTCAGTACTCTATTAGGAAGTATATCCCAAATAGAATTCATGAAGGTAATGCACTTCAAATTAGCAAAATAGATATGGGACAAAATGGTCATGAGCTATGAAGGAGATGAACAGGTAAAACGAGCTAAACTTCAAACTCTCAGGATTCAATATGAGACTCTCAAGATGTATAATGATGAAAGTGTGGCTAATAATTTTCTTCGGGTAGATGAGAAAGGGAGGTCCATCAGACAGAAGGGAAGCTGCTTTTAAGGCATCAGGCAAAGAAGATTACTATGAAGCAAGCCATGTTCCAGAAGAAGAGGAAGAAGAATCAAACTTTGTCAGAAATCTTCAAAGGGGTTCTGGAAGGTTCAGAGGTAAGCTACCTTTTAAATGCTTTGCTTGTGGAAGAGTAGGTCATTATGCTGCAAAATGTCCTTATAAGGATAAAGGAAAGGAACCTACTAGATGGAACAAGAAACAAAGTGCAAATAAGAAAAGCTACTACACCCATGAAGATAGTGATGGCTTATCAAACAGTGATGAAGATGAACAAGGTAATAAATATAAGCTGTTAATGGCATTTGAAGATGATGATTATGAGGATGCTGTAGATGTGGATAATCTCTATGATGAAATTACTAGACTCAAGAGATGTATAGAAGAAAAGAATGTGATCATTGATACTCTACAATTTCAAATTGATGAAAAGGAAAAACATCTTGAAAAACTAGAAGGTGAAATTGTTGGTCTCAGAAAAGAAATTGAGAAAACAAAAGCTATTAATCTTAAGTTTGTCAAAGGATCTGAAACTTTGGATGAGATTATCAATGTGCAGCGGTCTCCTCTAAACAAGACAGGTTTGGGCTATAATGGAGGAACCTCTCAAGCATCCACCTCAAAACGTTATCTTGATGCAGCAAGAAGAAATGAGCAGAAGAACAATGAAGATAATCAGGTAAAGCAGGGACGAATTACAAACAGAAACTATCAGGGGCAATCCATCTTAAGGGTGAACAAAAGCTACAACCAACCACAGGTAAAATCTTCTCAGTTTGGTTCAAGAATAGATGAAAATAGAAATTACAATCAGTTGGCTGGTAGATTAAATAACCGCAGAAGCTTCTTCAATGGACAATGCTTTTCTTGCCATAACTTTGGTCACAAAGCAGCTCAATGTGTTGCATATAAAACAATCATGGCTAGGGAAGCTCAAAAACAAAGAAGTATGACAGGGATTACAAAAAGGACCTATAACAACTTTTCAGCTCTTGAAAATGAAGTTCAATGTTCTATTTGCAATAATTTTGGTCATGAAGACTCTGAATGCAGGAGCAGGTTTCAGGAGAAAAAGGAACAAGAGCGGAAAAAGGAACAAGCAACAAGCACCAAAACATGGAGAATAAAGGAACCTCAAACAGAAAGATGTGGGATAGCATTTTATGCAGAAGGACAAGAAAATCTATGGTACATTGACAGTGGATGTTCGAAACATATGACAGGTGATAAAGAAAAACTTGAATCTTATTCTACTTTAGAAAAGGGAAAGAAAGTTTCTTTTGGAAGTGATACTCCTGCAACTATAAAAGGAAAAGGTATTGCTCCTTTAAAAGAAAAGGTCAAGGCTGGAAATGTTTTGTATGTTGATGGATTGAAGCATAATCTTCTAAGTGTCAGCCAGATGTGTGATCAAAGAACCGAGGTTATTTTCAGATCGAATGGATGTCTTGTTCGTGATCTTGATACAGGTAAAACAGTACTCAAAGGCAAAAGAACTCCAAATAATCTGTACATATTTGAAGAAGGACAACAACAATGATATCTGAGCAAGGATGAAGAGCACTGGTTATGGCATCGAAGGTTGGGACATCTAAGCTTCTCACAAATAAGGAAAGCATGCAAATATCAGGCAGTCCGCGATCTTCCAGATATCAAAATTCCTGACAACACCATATGCAGATAATGTCAGTTTGGAAAACAAACCAAGACTAACTTTCCAGAGAAGGAAGGATCAGCTAGCATGCCTCTTGAGCTAGTACATACAGATACATGTGGTCCATTCAGGAAAATAACACCTAGATGAGAGGAATACTTGATATTATTTATTGACGATTTCTCCAGGTTTGTCTGGTTAGGACTTATGAAGCACAAAGATGAAGCTTTCGAAAAATTGAAATCCTTCAAAGCCTTGGTTGAAAATGAATCAGGTCACAAAATTAAGTGCCTCAGATCCGACAGAGGTGGGGAATTTACTTCAAATGAATTTTTCGATTTCTGTGATGAACATGGCATAAGGAGAGAATTCTCTACAGCTAGAACTCCTCAGCAAAATGGAGTTGTTGAAAGAATGAACAGAACAATCCAACAAATGGCTCGTGCTATGCTTGATGAATCAGGAACTCCCGCAACTTTCTGGGGTGAAGCTGCACATGCTGCGGTTATTATTCTCAACAAGACAAATGTCCGGGTGAACAGCACTCAAACTCCTCATGAGCTCTGGAGTGGTAAAACTCCTTCGGTAAAGCACTTCAAAATCTTTGGGAGCAAATGCTATATCAAGAATACTGATGAGAAGCTTGGCAAACTTGAACCTAGAGCAGATGAAGGCATTCTTCTTGGTTACTCTCCACATAGCAAAGCATACAAGTGCTACAATAAAAGACTTGGCAGAATTGTTGACAGCATTGATGTGGTGGTTGATGAGAAGGGATACATTCCTAGGCAAGTACATCGGGAAGATATCGAAGAAGATGAAGGCTACCCTCAAAGACAGAATGATGAAGAAGAAGAACCTCAAGAAGAACCTCAAGAAGAACCAGAGGAGCAGACAAGAATAGAAGAGAAAACTCCATCCAGATATGTTCAGAAGAATCATCCAGAATCTCAGATTGTGGGGCAGAAAGAAGCAGGTGTACAAACAAGAAGAACAGTTGCAGAAGCCTCAAGCTATTTGGCATTACTATCCTCTACTGAACCACAAAATGTGAAAGAAGCATGCAAAGATGAATGTTGGGTGAAAGCAATGGATGAAGAACTTGAGCAAATCGAAAAGAACAACACTTGGGAGCTGGTTCCTAGACCAAAGGATAAGAATGTTATCGGAACAAAATGGGTCTTCAAAAATAAATTGAATGAAAATGGAGAAGTAATTAGAAACAAAGCCAGACTTGTTTGTAAAGGGTATGCGCAGCAAGAAGGAATAGACTTTGAAGAAACTTTTGCTCCTGTTGCAAGACTTGAGGCCATCCGAATGTTCCTTGCTCTCTCAAGTTTTCAAAACTTCAAAGTATTTCAAATGGACGTGAAATCAGCCATTCTGAATGGAGACTTGGAAGAAGAAGTGTACATTGAACAGCCAGATGGGTTCATTCTTGGAAATGATCCAAATCTTGTATGCCGATTGAAAAAGGCTCTCTATGGTCTCAAACAAGCTCCAAGGGCTTGGTACTACCGGTTGGACAAATATCTTCATCAACAAGGTTTTTCAAAAGGTTCAGCAGATAGCAATCTGTATATAAAAGTTGAAAATGACAAATTGCTAATACTTGTTGTGTATGTAGATGACATTATTTTTGGCAGCAATGAAGAAGCTATGAGTCAAAGCTTTGCCTCGGTCATGCAGAAAGAATTTGAAATGTCCTTGCTAGGAGAACTGACATATTTCCTTGGTTTGCAAATCCAACAAAAGGAAGGAGGAATCTTTTTATCTCAAACCAAGTATCTCAAACAGATTTTGAAGAAATATGGCATGGAAGATGCAAAACCAGTATGTACACCCATGGTCACAGGATGTAGTCTCAGTGCAAATGATGAATCTGCAGTAATACATCAACCAACCTACAAATCTATGATTGGAAGTTTACTATATTTGACAGGTACCCGACCGGACATCATGCATGCAGTTGGAAAAGTTGGAAGATTTCAGGCAAATCCGAAGGAGACTCATCTTCAGGCAGTGAAGAGAATTTTCAAATATCTTCAAGGGACTCAAAATTATGGCTTATGGTATCCTAGAGATACAGATCTTACTCTTCATGCTTATACAGATGCAGATTGGGCCGGAAGCGTGGATGACAGGAAAAGCACAAGTGGTGGTGCGTTCTTTATGGGTTCCATACTGGTATCTTGGTTCAGCAAGAAACAGAGTTCGATTGCCTTGTCTACAGCTGAAGCGGAATATGTTGCTGCTGCATCTTGTTGCACCCAACTTCTTTGGATGATGCAGACTTTGCAGGATTTTCAAATCACTTGCACACCACCAATCCCCATCTTATGTGATAATACAAGTGCAATCAGCATCTCAAAGAACCCTGTTATGCATTCAAAAACCAAGCACATACCAATCAAGTACCATTTTCTCCGGGAACAAGTGCTTGAACAGAAAGTCAAGTTGGAGTATGTTCCTTCCAAGGAACAAGTTGCTGATATTCTCACCAAACCATTGCCCAGGGACACGTTTGAATACCTTAGGCAAAAGCTGGGGGTTGTTGATGCATCATCTTATTGTTGAACATCTTCTTATTGGTGGTACAGGCTCAGGGGGAGCACATAATGCATTGTTGGCATTATGGAGAAGGAGATCTTGGAAATAGCTGCAATATGTCTCTATCTCTTTCATGGTGGATTTCTGGTTATTTGTTGCAGATCTGGAGGAGCATGAGCTTAGGGGGAGCATACCCTTTGCCCTTGATGTCAAAGGGGGAGAATGAAGCTGAAGTTTGTAAGGTTGCCATCAAGTCCAAAGGGGGAGATTGTTGGCATTATGTTTTCTGGTATGTCTGTATGTTACAGATGTTGTACTTGATGGCAACTCCAGTGGCAAGGCTCTCAGTTTGTTGAAAATTTAGAAGGACGCAGGAAACCAGTTCAGGAGGTGCGTACCCGCAGGTACACCATGCAGGGTCCACGTCCAGAGACGCTGGCCAGCCGTTCAGGGGGTGCGTCCACCCAGTGCACACATTTCAAGGCAGAGAAAAAGCACGTGGGGGTTTCTTGTGTGGTATCTAGCCGACGGTTTTGTGTTTCTATGGTGTCAGCTCGTGGTATTGTTCCATGTTTTGGGGAGGAGCTTGCCTATATAAAGCAAAGGAGTTCATTTGGATTGAGCATTGTCTTTGGTTGAATATCTTATTTGGTGAGATTTAGTCCAGATCTAAGAGGGCGAATCTTCTAATGTACTGTGATCTCTATGGCGCATGATCAGATCTGTAGATCCGACTGTTTGGGTTAGTCCTGAAGTCTTCATATCATTTATATCTGAAGGGACGCAGGTTCAGTGAAAGGAAAGCGCGCCGGGACACAATGTAGAGTCTGGAGATCTGCGTGGGGATGCAGGGCAGACGAAGTTCAGGTGCGTCTGGGACGCAGCGCAGTGACTGTAGATCTGCGTGGGGACGCAGAGCGATCAAGGTTCAGGTGCGTCTCTGAAGCAAAAGACGCGGCGCGATAGTGTGTTCAGGTGCGTCTCTGTAGCAAAAGACGCGGCGCGATAGTATCTTTGGGTGCGTCCCTGAAGCAACAGAACGCAGAGCAGTTAAAGGGACAGTGCATGGGCACGCAGCGCAGCAGATATCTGCGTGTGGACGCAGAGTAGCGGAAGGTTTACTGCGTCTGGGCGCAGGCCACAGAAGGAAAAACTGCGTCTCTGTTTTTAAGATGTTCTGTTGATTGAATTTCTCTGTTGATAAGGTGTTCTGGGTTAGTTCTGTTATTGTTGATCTAATATCTATAGTGGTCTATATATGTTATGTACTTGTTGGTCATCTGATGCTTTATGAAAAGAAGTAGGGGGTTGTAGCTCCCTTCCAGGAGTAGACTGGAAAACGAGAAAGAGAGAGAGTTGTAGCTCTCTGCAGGTTGCAGCCTGCGTACTGGTAAAGGACTGCACCAGTACAAAATCATTGTAAAAGAAGTTTCTAAATTGAAAGAAGATAGAGACATATTGCAGCAGGTGGTTTTCTCCCACATTGGGTTTCCACCTTACATCTTGTGTTCTTTGGTGTGACTGTCTATTTTCTTTGTTCATGCTCATTATTTTATGGTACTGATATGCAAGAATAATTCAAAAGATCAAATAAGGAAGATTTGTTAAATTGCTAGATAATACTGATTCACCCCCCCTCTCAGTATTATTTCCAACAGGGAAAACCCTGTCAAACTCTTCCAATAGTATATTTATATCAAACTTGAACAATCGAAGACCTTAGACTAGAAAAAAATAAATTTCTCCTCCACCAAGTCAACCTACCAAGATGATGAACAAAACTCCAGCAGTCAACTTTTTTCAAACTACTTCAACCTAACTTCAAGTCAGAATTTTTGACCACACCTTAAGAATTTGAGCCCTACTATAGCCCCGCAAATTTGGTCCTTTAGAAACTTCATAATTTCACTTGTGTGAGTCAAAGGAGAGATAAAATGGTGTCCAAAATTATTCACTAGGGTTTCCTCTCCTTCATCGGGGTTTTTCTTTCTCTTCTAAGAATTTTTCACTCTCTTTTCTTCCCCAACAATTGCAGATTGAACTTGTTGTGAATTTACTCCAAATGAGGTCGAGTTGTTTCCTTTATATAGTGTATTCTACCACCCAATGAGGCCTACTTTTCTAGGTTGAGGTCGACTTGGTGAAGGAGACCTACATGACTTTTTTTACATAAAAATAAATTTATTTCTTGATAAATAAAGCCCAAGAAGGGTCTATTACATGATGACATGGACAAGAACTCTTTACATAAGTCTTTGAAGCTTACAATGGAAGATTTGAACTATTAATCGTTGTGCCAAGCATGAAACCCATGATTTAATAAGTCAATTTATTTTACAATCAAGTTTGTTTCTCTTTCTTTTGACAAATACATTACATTATGGCTCAAATATAATTATGAAAATTGACACTAGTTACATTCTTCAACACTTGTCCTATAGATGCATTGTGATAGATCAATAATATTGATATTTAACGAACTACAATGAGTGTCTAATAATCATTTTATTTACATTTGAGCATTTATATTTTCAATTTCAAAATTAAAGCCAATATTTCAGCAAGATATTACTTTGATTTGAATTGATGGTTAAGCTCCGTTATGATAGTTTTGTAATTTATAGATATGTTCAACTTTAGGTAGTTTATATCCATTAATATCATGGCTCATTTTAGTTAGAATTACAAACTTTGAGATGGAGGTCCTTCAATAGATTAGCTTCATGTTCATAATTTTAAACATTTTAATTTAGAGGACCGCTACCATTATTAGATCGGTCATGGTATTCATTTTTATAATTTAAATTCTTATATTTTTGCACACTCTTTCAAATATCATGCCAATGGTATTTTGTATGTTCTCCATCTCACTTTCTTTTGTAATGACACAAGGGAAACACTTATAAATTTTTATGGACACAAAGGCTCACATTTGAGAAGTGTGGGAAGTCATATGCAATGTTGTTAAAATGTAGCCATGGAAACAGATATCTTAAGAGGAATTATTGAATGAAATTTCCTCCTACTTGCAGTTGTAAGAAGTAAATTTGCAAAATAACTAACGTTATTCATATGCTTTACTAGGAATGATTTGTCATATTTGTTTCAGAAAAATGGCAATTATTTTTCATGTTTGTATTGTGATTTTATCCTGTAATAGAACACTTATTTTAAGTGGAGGATATTAAATCTTGCAGGGTGTTTCTTGGTAGTGTGAATGAATACTATGTTCACCATGTACAGTGCCCTATCATTGTGGTGTAGCCCAATAAGGACAACATATTTATTTTCATTGACCTCATGCTAGCCATGTTCTTGGATTCATCTTAGACTTTTTGGCCTTGTTATATGGAAAATTCACTTTTGTGGACAAAAATGAACTCCCTAGAGCTAGTGGTTTGATCTAGAACAACAAAGAGTAAAAGGATCTATGTTTTCCTTAGAGAGACTAGAATACACAAAATAGAGCTACCTAGAATTTGTCGTAAGTCTTATTCTTCTCATTGCTTGTGAGCTCCATCTCTAGCTCCTCACATTATAAATGGAACCTACAAGAATGAATAAAACAAGCAAGGGAACTAACATATCAATACAAAATAATCCAATATCTCTAATCAGTGAGTCAACATGGCATTGAAATACATAAGCATCAACATGACACGTATAGGAAAACATAGTGCTTTTTCTATTAATAAATAAATGAGAGAGTTACAACCGTATATAGAAGTTGACTATGTATATGTATCATGTTGTAGTTGCTGCCACGCCCTCAAAAATTTTGGGTCACACTTAAATTTTGGAGCCTTCCTTGGTATTTCCCTCTATTGTTTCAAACATTTAAGCTCATTTCATGAGAATTCTATGAGTCTTTTCACCCTTGTTGCTTGTCTGATCAGTTGTCATCTTTTGGCATGTTTGATTGTTTTACCATGCTTGCAGTCATTTTTTGGTGATTTTGAAGGTTGGTCTTTGTGTTATTTGAGTTGTTTTAGCTATGTAAACATTTTTCATAGTCATACACAAAGTTGTAAGCATTGTCAGACAAGTGTCATCGTGATCATCCTAACTCCATCTTAAATATCACACTCATCACTTTTCCTTCTAGCACAGTATCATAGAGGGTAACTCTTTGTCTTTTTTTTTGGCGGTCTATGTTTTTGTTTCATCAAAGTATGCTAAGTGTGTGATCACAAATTCAAATTCCTCACAAGCTCACTTGCCTCCCACACTTAGACATTTCTCTAAAATCCTTCCGATCAAGCAACTTAGTTTCACTGGACCCCACTGAACTATGCACTACATAGTCTCAGCCCTTAATGATGCAACCTTGCTTCCCAGAACTGCAAAGTGTGTAGTCACTATCCCCCACTGTAGTTACACTACACAATTCTAGAGCTAAGGAGCCTCCCTTCATCCCCAAAATTTCATAGTAACTTCTCCCAGCTTGTCCAGAACTGTGCATTTCGCAAGACCAGTCATCAAGCTTCTTCCCTACCTACTAGAACCCCACAATGCATAGAGTACCAAGCCTACCTTGCCTCCCAAAACTGAGTAGAAGTGTCTCCCTAGTTTCCTCCCTTGGCTGGAACTCATTGATCTCAATAACTGCGCCGACTTGTCCTCCCAGAACTCTTTGTTGCCAAATCCTTCCTTGCCTCTGATAACTGTGTAGACTTTCCTCCTAGGGTCCCATTCTACATCAGCCACTAACAGTCTCAACTGCACAATCCTATCTCCTAGTGGCCTCTAAACAATTTTTGTGGGCAATGAGGACTGTGCTTAGGAGTTTCTTAACCAAGCTTGAGTTGCGCTCTATGTAGTCTCAGTGACCAACCTCCCTCCCTGGCACTTGGAACTACGTAATGTGTAGTTAATGGGCCCTATTTCCTAGCATGTCACCTATCTCGAGCCTAGTCCATGGATAATAGTGCATCATCTTAGACTAGGGAATTTTTTAGATTTGATGTCATCCTATCATGAGTTAATTGCAGGAACAAGTACACTGTTATATCATGGTGAGATGACGAAGAAGGAGAAAACATGCTAGAAGACTGACTCACAAGTAGATGGACAAAGAAGCTTATCAAGAAAAATCAAAGGAAACACATGCATACAACCACTTCTCAAGAAAAAGGACCATTGAATACCCTGCATCATCAATCTATGTGGAGGAGAAGAGAAATCACATCCAAGAACACATCTATCACTCAGCAACAACAATGGCTTGGCATTTCCACCTCAACAAGCTAGTCCATGTCAGCAATTTCATGTCAAGTCATGTCATGACTTTTCAAAGGCCACATCACTATTATGAGCCATGTATATTGTAAATCAAATTTAATGTAAAGTGGAAATCCAAGGAACACACATCAATATGAAAAATCGTGTAAGTTGAAAAGTCATAGGAAGTTGAACAATCATGAGGGTAGTAAAAAAGTCACAAAGGTCAAGCATCACCCCTTTGTTATATATACCCCCTTGTTGTATGAACAAGGGAATGTTCACCTTGTCTCCTCCCACAAAGCATAGAGATTTTTAGTTAGTTCTTTGAGGAGAAAGGAGTGGCTCCAATGTCCCACTATTGGGGCTAGCGATGTATGATGTAAATATATGTCTTACAACATTCTCTTAATACATAATCCTTTTCAGGCCAGCACATTTCCATGCATGAATTATGGTTGTTTGTAAGACTATCTTGTGATAATTTATATCTCATTTGTGTTTCACATGTGCTAAGATAGTTGAACTATTTCGGTTGTTTTAGTGCTTATCTTGTTGGGAATGTGTCATAATGGTTGTCACTATCATCTCATACTTGTGGTCTAACCCACATGATACTAGACGGACCTTCCCCCCTCATTAGTTATAATGACCGTCACATCTGTTGTGGACTATTATATTGGATGGTAGATGCATCTTTCCCTGTTTTTTGGTTTTAACGACTGCTGCATCCATTGTGGACTATTATACTGGATGCTCAACAAGTCTTCCTGGTGTGTGTGTGTCTCTTTGTGGGTGGTACTATTACCTCTCACTTAGAGGCTCACTTTTCTCTCCCCTTTTGCAGTAAGAGATCCTAGACACAGTTATGTTGCACACACACTAGGCACACTCACCTTGCTTTTCAAAGGTACCATTGCAACACTCTCTTGTGCTAAAAGCTAGAGTAGAGGAAAATATCTAAGTATTTGGAAACTGGGCTATCATACCAAATGGGACTCACACACCAGATGGTGTGATGTCTAATTGGGACCTCATATTGGGAAGATCCCCTGAATGTTAGCAGATCCTACATCGTCAACATTTATGGCACTAGAAGGAGGGATGCTAGTATTTTATGGATGATTGTCCCACCGAGCCCACTCATCCATTTTCTGGTCAAGGTAGTAACATTCACTCCCTCTCCCCTACTCGTAATTATTACTTTGTTGATTCCACACCTCTGAGGCCTAAACGTGAAATCTTGTACCATTAAATCTGGGCTCTCCGTCCCATCACCCATAAATTTGCAAAAGCTATTGGACTCATTCTAGGAGTGTCTGCTCTACCATATTCTTAAAAGAAGAACAAGACTACCCCCATAGGATTAGTAGTTACATATGTTGAAGAAAAAATCTTTACCACTCTTGAAGAGCTATCAGAAGTTTTGGAAAAGGAAGAAGAACCTATGCTCTTTCAAGGAGAAGAAAGAGGAAAGCCCTTAATCTCATGTTCAGGTTTTGGCGGAGGGAAAGTAAATGAAGGAGGAGGAGAAGAGGAGGAACCAATAGATTTAGAAGAGGAAGACAATGAAGAAAATAACATGGCAGACCAAAATTTGGATTGGATGACTCAAGCCTGATTGGCACTTCTAGGTGTCCTACACAAGATGCCAAGACATGCGGAGAAGCTCTTAACGAAATATGACCCTGACAAGACAGTGAAGGCAGAAGATCACTTAGACACTTTCTACCTACATTTGCAAACACTCAAGGTATGTTACGATGACATTGCATGTACACTATTCCCATGTACCTTGGATGGTAGAGAAGTTGTATGGTACCACATCCTTCCTCCAAACTCCATCCAGAATTGGAGGGTATTCAAAAGGATCTTTCTTGAGAAATTTGCTGAAGACAAGACCCCTGCCATGTTACTGAAGGAGTTGGGTAGTCTTAAGATGGAGCAGAAATAATGGGTCAATGATTTCAATAAGAAAACAACCAAATTTTGAACAAGTTCTCGAACTACACTGAACCTCACAACTCCATCACTATCGACTACTACACTTTTGCCTTGTCAAGCAATATTGCATAGTTCATCAAGTGAGCTGCAAAACTAACTTTAACAAAAAAACTATGAAGATGTTATTTTGGTATAGAAGGACTTGTGTGCTATTGGAGTCATTGCATACAATGAACCCACTAAGGACTCCAAAGACATGGGTAAGAGGTCTCAAAACATTGTGATCAAGGCCAAGAAAAAAGAAACAAGCGATATTAGGAACCTTACTCGTCTCATCAAGTCTCTGGCTACCAAACCGGTTGAACTTAAATAGGGGATAAGCGAGACTACTGTTAGCAGTAGGCCCCCCAAGTACCTGAAAAATAAGAATCTAGCTTCCAACAGCAGTAGTAGCCAGCCGAGCAAATCTGTGCAGAGCTCCAACATGGTTCCGAACATTGATAAAATCACTATAAATTCATATTTCATGTTCCACCACAAACATCATTGGGAAAAAACATGCCAACAATGGAACCATGGAATGAGTAGCCTTGTTAAAAATTTGTATGACAAGGTCATGGTTGATGAACAACTCTAGCTTGATGAAGAAGAAGAATCCACTACAATCGATCAATCTCCAAGCACTAGGCATGTAGTAAGTATGTATTTGTATGATCTTGCAGCCTAGATGACAACCACCGATAAGGAACCTCCGAGTGACAATCTGGCGTAGAAGCAAAATAACCAATACAACTTGAGAATTCAATGGGCCACCACTTTGATTGAGGTACTAAAACAAAAATTCAGAGAAAATGTATTAAAGAAAATGGGTCATCCCGTTAACTCAACAAAGAATAATCAGAGCAAGTCTAGGAAGACAACTTCAATGAAAATTGTTTCCACAAGCAGTAAATATAGAACCATCCCACCGGAAAGCATGAATTCAACTCCACCCCATGACAACTCAGTGAGTCTTCTTGCAATAGAGTACAACATTGTAGAATACATGAAGAAGGCTCGTGCAAATATTTCTCTATTTTAACTTACAAAAATCATGAACCAGTTAGACATTCTCTTATAGGAACTTGGGAAAACCTCTATCAACGATGCCACCTCTTCAAACAAAGGTTCTAGTAAGTCACGTGACGCTCTCACATTTATTCTTAATGTGCTCCTCGTGAAGGATGAAAACTCATTCTGCCCACCATTCTTGTTTTCATTTGAAATATTTAACTTCAATGTTCATAACTGTTTGGTTGATTCCAACACATCTGTTAATGTCATGCCACTCTCCATGACCAAGAAAATCAATGCTCAATGGAGTAAAACAAATGCAAAAATCATCCAACTAGACATAACTTATGCGCCTACAATTGGTGAACTTAGGGATGTGATCATCCATCTATCATCTGATGAATGTGTTAATCAATGCATCAATATTGTAATCGTGGACATCCTTGAAGCATACAGGGTATTGCTAAGAAGAGATTGGTTAAGCAAGCTACAAGTATACTTTGCCACTGACTAGTCACACTTATGGCTTCCGTATAAGGGAAATAAAAACCAGATCCGAGTACTATTAGAGAGATACATGAAGCACAACATGACTCCCTTGAATGGACATAATGATCCGTTGGCTTTCACGGAACTTGTTTTCGGAAATTATTTTCTAGACACATAGCAGGAGTGATATCTTGCAGAGCCATCCACCGTCCCACTAGACATAGAGTTGGACCTCCTTCCATGTTCAACTAGCAGAAATGAAACTTGTAGAGTAAGGAGTAGTAGTAGTAGCATTAGTAATAGTGTGGTAAGTGGTCCTTGTGCAGATGATATGGACCATGTACTTGGATAGGTCGAAAACACAGGAGGGTTCTAGAGTTGGTTGTGTTTTAATAGACCCACTATAGAGAAAACATTTAATATTTAGTCGCCTGGAATTCAAGTGCATGAACAATAGTGTAGAGTATGAAGCACTAGTCTTAGGCTTATATAAATCCATTAACCTCAATGTTGATGTCCTGAAAGTGGTAGGTCACTCTGAAATTGTGGTGCATCAAGTACATAACACTATACACTTTGTGTCACCACATCTTAAGAGTTATCGACAACAGGTATGGTGACTCATTTCTCATTTCCAAGATTTCAGTATTATTTCAATTCCAAGAGTGTGTAATGTAGCTATGGATGCATCGGAAAACATAGCTGCTAGGATGTTACCGTTAAGGGCCAACTTTACTATTGAAATTTTGTACAAACCATTCATCCCACGAAGCATCACTAATTTTCACATTTTTGATGATGATCAACAAATACTACATTTTATGTACAACACTGACATTTTGAAGGACGCAAAAATAGACGAGGATGAGAAAAAATAGTTTCTGTAGGACACAGTTATTACAAGCAAAGGAAACCTCATCCCCAAGGGTGTGGTATCACTAGAAAAGTTGTATGACCTGCAGAATCATTTTCAGGGACCTGTGAATGCTAAGACCCACAGGTCTACATTATTGCATGAGGAGATCAATCTGGAAATAGAAAAATATCCAAAGTATGTGAATATTGGTACTTGTTGTACACCACTAGAGCCACAATATTTTAACCACCTCTTCAAGAAGTACCGTGATGTCTTCACGTGGATGTACAATTATCCTAACATATATGACACACGAATAATCCAACACGTGATACTGATCAACTAAAGGGCGAAGCCTTTTCAACAAAAACTAAGGAAAGTTCACCCAACACTTGAGCCCCTCATACAGAAAAAATTGGCAAAGTTGTTGGATGCGTGGATCATTTACAAAGTGTGACATTCGACATGGGTGTCTAATCTAGTTCCTTGAAGAATAATTCCAGGGAGATACACCTGTGTGTAGATTTCCACAACCTTAATCGGTGTCGGACAAAGAAAATTACTCACTGTTATCCATGGAGCACATATTCAAAATAGTATCTAGGGAAGAGATGTTTTCTTTGTTAGATGGTTTCTTGGGTTACAACTAGGTTTTGGTAGCAGAGCCTGATAGACTGAAGACTACATTCCATACCATGTGGGGTACATTCACATTTCTCTGAATGTCGTTTGGGCTGGTTAATTTAGGTGCAATGTTTCAACCCACAATGGACATCGATTTCTGTGGGATTATATGATAGAGTGTAGTGACCTACGTCAATGATGTAATGGTGTTATCAAGACAATGATCAAACCACCTGCACCATCTCAAGAAAAATTTTGAGTGATGTCGGAAATATATGATATCCTTGAATCCCAAGAAGAGCATCTTCGCAATGTCTGACGGTAACCTACTTGGACATAGTATTGGTAAATGTGGGATCAAGGTAGATTCTGACAACATTCAGACTATCACGCAGATTCCCCACCTCGTGAACAAGAAAGCCATGTATTCTTTCTTAGGAAAGATCAAATTCCTCATAAAGTTCATCTCCAACTATGCTCATATCATTAAGTCTATACAAGAGATGATCAAGAAGGACGCAGTCTATAGCTGGGGCAAAAGGGAAAAGGATGCATTCACCCATATAAAGAAATAAATAGCAGAAGCACCAGCGTTGTATAGCCCAGACTTTGGCAAAAACTTCTTCCTCTGCACTTTCTCTTCCGACATTTCTCTCACTGTTGTTCTCACTCAAAAGGATGAGTTGAACAATGATTGACCCATCTCCTTCATGAGCGTGATCCTACAAGGACCAGAGATCAAATATCCCTCCATGGAAGAACAAGCTTATGCAGTATATAAGGCAGTGAATCACTTCAAACCCTACTTGTTGAAAATACATTATATTATCTTTGTCCCACACCCAACAGTCAGATCACTACTTGTTCAATAAGAGATGGATGAGAGGAGGGCGAACTGGATGACCATATCTTGACATGAAAATAGTTCACACCATCAAGGGTCATGGTGTTTGCAAGTTAGTAGCAAAAGAAGTTAATGCACAAGAGGAAGAAGAAGAGCTTGCAAGCTGGGAGAAAGAAATAGAAATATACAATGTTGAGTGAGCCTCTCCCACTTCGGAAGGAAACTCTTGGTAAGTATATGTGCACCGATACCTCGATCAAGGCACCGTGCCCTCTCACTTTTATATGTATTAGAAGAGGGCATCCTAAATCAAAGCATTATCATACCAGCCGGTACATGGGCTGCTATACAGAAAGCACCATAATTGGATCTTGCTCAGGTTCTTGGAGGCATAGGATTCAAACAAGGTTTTACATGATCTCCAAGATGGACCATTCGGGGGGCACTTCATGTGTAACACCACAACACACAAGGTCAAGTGGGAAAATTTCTACTAGCCTACATTATTCAAGGATGCTCATGCCTATGTTCGAAAGTGTCTAGTCTGTCAAATGTGTGTCGAAAAAAATTGGAGGTTAACATCCCTGTTGCATCCTATTGCAATGGAAGAACCATTCCAACAATGGGGCTTGGATATCATTAGGGAATTTTCCCACATTCATCGAAGCAACGCCGCAATATTTTGATTGCTACATATTATTTCATGCAATGGAAAGATCCATTTCTACTGAAACAACAGAATGATCAAGAATTCATCATCTTTTTGTAGCAGAATACCATTTCCAGGTTCGACGTTCCTATGCCACTTGTTTTTGATAATGTAATGTACTTTCCTTCGTTAAAGATTTATTATTTTGCATTGGAAAATGGTATTGTCTTCAAACATTATGCTAACTATTATCCATAGGGGAATGGTCTTGTTGAATCCACAAATAAGAACCTCATTCATATAATAAAAAATACCATTTTCTCTAAGCAGCAAAACTAGCACTCCGCTTTGGTGAATGCTTTATGGGTTGACTGAGTCACACCTAAACGTTCCTTGAATACCTCCCATTACTTCCTAGTGTACAGAAAGGAATCCATCCTTCCGTCAAACATATACTTGCATACTCTCCAATTGTCCCAAAAATCCTAGGGCAAGCCATGTCTCTTAGTTCAGTGTAGGATGGAAACTTTGAACAAGATACAGGAAGAAAGGTTGAAAACAAGAGAAAAATTTTCTCTGCATCAGAACTGTATCAAGAGATGGTTTGACATAAAGTCTGCAAGGAAGACTATCTTCAGTATCGGTGACTTAGTCCTGAAGTGGGACGAAGCCCATGAAGTCAAAGGAAAACACAATAATTTTCAATCCATGTGGATTGGTCCATACACAGTCCAAGAAAATCTTGGAAAATACATGTATCATCTTCAAACATGTGAGGGGAAGATTGACTCTCTCCCTGTTAATGGTGAAGACTTAAAATATTACTTTCAATGAAGATCTAGGGTTGTGCCAAGCACTATGTACATAGTCGTTTGTTGTATGTTATTTATGTTTTCTTTGGTTTTATGTGGTTTTGATTATGTAAATAAGTGTGGTGCCTTACTGTGTTGTGGCTTCCAAGTGTGTGTGTGGCTAAAGTTCAAAGAGTCTTGCGACACTATAACCCTTGTCCAATCCTCTTTTCGCCTTCTTTGTTTTGGTTGTAACTTTTTGCCAATGAAGTTACAATGGAAAATATGATCCATTCGTAAGAAGAGTTTCGGTCCAACCATGAACTTGTGTCCAGTTTGGAAACCTCATGCCTATACTTAGTTTTATTATTTGGTGTTTTCAAGCTTATCCAACTAGTAGAAATGGATAAGGGGAAAATATAAACGAGAAAACATAAATCAGAGGTATTTATATTCTTCTTTGAAGGAACAAGCTCTCCTTTTCTCAATAAGTCGGGGTCCCTCTTCTGCCCCAAAATAAATAAGTTTCGATGCATAGTTCTCTTTAAATAAATAAATAAAGGTGAAAGAAGATAAAGGCTTCCTGTGTATAGAGGTGAAGCAGGAAACGCCACTGGGGTACTGTCCAGGTTCACTGATAATGGAGCAATTCTTTTTTTCATGCATGAATCTACCAAGGTACTGTCCAAGCCTACTGGAAACAAAGAAACACTAAATATGAAAAACTATACTCTTAAAACCTTAAGCTTGCGATCTAAATTACCCTTCCAAATTCAAAACACTGTGATCTAGCTAAATCTTATTTTGTGTTCAACTGAGAAGGTAAAAAGGAAACCATGTTTGGCCATGGGGTAAGTGGGGAAGCCAAAGTAATTTGCATGATGAATCAATACTCCCTGAAGGACCAAAGCTCTGCACTAAAAAATGAACAAAAATAGAGAAGTTGGTATTCAACCAGTGTGTCGCCAAGTGTTGTAGCGGCTGCAACACCCTCCAAAATTTTGGCTTGCAATTAAATTTCGAAGCCTCCTTTAGTATTTCCCTCTACTTTTGCAAACACTTGGGCTCATTTCACGAGCTTTCCAAGAGTCCTCTCACCCTTGTTTCTTATTTGATCAACTATTGTCTTTTGGCATGTTTGATTGTTTTATCATGCTTGCGGTCCTTTTCTGGTGATTTCGATAAACATCTGTCACACTCATACACAATTTTTTTAAGCATTATCGCACAAGTGTCATCACGGTCATCCTAAGTCCATCCTAAGTGTCTCACTTGTCACTTTTCATTCTAGGACAGTCTGTTAGAGGGTAATGTTTGTCTTTTTGTTCTAGTGGTCTATGTTGTTGCATCATTGAAGTATGCTAAGTCTGTGATTATATGTTCAAGTTCCTCACAAGCTCACTTTCCTCCCACACATGGCCATTTCTCTAAAATCCTTTCGACCAGGAAACTCAATTTCACTAGACCTCGACTAAACTGTGCACTATGCAGTCTCAGCCCTTAATGAAGCAACCTTTCTACCTGGAACTGCATAGTGTGCAATCATTTTCCCCTAGGACAACTTCACTACACAATTCTAGAGATGAGAAACCTCCCTTCTTCCCCATAATTGCATAGTAACTTCTCCCAGCCCAACCTGAACTACGTATTTGGAAAGATCAGTCATCAAGCTTATTCCTACCTACTGGAACCCCATAATATGTGAATGACACGGCCTACCTTGCCTCCCATAACTACAAATAAGTGTATCCTCAGTGTCCTCGCTTAGCCGATACTCATTGATCTCAAGAACTATGCAGACCTATCATCCCTTGCCCCTATATTGTCCAGTCCTACCTTTCCTTTGAAAAATGCATAGACCTACCTCCCAGGGACCCATCCTGCATCAACCATTAACTGTCTCAACTGCACAATCCTATCTCTGAGTGGCTTTTGCACAATTTTTCCTGGAAGTGAGGACTATGATCAAGAGTTCCTCTACCAAGCTTGAGCTGCACTCTCTGCAGTCATAGTGACCAACCTCCCTCCTTGTCACCTGAAACTACGCAATGTGTAGTTACTCGGCCCTCTTTCCTAGCATGTCACCTATCCAAGTTCTAGTCCATGGATACCAGTGCATCATCTTAGACTAGGGAGTTTTGGAATTTGATGTTGTCCTGTCATGAGTGAATTCTAGGAACAGGTACACTGTTAGATCATGGCGAGATAATGAAGAAGGAGAAGAAGGAGAAAACATGCTAGAATACTCACTCATAGTTGTACGAACAAATAAGATTATCAAGAACAAGAAAAGGGAACACATGCATGCAACCACCTATCAAGACCGAAGACCACTGAAGGCCCCACATCATCAAGCTATATAGAGGGGGAGATAAAGCACAACCACGAACACATCTATCACTCAAAAAGAATAGTGGCTTGACATTGCCATGTCAGCAAGCTAGTCTAAGTCAACAGTGTCATGTCAAGTCATGTCATGAGTTGTCAAAGGCCACATCACTATTATGAGCCATGTATATTTTAAATCAAATGTAATGCAAAGTGGAAGTCCAATGGACACACATGAATATGAGAGATCATGTCAGCTGAAAAGTCATAGGGAGTTAAACAGTCATGAGGGTAGTCAAAGAGTCACAAGGGTCAAGCATCACCCCTTGGTTATATATACCTCCTCATTGTATGAGCAAGGGGACTTTCACCTTGGATCCTCTTGCAAATTATAGAGAGTTTCAGTCAGTTCTTTGAGGAGCAAGGAGTGGCTCCAATGTCCCACTACTGGGGCTAGTGATGTATGATGTAAATATGTGTCTTGGAACATTTTCTTATATAGAAGCTTTTTCATGCTAGCACTTTTCCATGCATGACTTATGGATGTTTGTAATACTATTCTATGAGAATTTATATTTCATGTTTGTTTCAAATGTACTAAGATAGTTGAACTATTTTGGTTTATTTAGTGCTTATCTTGTTGGGAATGTGCTATAATGGTTGTCACTACTATCTCGTCCTTATGGACTACTCCGCAAGATACTAGACAGAACTTTCCCACTCATCATTTATAACAAACATCACATCTGTTGTGGACTATTCCGCCAGATGATAGACGGATCTTTCACTATTCTTTGGTTTTAACAACTATCGCATCCGTTTTGAATTTTTCTGCTAGATGTTGGATAGGTCTTCCAGGTTCACGTGTGTCTCTTCCTAGGTGGTACTACTACCTCTCACTTAGAGCCTCACTTTTCTCTCCCCTTTTGCAGTTTGATAACCTAGAAAAAATTATGTTTCATAGTCACCAAGCACACTCACCTTTGTTTTTGAAGGTACCCTTGCAACACTCTCTTGTGTTGAAAGCTAGAACCGAGGAAAATATCTTAGTGTTTGGGAACTGGGCCATCATACCAGATGGGATTCCTATATCAAAAAATGTGAGGTCTAATTGGGACATCATATAAGAAAGATTCCCTAAATTTTGGCGGGTCTATCACTGTCAACATATCCCAAATTGTATTCTCCTTCCTTACTACAAAGTAAACCTTCACACTCAGCCCTAATGCATAAATGGATAATGACTCCTTAAGCTCAAAGTACTAGCATGAGGGAACTAGTAATCTCTAAAAGCTAACCCAGACTCTACTGTAGGTAGCAAATTTATAGAGTGAAAGTGGTAGTTTAGGATTTACCAATATAGGTTTGAGATCCACATATGAAGGAGGATAAGCTCTAGGGATACGATATAAGACCATTGGAGTGGGATCAGATAGGCATTTGAGATCTCTATTAATGGTAAATGGTTAAAACCACCTTATAAACTTTTGGAAGAAGCAAATTCCAAAATACTCTGTAATTTCCTAAAATTCTATAATCAACGCACCTATAGAGTAGAGCAACTTGTGATGATACTCAATTATGAAACTTTCATCCAACACAGGTGGACATGCATGCAAAGTGTGTTAGGGCTAAAATTGTGGTTTTTGAACTAACTAACCTAGAAACTTAGATCTATTGGAGAAATAATGCCTATGGATTTCCAAAGGAATTATCACTGATCTAGGTGGCTCCAAAGACACACACAGGACAAAGAGGGCTTATCAAAGCTCAAAAATCAAAGTGATCAGAATGATTTCGAACAAGGACTAGAATGTAGATCTCGTCATCATGATCGAAATAGTGTGAACGGTTTGTCAATCCGAGCTCGTATCCGGGAGAATGAGTCAGTCAAAGTTTTGGTAAAAGTTGGGTTATGGGCCAGGTTTAAGTGTCCTACAAATTTTCTAACCCCGAGGCATGAAACCTAGCTCCCGAAAGTGGGTGAATTTGTTGGATCATTAATTTGTCTAATATCCCCTATATTTGACAAATTCAAACAAAATTTGTTATTATTAAAAAAATAATAATAAAAAATATTATAAAATGAGTGGCGGGCTATGACCCCCGCCACCCCTACTGGAACACAAAACAAAGGTTATATTAAATTTGGGTCGATGGGCCATGACCTCGACCAACCCTCCATCCAACTACCACATATATTTTATATATGGGCTGTGGGCGGGCCACCTTTGGTTGACCCAGCCCACGCCCCCGCCCACCATATAACAAACAATTTCCATTATAATTTTGGATCGGTGGGAATAAAACCCACCCAGACACGTGGCCGGACCACTCCACGGGCAGCCCAACCCACACTCCAAACAAACATCCACCCAAACTAAAAATAGATGGCTCCAAAGTTAATACACCATTTAATTCAATGCAACCACCGCGCCCCATTTAATACCAACAACGTGTCATTTTAAATGGTTATAGAAACCATATGCCAAAAAATATTTATATGCTTGCCTAATTCGAGAGGGTCGAGATTTGATCCCCCAACCTCTCTCCAACCAAACACTAAATTTACCACTGCACCAACCAACCCACGTGGTAAAGTCCGCTCGGTAAATTCAATATAAACTCATTTTCTCAGTGCACGGAGGTACAGGAGAATGGGCATGGAGACCGAGGAGAGCAAAATTTTTCAGACAGATTATTTTTTTATTATTATTAATGTGCAGGTAGAACCATGATCCTAGAGAAGAGGCAAGTGGAACCATGACTGAGCCAAATTGTCAAGACGGTGAATTTTTTGCAGTGCCCAAATTGGAAAAATTTTATGTTGATCTTACACCTCTTAGTGACATGAACCTGATGACGTAGTTGGAATTTTGATCTGAGCAACAGATCTTTAGAGGACCTAGAGGAGGGAATCTTTGAGGAATCTAGGGGGAATCTAAAAGATTCCTTAAGCCCCTGATTTTCATTTTCTCAAATTCAAAAACTTGACAGTCAATTTTGCACTAATTGATGCCACAAATCGGATGGTGCATTCAGATTTTCCATTTTCTCATTTCATTTTTCTGCCACTTTTCAAAGTGGAATGTAGGCATCAGCATTCATACGTGAGCAGACAATTCCATGAGATTCGACGCCGTGAGATTAATGATACAACCAGCTTCAGTAGTTTGACATCCTTTTCTGTAGATGTCCCCAGGATGTGAGGTATATGCAGTGTGTTCATGTATTTCTTCTTTCTATGAAATACATTGTGTCGCATAGATCCCTGTTTTAAAGTTTGATTTGGGATCTTGTTTTCTTACTTGTTTCATGATTCCTGCTTGATGTGATGCGCAATCATCCGTGGGATGTACTTGATGTCATGATTCATCATGTTTTATTTGAGATCCCTTTGTTGTTATGTTGATGGGAAAATCATGTGTCGCCATGTATGTTTGCATTGAGATCCCTTTTATGCCATGTTGGCAGGATGCTCATTATCATCATGCATGAGTTTAGGTCATAGTAATTGGAGTCGTTTTGAATGAGAGTTCCTGCAGCAGACCATCTCTTGGAGCCACTCCTGTGTGAGGGAATTTTCTTTGTATGATGGAAATGTCACCACCTATGTACATCATCACTATTGACATCACTTAATGTAGCGGCCTACACCATCTTGACACCAGACCCAGAGACATAGTCCCTCCTGGACAAACTCCATAATCAACGTCTTGTTATTTTATGTTGTTGATGATTGTCAAGTTCCTTCTTCTTTACAACATGCGTTTATGTTCCTTTATGATATTTTAAGCGCAATTTTAATCATATCATGAAAGCAAAAGATCTTGGTTAAATCTGGGATTTGAGTCAACTCGAATCATTGACAAAGTTTTCAAGGATGTTGATTGATCTAATTTTCAGGCCTTTTGAGAGGATGTGATAAAATGACCCGTAGTGGGCCTTCATGCCTGGAATGAAGAAGCAACCAAAATATTCTAAAACATGGATTAGGGAATTGCAATGGTCACTCACAATATATGTTGGTGAGTTCTCACAATATATGTTGGTGAGTTCTCTCTCTTATTTTTAAATGTTCAAAATATACTTTGTTTATGTAAGGTTGTATCGAAGAGTTGAAATATGAAAATGAAATACTAGTTATGTCATTACATGATTTGATATTTCATTTGAATATCTCTTCCTTTGCATATTATTGTGTCTGATAAATTAATTTCTGACTTTCTATTAACTTTGTATTATCTAGATATTGATAATTCACGAGTAGGGGATTATCTACATACTGAAATTTTGAGTGAAGATAAAATGTATTGTGAGCAATTCACTAATGATTGAAAAATCCAAATATCACCAAATAGGATTTGAGAGTCCTTCAAGGTTTGAAAGCTATAGACATATTATAGTATTTTGGATTACAAGAACCCATGCTCATGGTAAAATGTTGGGGAAACTTTTAAACAATTTAGCATCCGTGCAGGGATTCAATTGTAGAGTTGAGGCTTCTGTGGTCCATAACAAGTTTATGATAGATTTTTCAGCGAAAATCACATGAGAAATCATTTGTCGACGCGTTTCGAACCAACCAGTGTGGTTCATCGTCAGGACAAGTTGAAGAGCAGATCCAGCTTAGCTTGTTTAAATAGCCAGAGCAGAGACACCAACGGTTACCTGGGCAAAAGGTTGACTTAAGGAGCAAGATCAAAATTAGTTCTATTACGTAAATGATAAATTATAATATAATAATAAATAAATAAAGATAAATAAATTTATATATAAAAATATAAATTTAGTTATAATTAGGTGTAAGATGAATAAATAAATATATAAATATATAAATGAAGAATTATAAATTATTAATTAATAAATAAATATGAAATAATAATAAATTTATTTATTTATTTATTACATAAATAAATAAATATATGAATAAATAAATTAATAAATATAATAGTAAAAATAAGATAAAAATAAATGGTGCCATTATTAAGGTAAATACATATATAAAAATTCATATATAAATTTAGTTATATAAGGTGTAAGACAAATAAACAATTGAAGAATTATAGAAATAATAATAATAAATTATTCATTTATTAAAAATATAAATGAAGAATTAAAAATAATAATAATAAATTATTTATTTATTTATTAAATAAAGGAATAAGCATATAAATCAATGAAAAAAATATAAATTAATAAATATCAAAGTAAATTCATTTAATCTTTTTATAAATGAAAAAATAGAAATGGTATCATTAGTAAGGTAAAATTGAAGGGGAAGTAGTTACGCACCGGTTAAATTAGTTAGAATTAAATAAATTAAATAATCCAATAAATAACTAGGAAGAGGAAATAAAATAACTTAAATTCTAGTTAGTTATAGGTATTAAAAAGGAAAGGGGTTAAATAAGAATACATAAAATTAAAATTAGTTAAAACTATTAAAAGTAATAATGGACCTTTCCTTATACTAAACAAATGATGTTGGAATAAAGATAATCATAATAATAATAATAGAATACATAATAATAATAATAATAATAATTATAAAAGAAAATCAATAATAATAAACAAATAGATAATAATAACAAGAAAAACGATTACTAAATAAAATAAAAATAATAAATAAATAATAATTAAGTTAATAAGTACATAAATACTAATATTATTAATAGTAACTATAGTAACTATTAATAGTAACTATAGTAAGTACATAAATACTAATAACTAATAATAAACTAATAATAATATTAGTATTTATGTACTTATTAACTTAATTATTTTTTCCGGGGAAAATAGAGTTCGTAATTTCTATTAAAAATAATAGCGATTACATGTTGTAGATGCCAAGGCATATGCAGAAGTGTGGCAGTAGCCACTTACAATATCCAATACTTCAGAGAAGTATGCAGTAAAGCCCTCAAAGAGGGCATCCATAAAAAGGGTGTGTAAACCCCAACAGGCGTATACGCCAAACCTTACAAGCTAATAAAACAGTAAATAAAACAAGAGCTTCTGTGTATGTGCAGATGTGGCTCAAAAGGCAGTCCAAAGACAGTGGGGAGAGGCACGAAATGGGAGGTCACCTCCGCCATCCCCTCAACTCTCCACCAAAATCCGTAGAAGCCAGTGAAAGAGAGCCACCCAAATACCCCGAGAAGCCAGAAAAAAACAAAACCAAATCAGCAACAACCATAGACGAGCGGCACGATTGGATGCAGAGACAGACTCTGCATCACTGAACCCTCAACACTCCCCATAGCTGCATTGGTGACAGGCAGAGGACCAAAAATGTACCCAGCCATCAGCACAGGGGCCCAAACAAGTCCCGGAACGAGCTGAGGCGGGTCAGTTCCGGGGGCAGAGGCGACTAGGGCAGCCACCTTGCCCCCATGAAGTAGATCAGAAGCCCAAAAAACCTTAGGCCCCACCTGCGGCGCAGAACAAGTCGCAAGGCCGAAAACCCCTGATGAACCTCAAGGCAGAATGACTGACGGTGAGCAGAGAGCCGCCGATGCACCAGTGAACGCCGCCGCCGCTTAGCCTAAAGCCCGAGTCGAAAGGAAACCGCGCGAGAGAGATGGGGGGGCCGAGGACAAGATCACTCCGCCGAAACTGGTCGCAGAAACTTCAGTAGCCTGAGTTCCTCAGCAGCTAGGCACCAGGTCGAGCCCTCGCACAGAAATCAGTCTAAGTAGCCCCACGGCCGCAGGCACAGGCCGCAGCCAGAGCCGAGCAAAACCCTAGTTCGCCGCCCAAGTTCTTCTTCCCATCAAGCTCCTATAGAAGCATCATGCACATCCTTATTAACTTAATTATTATTTATTTATTATTTTTATTTTATTTAGTAATCGTTTTTCTTGTTATTATTATCTATTTGTTTATTATTATTGATTTTCTTTTATAAATTATTATTATTATTATTATTATTATGTATTCTATTATTATTATTATGATTATCTTTATTCCAACATCATTTGTTTAGTATAAGGAAAGGTCCATTATTACTTTTAATAGTTTTAACTAATTTTAATTTTATGTATTCTTATTTACCCCCTTTCCTTTTTAATACCTATAACTAACTAGAATTTAAGTTATTTTATTTCCTCTTCCTAGTTATTTATTGGATTATTTAATTTATTTAATTCTAACTAATTTAACCCGTGCGTAACTACTTCCCCTTCAATTTTACCTTACTAATGATACCATTTCTATTTTTTCATTTATAAAAAGATTAAATGAATTTACTTTTATATTTATTAATTTATATTTTTTTCATTGATTTATATGCTTATTCCTTTATTTAATAAATAAATAAATAATTTATTATTATTATTTTTAATTCTTCATTTATATTTTTAATAAATGAATAATTTATTATTATTATTTCTATAATTCTTCAATTGTTTATTTGTCTTACACCTTATATAACTAAATTTATATATGAATTTTTATATATGTATTTACCTTAATAATGGCACCATTTATTTTTATCTTATTTTTACTATTATCTTTATTAATTTATTTATTCATATATTTATTTATTTATGTAATAAATAAATAAATAAATTTATTATTATTTCATATTTATTTATTAATTAATAATTTATAATTCTTCATTTATATATTTATTTATTCATCTTACACCTAATTATAACTAAATTTATATTTTTATATATAAATTTATTTATCTTTATTTATTTATTATTATACTATAATTTATCATTTACGTAATAGAACTAATTTTGATCTTGCTCCTTAAGTCAACCTTTTGCCCAGGTAACCGTTGGTGTCTCTGCTCTGGCTATTTAAACAGGCTAAGCTGGATCTGCTCTTCAACTTGTCCTGACGATGAACCACACTGGTTGGTTCGAAACGCGTCGACAAATGATTTCTCATGTGATTTTCGCTGAAAAATCTATCATAAATTTAGCATCCTTTAATTACATATGTACTATATATGGCACTTGAGGATGCTAGTCGTTGAAATAGAGTATGGTTTCTTGATTCAATGCCATGATCATCACCCATGATGCTTCTTTTTTGTAGAACTTTATGATTTTTGGTGTAGGATTTAACTCGATTCGATAGATTAGAGAATGTGGCCAATGAGCCCAAAGAAACGGATCAAAATATTGAACCCAATTGTAGAAGATATAGGGTATATTGTTTCATTTGTTGCAGTGTAGGTGAAACAATCCAGCGGTCTATTGAGGAAAAATCAGTGGATAGAAATAATATTAAAAGTAGAGTGGGACATTATATCCCAGTGAAGTAAAAGATCAAAAGATGGATAAACATGCCCTTTACTTTCAGTATTACAGTCCTCTTAATACAAATTAAGACAAACCCATTTAAACCACCTTAGACCTTGTTATGTTCGAGCATGCATATTTAACGTCAAAAAACAAACAACTTGGATATTGGAAAAGTATATTCTTTGCAATAGAAGTAAAATTACATTTATTATAATATATCGTAATCCATAATGGGATATTAGATACTTTAGTTCATATAAATACATATTTCAACATAAGAAGGATATAAGATACTTCAATTCAAATAAATATATATTTCAACACAACATTTGTTTTAGAAGATAAATCTAAAATATCAAAATGTAACTTTGATGTTCTCCAAAGTTTTATATAAAAATATTGCACGACATTTTTTTTTCCTAAATCAGTCTACTCATACTGAAGGTTGCTCTTCTTGGAAAAAGGTCTCTATAATAATTTTATATCAGATATAGCACTCATTCTACCTGGAAAACAGTATACATTTTTTTAGAAACATCATTTTCTTGATGCTTCTATGACCATATTCGACCATTATTCAATTTTCTCTGAAGACTACATAATGAGACTACATTCCAATGTGAATGTCTGCAACCATATACCCGAATTAGAAGAGAACTTTATCTATTGACCATATGGTTGGTTTTAACCTTTGATCATAATGCTCGGTATGTTGTTGTGTTTAATATCTTATGAAGATAAAAAAATCAGATGTACACACCTCTTTGCTTTAAGAATTGCAGTGGTTCTTTCTTATTATAATTTAAGTTCTTGATGGTTAGATAGTGTTTCATTTACAACTATTACTATTTATAAAAAAAATATTTTTAAATTTTTCATCAACGTATCCAATGGGCTACATTTTGAACTACATATTTCTAAACAAACTCATGATCGTAATATGCAACAATCCATTTCTATGGAGCCTTGTATACTTTGCATCGTCTTATTCATTCAGTTGCTCTTTGAACTGCAAATTTATAAACAAACTAAGGATTCTATGGAGCCTTGCATAATTTGCTTCACCTTATTCATTCAGTTACTCCTTTAACTGTAAATTTTTAAACCAACTCATGAATATATTCAACAATCTAGTTCTATGGAACTCTAAGTTATATGAGTCCAACTTTACAACACAACTATTTCAACTGTTATTAGGTTCATTAGCCTTAAATGTTAGGATCTTGTGTTGGAACTCTTCGTACTTGCTTCAATCAAGCATTGGAAAATATTCATGGCTATTATTTGGGTTTATCTTTGAGTTATTAGTTTATTTTAGTTTTTTTCGTGTTTCCTTTTAGGTCTTGAATTTTCGATAAATACTTTGAGATATACTTATCAATTTCCACCAATAATTTCTAATAGGTGCTAGTTTCATTTTTGTTAGAACATTCTAAATAATTTTTTTTGTTAATATTTATAGTGTGTAGTTGGTCACTACTACATAATAAGGTGTTGTAGGACATTAGTTTGATACGAAATAATAATTTCATCTCAACTTGTCCCATTTCCACATCTTATTTATTTTAATTAATATTTATTTACTTTTTTCGTCTCTACGGGGACATTTTTTCCTATGATAAAAAGAGTGAACAGGAGTAGTGACTAGATTGATTCAGTAGACTAGAGCTACATAGTAGATAAACAGTAGCATGGATATGTTTGGTTGTGTTATATTCTTTCAACGATTAGTCCTAGTAGTGAAGTCGGAGGGTTAGAGGGGGGACGGAGGCCCGCCTTCGTTGTGGTGATGTGCAGCAAGGGGGTCACATGGGGGTCGACCGCCCCCCCGTCGGGGGGTTTGAGAGTGGCATTAGTCCCCCTCTAAAGTGCCCAAGGCAGCACCCTCGGAAAACTTTTTTTGACCCTATATTAGGTGGGCGGACCTACCTATGGTTTTGTGCATGGTTTTCACACATGGTTTTGGGCGCGATGGTTTTCGGTCCATGGTATTTTGTAGATCCAGTCAAGGGAACAATGATTATGCTCTACTCAAGGGTTTATGGATTTGGGTTTATGGATGCTTCGACATGTATAAATATGTATTGTAACATTGAAAGGCATATAATGAAAAATAAATCTGGTAGTCCCTATTTTGGGATCCAGGGGAAAATATTTGTGTATATTTGTTTTATGTGTTATGCTCTCGCCATTGTTTATTTTCTGTTTTTTATAATTCTTATGCAGGTAATTTTTGTACATGGTTAAAACCTACATTTGGTATTAGAGTTGTTTTGACTTCAAGGGGACGCCTTTGTTATTGAGCTATTTTTCTCGGGCCTGTGGTGGACCCTTTTCAATGGGAGATCTGTGGGATCAATGCTGGTGGTGAAAGAAGATGGCAAGCAATGGAAAGATAGAGATCGAGAAATTTAATGGTCAAAGTTTTGAGTTGTGGAAACTCAATATGGAGGATCTGTTGGTGGATAAACATTAGTGGGTTGCAGTAGATCTAGGTACTAAACCAATGGGAGTGTCCGATTAAGAATGCAAGAAGTTGGATCGGAAGGCAAAAAGCACAATATGATTGTGTGTCTTAGATTTAGTATTGTTGAATTTATCAGGGGAAGCTACGGTGAAGGCTTTGTGGGACAAGTTAGGGACTTTGTACCAATATATGTCTCTGGTGAATAAATTGTTCCTATGGAAAAAGTTGTATAACCTAAGGATGAAAGGTGGAGAGTCAGTGACAGAGCATCTGAATGCATTTAATTGTGTGGTAAGCCAGTTATTATCTATTGATATTAAAATTTCAAATGAATATAAGTGTATCATTTTGTTGTGTTCTCTACCAGATTCATGTGATAGTCTGGTTGTTGCAATAGGTAGCAATGCAACTACCTTTTAGTTTGATGAAATAGTCTGAGCCTTGCTGACAGAGGAGATGAGATGGAAAAATATGGAGAGTCAGAATGGTGATGCCTTGTTTGTACGAGGACGGTCCCAGAACATAAATGAAAATAAGTCCTCAAGTGGGAGATCTAAATCTCCAAGAAAACCTGTGAAGGTGTGTTGGAAATGCGGAAAGGAAGGGCACTACAAAAGGAACTGTAAATCTAAAGCTCATAAGAAAGGAAAGGGATCTAATGATGCTCCTTCTGCAGAGGCGAAAACCACCTCAAATGAAGGTGGGGATGTGTAGTTGGCTTCTTCTTCAAGTACACATGTAGATCATGAGGCATGGTTGATTGGCTCAGGTGCATCTTTTCACTTCACTCCCCATAGAGTGTGGTTATTATAGTATGAGAAATATGATGGTGGTGATGTATTCTTGGGGGATGACAGGAAGGCTAGAATTGTTAGTTGCAGAAAATTCAAGTTCAAGTTGCAAGGTGGAAGGATTAGAACACTTTAGGATGTTCTGCATATTCCTACATTAGCCAGAAATCTTATTTCTATAAGAAAGATGGATGATGCAGGTGTAAAACTAGTGTTCGAGAAAGATACATGTAAGATAGTTCAGGTAGCACTCGTATTGATGCAAGAAGTTTAGTTGGAACTCTGTATAAGCTGCAAGGTAGCACTATTATTGATGGTTGCAATAGTTGTGTGGTTCTTGAAAGTGGAGCAGAAAATCTAGTGGTCTCTGGAGAAAATACCATGCTATGGCATCAAAGGCTTGGACATATTGGAGAGAAGGGCCTTCAAATACTGCATGGTAAAGGTAGGTAGAAGGTATGACTAATAGCTCTCTGGATTTTGATTTTTGTGAAAATCGTGTATATCAGAAGTAGAATCGGGTGAGTTTCCTCTCTGGTAGTAAGAGGGCGAAACAGATATTAGAGCTTGTGCACAATGATTTGTTTGGACCTGTGAAGGTTCCATCACTGGGTAAGTCTCTGTACTATGTATCATTTATAGATTACTTCTTAAGGAATACATGGATATATTTCCTCAAAAAGAAATCTATAGTCTTTGACAAGATTAAAGAATTTAAAGCTCTCGTGGAAAACCAGACAGAGAAGAAGATAAAGGTGTTGAGGACAGATAATGGTGGAGAGTTTTGCAAGAAAGAATTTGAAGAATTTTGTAAGAAGTGTGGTATAGCACAACATAAGACTACTACATACACACCTGAGCAAATTCGAGTTGCAGAAAAAATCAACAAGACATTGATGGAAAGGGAAAGAAGCTTGCTCAGTGGTGCCAGGTTAGGAAATGAAATTTGGGCAGAGGCGGTAGAGACTGCATGTTACCTAGTCAATAGATCACCTTCACCAACATTGGAGGATAAGACTCCAGAAGAGATATGGAATGGTAAGAAACCCTCTCTTTCACATCTGAGGGTATTTGGATGTGATGCATATGCACATGTTCTAAAGGAGAAAATAAAAAAGTTGGATAGTAAATTTGAAAATTACATCTTGATTAGGTATAGGGATGGTTTAAAAGGTTATAAGCTTTGGAACCTAGTAACAAGGAAGGTTGTGTACAGTCAAGATGTGGTGTTTAGAGAGGTGAAAGATGTTATTAAACATGAAGTCCCATTAAAGGAACCTGAGAAGATAGAGTTTGAGATAAAGGAGGAAGAATCAGACTTTGCAATAGAAGTGGAATTAGAAGATGAAGAACCACAAACTCCAGTTGTGAGAAGATCGGTTCGAGAGAGAAGGTAGCCAGAAATGTATGGTCCATCTTCTTTTTGTTCAAATTTTTCTTTATATATTATTGATGATGATCCTAGCACTGTGAAGGAAGCAGAAGATTCAGAGGATGGAAAACTCTGGAAAGAGGCCATGGTTGATGAAATTTCATATTTGCACAAAAATGAGGCTTAGGATCTCATGGATTTGTTGGATAGAAGGAAACCCAATGGCAACAAATGGGTGTTCAAGAAGCAGATTAATGCAGAAGGAAAGATGGAGAAATACAAAGCTTGGTTGGTAGCAAAAGGTTATTCCCAGGTGTTGGGAATTGATTTTGGTGATATTTTTTCTCCTGTTGCCAAGGTAGCTTATATTAGATTACTTTTATCTGTTGCTATTTCTTTTGATTTTGAGGTAGAAAAATTGGATGTGAAGACAAAATTTCTTCATGGGGATCTGAAAGAAAAGATCTACATGAAGCAACCTGAAGGCTTTGTGGTGAAGGGTGGGTAAGAAAGAACTGGTATGCAAGTTAAAGAAGTATTTGTATGGGTTAAAACAGTCATGAAGGATGTGGTATTAGAAATTTGATACATTTATAGGGGGAATTGGCTTCACTAGAAGCAAAGTAGATCATTGTGTGTATTTTAAATTAATTGGTGACCGTGTAATTTATCTAGTCTTTTATGTGGATGATATGTTGTTGGTTGGAAATGAAAAATAAGTTATCCAAGATTTAAAGACCTAATTGTCCTCCAAATTTGATATGAAAGATGTTGGTGTTGCAAACTATATTTTGGGCATAGAAATTAAAACAGATTGGGCAAAGAGGAAGCTCTGGTTAAACCAGAGGAAGTATGTTGAGACAATACTGTAGAGGTTTAATATTCAGGATAATAAACCTGTGAAGGTTCCTATTCCTATAGGTGTAAATTTATCTACTCAACAGTGTCCCAAGGCATAAGAAGAGGAAGAGAACATGTACCATGTTCCATATGCAAGTGCAGTCAGTAGCCTAATGTATGCAATGGTCTATACTATACTAGACATTACACATGTAGTGGGAGTATTGAGAGGGTTTATGTCAAAATCAAGGAAGGATCATTGGATAGCAGTGAAGTGGGTTTTTACGTATTTTCATGGCATTAGTGATTATGGTTTGTGCTACCAAGGAAGACCAGGATTGGACAAATTTTTGAACATCTGTGGCTTTTTTTACGCGGACTAGGTTGGAGATCTCAACCATAGAAGATTTACAAGTGGGTATGTGTTTAACCCATTTGGAGGTACAGTCAGTTGGATGAGTAAGAGACAACCTGTAGTGGCACTGTTAACTATAGGGGCAGAATACAAGGCAGTTGCCCATGCAAGCAAGCAAGCAGTTTGGCTGTAGAGAATGTGTTCATGTATGGGGTTACTACAACGAGATATAAGGATAGACCGTGACAACCAAAGTGTAATTTTCTTGGGAAAGAACCCTGCTTATCATTCAAATACAAAGCACATTAATCTTTAGTATGACTTTGTGAGGGATATGATAGAAGACAAAAAGGTGTTGATGGTAAAGGTGGACACGTTGAATAATACTGTAGATGCATTGAAAAAATTTGTTAGCTCTAAGAACTTATCTTGGTGTAGAGAAACAATGGGCATTGTAGGGTTGGATCAATGACTAAGCTATCTTGTGGCCCCCTATGGAAAGGAAACAACAAGTGGGAGAATGTTGGGTTGTGTTATATTCTTTCCACGACTAACCCTAGTAATGAAGTCGAGGTGTTAAAGGTGGGGCAGAGGCCTCACTTTTTTGCTATGATGCACACCGGGGGGGTTTCAGGGAGGCAGTAGCCCCCCTCTATGGGGTTTGGGGCAGTACCCCAGGGAAATTTTTTTTGCACCCTATATCAGGTGGGCAGACCTACCTATGATTTTGTGCATGTTTTTTGCACATGGTTTTGGGCACAATGGTTTTTGGTCCATGGCATTTTCTAGATCCGATCAAGGGAATTGGGGTTATGTTCTAATCCAGTCTTAATGGATTGGGCTTTATGGATCTTTGACATGTATACATATGTATCGTAGCATTGAAAGGAATATAATGAAAAATCAGTCTGATAGTCCTGGTTTTGGGATCTAGGGGAAAATCTCTATGTATATTTATTTTATGTGTTATGCTCTTGCCATTGTTTATTTTCTATTTTTTAGAATTTGTATGCATGTAATTTCTGTATGGGGTTAAAACCTACAATTTCAACAAGTGACAAGGAATGTTGTCCCTCATCTTTCTTGTAGGATATGCTTTTGGAATCATTGGTTTTCCTATGGTACAGAGAGTGAGAAGGAGCGATACCCTGGAATGATTCCTGATACCAAAGCTGCAAAATGGATGGAGAGAAGCATTGATATTGAGACAAGTGATATGGGATAACTGTACCTAATCTTGACACATCTATTAGAGTTTCAATATCTTCTCTAAGCATCCTTGGCTTTCCTATGATAAAAATAGAGTGAGAGAAGTGCCTTGGATTGAATTGCGAGACCAGAGCTACATACTAGATTAAGAGAAACATGGAGATTGCCACAAATGGCAGAGGACAATTGTTACTCATCTTGAAAGAGCCATAGGATGATTTATGAAATGTTGTGGATATTGCATTGGATAGTTCGTCACATCAAATCTAATAATATTATATTAAGAATATGGAAATTCTCTAATATTACAGTTTTATTAAGCTTCAAGATGTGTAGATAATTGTAATTAGTCGATGCATGTTAATAGAAATTGTGTAGAAAAATAGAGAAGTAAACAATGAACTCACAGACATGCATGATACACAAGATTTTCTCTAGGAAACCCTTTCCAAAGAAAGACCTAGCTAGAAGGTGAAGTCACTTCACTCTCCTGATCTGTCTGGAAATATGGTTGTAAGTACAAAGAAGTGAGGCCTATGGCTCATGGGCTACTATAATGCATAGATCCTATATTTTTTCTCTACCTCCTATCTCTCTTGGCTATCTTTTACCAACTATGGAACAAACGTCTCTCAGAAGAATGGAATGCCTCTTCCTCCTAGTGACCCAGTTATAACACTGTCTAATAGCCTAATAGTGGTTCAGTTTGACTAGATGAACCCTTATCCAGAGTTAGAATATAGACTCTTCTAGAGTCTTTTACATCAAAAACATATGGCTAGCCCACTTTCCATGAATAATGGGGGCTAATGCAACATCCTCCCCAACCATGGTGGTGAAAGTAGGAAGATCAACTTCTGAGTGGCATAACTTTTGCATAAAGACTAATATTGATGATATTCTTGCTTTGTTGGAAAGGTATTTGTGTGTATACTAGCACCAACATAGATCCATATTATCCATGAATCTAACATGAGCCAGGAGGAATCAAATTTCTTCATGTGCAAACTTATTTTAGATTGCAAAAAGCAATGTCTAATTTTTTATTATTTAGATTATATATTTAAATGTTATAGAGATTACATAACATGTGATTTAAGTCATTTTATCTGCCAATTAATATTATTAATATATTTTTAACTATATTTGAATATTAATTCATATTAAATTATTTTACTTATAACATACATTGAATATTCTATTATATACAACATTAAAATATTTTCTTTTACATTTTTTCTATATAAATATATACGCAGTTGATATCACGTGTTAAAAATCTTACTAACATATTTCTTTTTTTACTTCCAATTATGTTAGATGAAATTATATTAGGTAATATGGAAAGCTAATTAAATATTTTTAGCATATTTTTTTCTTTTTTATTATAGCTAACATTGCTTTTCTATTTAGATAATATTTTATTTTTATTTTAAGAGGGACAAACATACTTACACATCACCTTCACACTGAGCTATATAATGAGCATCTCATCTCATTGAAAAGGTGCAGCATTAATGAGGAAAATAAAAACCCCAAAAAATGTTTTTTGATGCCTCAAAATGCTCCCGAAAGATTTCAGACCCTGTTTTGCCAAATTGGGTCGCGCTAGTAAAAAAAGGTTTCGTGAGTTGATTCCTCCACTTTCCCCCCTATGAATGCATTGATATGGATGAGAAAAAACACAATGATTCAATATGGATCACACCTGCCCATTTTTGGAGGCTTTTAGTCCCCAAAATCTTCTACTGAATAAGGTGAGGAAACTTTTCCTCCACCTTTTGTTTGGTGTACCATCTACCTTTTCCTAGAAGTTTTCCCTTTGACATAATATACCAAATGACATTCTGCCCATGTCTTGTAGTTCTGGACCTCTTCTATAAAATTGTATCTTCTATCAACTCTTCCTTAACATTTGGTGCCAAATCCTCCCCAGAAGGTAGGACTTGTTCCTCTTCCTAATCTGGCATAGAAGGCTCATAGAATTTCAAATTCTCTATATTCACAAGTAATTGAATGCGAATATATGGTGGTAAAATGAGTTGATAGGAATTATCACCCACCTTTTCCAGTATCTCAAAGGGACCATACCTCAGAGCCTTCATTTTCTTATCATTCCCCTATAGCCTCTTCATTTAACTGTAGTCATACTTTGTAGCCCACCTGATGGGCCTCCAAATTAGATACAATTTAAGGCCCATCTATCCATCCTTCATCACATTAAATCTCTCTTTTTGCATTATATGACATATTTTTATCTTTAATATGTTCTTTAGGAAGTTTTATAGATAATTTCATATTTGTGCCTAATATTATTTATCTTTGTAGAATATTATGAGAATATTAGGCATATTATGAATACTTGGAGGATGAGATAATCTAGGGACTTTCTCCTTGCTACAAGAGGACCAAAATTGGATAATAAATGAACATGATATGATGAAATTATGGAAGAAATTTTGGAGCTTGAGTGATTGATAAAATCTAGGAATGTGTTCCTTATCATTTAATACAAATTCCTAGTGTTGGGAACTAGATCCACTTTTTGAGGGATTTTGGAGGGGAAAGTTTCCTCCTTTCAAAAAAAGGCTTCCTCGCCACTTTATATAAGTACCAATTCTAATTTTCCTCTAGACACATGTATTTATTAGTTCTCTTGTAAAGAAATGTTGTTTAGTAGCACCACTTTCCTTTCCAGCAGGGATGTACTTGGATTGATTCAAATAATGAATTTTGGTGCCATTTTTAACTTATAAAGCTCAGTTTCCTTTATAGGACTCTGATTATCCTTGGTATTGTCCATCCTAGGAGCCTCAAAGCCCTATTACATAGTTTCTCTATCTTCTTTGAATGTTTTTTTCACTTACATCTCTTATTTCTACATTTACTATTCATGCTTCTTTTGTTGTAGGTTATATTAGTTAAATGATTGAAGTGAGTCCTTTTGCAGTTTATTTATAGAGTCATAAGCATGATGCATCCTTAGAACACATTTGAACATTCATATTCATCATTGAGCTACTTGGATTAGTTTACTAGTTCACAAATTTAGAAATTTTGGAAGCCCTTGTAGCAAAATAGTAGTATTTTTCTGCTATTTCTTAGAGCATGTTAGTGAGCCTCATTTGAGTTGATTCCACTTGGATTGGGCCATAAAAACATTCAAGTTAATAAAAAAAATTACCCCACACATTTGTCACTTGATTTTGTCAGGAATTTCATAGGTTAACTAGCTCACTAATTCATGATTTTGTAGTTTTTAGAGTGGTAATTTTTTGCTATTTTTCAGCACATGTTAGCAGGGGTAATTTTTAGTGATTCCACTTGGAATGGAGTCTGAGGACATCTTAATTCATAAAAAAAATTGTATCATCTAATTAGCATCTGATTTTATTGGGCATTCGACAAGGTATATCACACTTGTAGTAATTTTATCACTCATGTAGCAGTGTTGTAGCAAACCTATAACAATTTCTTTTTGAGATTTTCCTTGCCTAGATTCACTCCAAATTCATGTTATAAGTATACTTATAGCCTATTAAGGTTCTAAGGCCACTTTGGTTGAGATGAGTTTTGGTTAGACAACCATTTAACTCTTATATTTCTTGCTTCTTGAATGTTGATTTATGCTAATTAGTCTAGATTCATTTTCTGCAATTTACTTTATGAAAAGTATGATTTCCTTTTTGCAAGAGTACTCTAGGATTTTCCTTTCCTAAAAAATAGAATAGATCCCCTTTAAATTTCATTTCTATTCTAGAAATATAGATTAGATTTTCTTAGTTGTCACTATGCTTTACATGTTTTGAAATAGAATAGATTTCCTTCCTACCATTTACTTTCCAAGTAGAATAGATTTTCTTACTGTTATTTGCCTTTTGCAACTTACGATTTTTTGTAGCACCTACAACCACCCTCCAAAAAATTCCCTTCAATTCCCTCTGTCCTTAAATCTCAACAACTTGTCTTGCGCTTCCCAAGTACTTGTGTTTTCATTTAAATTTATCTTTCACTTTACATCTTGTGTTTTCTTACTTGCTTTGTTGTCTAACCACAAGCTTACCCCTTTGTGACTTGGTTGCATCTGGTTCTTTCACTACCTTAGAAAATTGTGTAGTCCTAGAGGGCATCCACCCTTGCTCTATGGAATTGTGCAGTGCAACCAACAGTTAGCCTTGCTCTCAAGGATTGCGCAGATTAGCCCAGTAGTGACCCTCGGCTCCAGAACTACGTAGACCCAGTTGACATCTTGTCTTCTACTAGGAAATTGCAAAAAGCCAGAGATGTATCCCAGATCCACTCCACCCAGAAATTTCACATAACGTATTGTGCTAAAAAACTACTAAGTGCATGGCAATGCATGGCAGTTTTCTCGAAAAGCAAGAAGCTAAGAGGAGAAGCATCCCTAGGAGGTAGGGATCTACTATTAGTTTCTTGAAGGTGACACATTGCCATATTTAAAAGTTTTTGCCAAGTGTCGTTGTTGTCATTGATCTCAAGCATACATGTCATGAACCCAATTTTGCTCAAATCTATGTAATGGAAGCCTCTAGAGCTCACTTATACATTTGATCATCAAGATCTAGCTTCCTCAGGAGATCAAGGAGCATTCAGAGCATTGTCATCGCTTTTCAGGGTGAGTTTTGCTTTTATTGCCTCTTGCTTCTTTCTTTGTCGCTTTTGTTTGTTTAGCTTGTGAAACTGTTTTTTCACTCATTTTGTTGAACGACCACTAGCATTTTAAATTTTTTCAAGTTCTAGAAGTGTTGTTTCAAGCTAAAGATTTCCTTTCTCAAGTGTCGCATGAGTTTTCCCATTTTGCACCAACAGTCGTTGTTGCAGTGATTCCCTTCATGTGCCTCTTGTTCCTTCAGTTTTATCCATTGTTGCACTTGTTTTACATGCATACATCTACACTTAGTCAAATATACACTCATCCTTACATCATCCTTCAAATCTGCTTGTTTTCACGCTCTCCTTGGGTAGATCTGGGCTCCCCTTGCCCAAATCGCACATTCACTTGCATGCATTGCACAATTTGGCAACTCAACGCCTATTCCTTAGCTTATGGAATTGTGCAAGGGATGTCCTAGGTTGGCTACAACTATACACTGTGCAATTCTAGGAGCCAGTCTCCCAGCTTGGTCATTAAGATTGCGCAATGCGTATTCTCTCCCAAGCCCTAACCCAGACTGAACTACACATTGTGTAGTTCCAGCCACCAAGCTTCCTCACTAAGTGTTGGGACTATGTAGTGTGTAGTTCCCATACTGAGTTAGTCACCCATGTTAGTAAAAAATGCACAATTGCCCTCATTAGATGCTCTGGTTGTTTCTTACTCATGTTGTAAAGTTGGATTTGTAAGATTTAATGTTTTATTTCCATGAGTGTTAGTTCTATCCCACAAGTACCACACTTGTGAACCACTTCTCTCCAACAGTCATTATACCATTGCACCAAAGAGAGCTTCTTCAAAAGAGACCACTGAAAGCAGTACTAGGAAGCAGTTGAGAAAGCACTAGTTTACTTGCCAATATATGCAGATGCCCAACTCTTTACAGAAAATGAGTCAACACTAACATGGCAGCAAGACCAGCAGTAGTGGAAGAAGGTAGATATCTAGTACATGATCAAGGAAAGAGGAAATTTCTGACATAACAGAGGGAGAACAAAGCTGCAAAGAGAAAGTGGATTCAATCTTTATGTGGTAGTTTTGACAATAGAAGAAAAAGGAAGTAGAGGAAATAGACAACAGAGTGAAGGAAGAGATAAAAGTAGAGCTTCTAGGTAGTAGAACTAAGATTGCAACAAGGAAAACAAGAGTTGAAGGAAGAACAAGAGTTGAGAAGTAGAAACATGAAAAAGAACAAAGGCAATGCGTAATTATAGAGAAAATAGCACTAATATAGGTTGATGATCTAGAACATCAAACAATTAAGGAAGAGAGTGAACAGATGTAGGTTCCCTCACCAAAGAAGAGCACAAGAACCAAGTCCAGCTAGAGGGCAATAACTACATGGAGAAGTTGATGCGTGAGGCCACCAATGATGAATTATAGCTAAACATATACAACATGCAAAATTCCACTGGTGGTCTAGCCACACTCAGGACAATGTTGTGCATGCTTTAGGACAAGACGAACATAGGTTCCAAGATCACATTCCTAGATGCCATGGAGGGAAGAGTCCACTTTCAGCAAGATAACATCAAGTAGTTTGGGGACATCACAACATAGTACCAAGCTTGGCATCATTACCTGACCGAGAAGCATTAAGTGGATGTTGCCGAGTTGGTATTTCCCCAAACCTGGAAGTCATAATGTTTTGTCTTGTTAGGCTATCTCTAGACTATTTTGTCTCATATGGGTACATGTGTAAAATTTTATTATTGTAAATATGTTGTAAGTTAAATTCCAAGTGTCACTAGTGGAATGTGAACAATCACCATGTAATGTGAAGAGTCATGAGGGTAGTAAAATATTCAAATGGGAATGTCAAGGGTCACCCCATCCTTTGCTATATATAGAACCTCATAACTCATAGTAACGGCTTTTGGGGAGCCAAGATTTTGGCTAGGCATTGCTTAGAGAAGGCTTGGAGAGTATTCTGACGAGCCTTGGCTTCTCCATAGCGTAGAGCAAGTACATCTCTTTGGAGGAGTAGGTGGTGTTGACTATAATATTTCACTATTGGTGCTAGTGACTATCAATGGTGTATGTATGGATGGAACTTTCACTTAATAATATAGCTAAGACACCACATTTTCATGCATATGTTTTTATTGTAGTTCGACTATTCTGCTTACTTTAGAAATGTATGTTGTTTAAATTATGAATTTGTGTATGAACTATTTTGTATGCAATTGTACAAATTATTTTGAAGATGCGTTTTTGTATTAACCCATCACTTTGGATTGTGGACTATTTTGCTTCCAGCATGTGATGTCATTTTTCTCGTGTGTTCCTTTTAGGATGCATACTATTACAATCTTCTAATGGACACACTTTATTTTCCCCTCTATGTGTTAGAACCCCCATGCATCTCACTTGACTCACTGCATGTCACACACTTGCTTCTGACAAAGTTATCATACTTACCTCTACGCGCTACTATAGTCCAGTCATTACTTTACCACCCACTGTTGTGATTCTTACTCCAAATGATCTAAGGTCTAGTTAGGGCTTCTTACCAAGGAGATCCCCTTGAAATTTTGGTGGATCCAGCACCGTCAACATTTCTGGTGCTAGAAGGAAGGCCAGATGACAAGCTGAGCCCTCAAAGTCTGTTTTTGAATCTCTACACATCATTCATGACTTACATTATAATCTCTATGTAGTGGCCAATCTAGGGTGCTAGATTAGACTAGATTTATTATCGACCAGGGTAGGTAAACTTAGAGGCACGCGTCTAAAGTCTATAGACCTAAAACGGATCTCGTCTACCTAACTAAGTGTTTACTGTGACAGGCTACAACACTCCTCTACAGGAGGTTAAAATATGTTTCCTCTCACACTTTAGCACTCAGATCATCTAGTTTATCTAACTGTCCTAAAGATACAGCGTATTTCTAGACTGAACCTTCAACCCTCTTACAAGGATGTTATGCACAAAAGCTCTTTCTAGCTAACACACTAAGAATTCATGAAAATCAAAAGCACACTGAATTTTAAATGCATGGAAACAGAGTCTACGGAGATGCTTTGAAATCTAATGATCGATCAATTCTTTTACAAGATATTATTCAATGATCTAACAATCAGATCTTCAAGCTATCACCATAAATATCATTTGCAAGAATTTCTAATCAAATCGATAAACTCACAGACATGCAAATGACATTAAACACTATGCACACTATTCAAATTCAAAATGCTATGGAAACAAAATTAACAATATACCAATTCCACGTAGGGCCCATCCACGTTTCACTGGCACACTGAAGAAACCTCAAGTAACGAGAATGTCAACGCATAAGCACTGTTGGAGTAAAACGGTGACTGTAATTAAGTTCTGAATATTGAAATCACATACAAGAGCAGTGTTCTGGAATAATACACAAAGATAATAATAATCCTTTTCGAAACAGTACCATACGCAGTCTTTATCTGCTTGTCTCCCATCTAAATTGAATGTACATACATTAAGCAGATGTTTCTACTTTTACAAAAGAGTGATTTTTGTCCTTTCTAATCTAAACCGATTTCCAAAAGAAAAACGAAATTAGTTTGGGAAACCATGGCTTTTTGTTGCCTTTGTGACCAAAAGGGTTGGGTTTGACCAACATTGAATGCATATCCAGGAGCGTTAGATTTGCTGTTGAATCGATTTTTCACCATGCATGTACATTACATATCACATTCCTATCCATTGCTTTGACTTGCCTGTCATTCCACGTGTCACACCATAAACCATTTACAAGAATTTATGACATCCTGTAATCTTTTTGTTGAAAATTCCTAATTTCTAACATAAAAATTCACAAATTAATTTTAATGTAGACTAACAACTATAATGCTATTGATTAATCAATTTCGATGGATATAAGGGTTTATGGAAGAAAAAGATACACAAATGATGGTGTTTCTAGAAGAAAAGGATGGCAATGAAATGGTACCAACATCTCCCCCAAGCTCAATGATTTAGCATGTC
Source organism: Pinus tabuliformis (assembly GCA_031772625.1). Classification (NCBI taxonomy): domain Eukaryota; kingdom Viridiplantae; phylum Streptophyta; class Pinopsida; order Pinales; family Pinaceae; genus Pinus; species Pinus tabuliformis. The sequence goes on along the minus strand of CM062813.1, from coordinate 642,216,413 downwards.
CTCATGCTAATCCTGTTGTACTCCCTTTATACTTTGTTCCTGCCTGTGCCTCTGCTGCTTGTAACAATGCATCTATATTCTTCTAAGCTTGGGCATCCTTCTGAATGTGGAGCTTATGTTTCAAATTCTTGTATTTCTCTTTGAGAGCTTTCTTTTGAGTATACCATTTGGTTGCCCACTTGCAAATGTCGGTGTGTTTAGACTCGAGTTCTTTGATTTGCTCCTTTAGCTTCTCATTTTTCTGCTGAGTCTCCTTGCTCTGGGCTCTCAACATTTCATTGTCTTTCTTGATGACCTTCTTTAGCATGTTGGCCTCCATCAGTTCTTCTTTTAACTTTTCAATTTGTTTTTCTAACCTCCTTTGTCTCTTGTTTGCAGGTGGTGACTCTTTCCCTTGTCTGTTGTTGCTCTCAACTTCCATTTCGGCTTCCGGTCCAAGCTGTTAATGAGCACTGCTCTCAATTTCCATCGGTACATGTGCATTTGACTCTGGTTGATCTTTTTGTGTCTGGGTCTTTTGTCTTCTCCTTGATCTTCGTGTATATGTAGTGAAAATCTTGTCTTGTTCAATTTTCTAGGCAGCTTCTTGCCTCAACCTTCTCGTCCTTACACTACTGCTGGGTGGAGGGACATTGCTTGTCTTGTGCACAGGGATTTCCTCATCAATGTCAAGCATAAATCCTGAGTGATCTTGTTGTTCCTATTCATCTTCTCCATCTTTGGTTTGATTGGCAACCAAAAATTCCTTCCATGTTTTTCCCCTCCTCTGCACTTCAAATTCAATTAGAATTTTAATTAACCCAAAATGACATAAACTTTTATCTTCATTACCCTTTTTCTTTTGAATAGTTTTTGACATCTTAGTCAAGCTCTATAAGAGGAAGTAAGGTAAACTGATGGTGCATTTCCCTTTTAGGTGCAACAAGAGTTTGATGTGATATAAATAGACTATGCTGTAACGACCCTCACACGTAACAAATTTCTGAATAATATACACCATTTCATCTCGTGGGTGCATCAACGAGCTCCTAGGGACACCCTTTTTCCAGTTAACAGATGAAACCCTCGACCTAGACATGAATTGGGTCCATGATTTTTCCTTGAGTTGTTTCGTTTTGAAATATTTTTCTCCTTCAGGGCTGATTTCCAAGGATTGTGCTATGGTGTCTTCTGAAATCCTAAAAGAGAAGTTGCCTATCAATTCTTTCTCTCCATTAAATGTAAAGGAAAACTGCTTAGTTACTTGTTCATTGTTCCCATTAAACTTCTCCAGGAAGGGTATCCATTGCCTTTCCCTTAAAATTGTAATACAGTCATCATGATACTGAGAACTATGAAATGTATTAGGCTCTGCTCTGTTAGTCATTTTGACAAAGAAACTCCTGTTCTAACCCTCCTCGTTTATGCTTATTAATTCAACAAGGGTCTCTTGATTTGTTACCTATGTTTTTCGCTCCACTCAACCGACCTAGTAGCGCCCTCTGTTCTCAGGGTTAGCTTCTTCAATGGCTTAGGCCGCAACCAGGTGAATGTCCTTGGATTATGGTGGAGGTGGAAACCTGTGAGCCCAATTACTATGCTCTCCCTTCATAGCACCTGCTGTTCTCAGCCTTCTTTGAAATCACAGCGTTTGAATTACTAGTATGGAACGCCCTTTTTACAAACTGAGAATGAAATGGAACTTTAAGAACTGACTTGACCCAATTCACTATAATAATAATGACAGAGCGTATTCATATTACAAAGACAGAGGAGTAGCTGTATTGGGTTATATAGGTACCATCATGAGAACATCGTAAGCATATATGGAGTGCTAGAGTGATGATAACGGATAGTTGTTTGCATGAGTCGACTTGGGTCGAACGATCATGTTATAACTTGGCCAATTAAAAAAACGATGAATGAAATCGTTGAACACTTGGCTATCCAATGATTCACCACCTGTCTCTTGCTCATCGGTACTTGGCCGATTAGAAGAATATTGGACCGATAATAAGGTTGGATGGTCGATTCAAGAATAAGGAGTTAATAACAATGTTTGAAGGGTGGTGTACGAGAAGATTTAAAAATCATAGGGGGAGTATGGTGATAGGCTAGAGTGTGTTGGGAAATAATAGTAGTTAGGAATATGACAAGGGTGATGGGTATACGGGTGTTTATGAAATTGATCATAAGCAATCATAGTCATCACATTTAACACTAAAACAATCCAAGAATTTAAATGTTAAAAATAAAAATTACAACAATACATTACACTTTATTGGTTGATCAAGAGATGACTTGGCATGCATAGGTAGGACTGATCTTTATTGTTCAAATATGACTAATCTTCATTGTCCATAACAGGTCCCTTCTGAGATGAATTTGGATACAATAGGTCCCTCTGAGATCTGGAGAATGTTTGTGCAGCTTCTTTGAAATCTGGAAAAGAACTATGTGTGTGCAGCTTTCTTTATCTTTGGTGTTGATGGAGCCTCGGTGATAAGCAACCTTTGAAATTCTGTTGAAACCTTGTTGAAGCTTTTCTGAAGTAGCTTGAGATAGTAGTCTTTAACAGGTCCCTTTGTTTGTTGAACAGGTCCCTCTATTATTAGTGCTGGTAACATAATCTTCTAAACAGGTCCCACTGCATTTACACTTTGAACAGGTCCCTCTAATTAGAACAAAGACAAAAACAACTTCTTTATTGAAATACTGAAGTGCTGAAACAAACTCTTTTGAAATTTAAAATGAGGAGATGGGATAAGGAAGACGCAAATGTTGATGCTTCTCCCCCACTAAAGCTTTGACTTGTCCTCAAGTCATTATTGAATCTATGAATCAAACAAGAAACAAATAAAACAAGGAATTCTTACCACCCAAAGAATTGGTTTTCAAGTAAGAATTCTGGGTTAGAGTGTGCCAGAGTCTGGTTTTCACATCTAAACCATATATATATATATATATATATATATATATATATATATATATATATATATATATATCTAATTTTTTTATTTTTATTTTTTAAATTGAAATGAAATGAACTAAGGTAGAGATATCACAGCTGAAGGCTGCAATATCTCAACCTCCCTTTGCTGAGATACAGTTTGAAGAAAATCTTCCTTGCTGATGGGCTTATGGTAAAGTTTCAACCGATGGCCATTGACAAGAAAGGGGTGGCCTTCTCCATCAATGGTAATAAGCTTGACTGATCCATTGTCATAAACTTGAACTATTTCGTATGGGCCCATCCAATGTGTGGTAAATTTGGCTTTATGATCTCTGAATTTAGAGTCAAAGAGTAAAGCCCAGTCTCCTTCTTTAAACTATTTCTTCTTAATGTGTGCATCATGCCACTGCTTCCTTTGTTTCTGCATTAGGAGTGTTGTCTCCTCTGCTTGCTGCCTCATTTCATCCAGTTGGTTCAAGTGCTAAATTCTTTCTTGTTGGGCTTCATTAAGATCAATTCCTAAATTTGTAGCCATCTTATAAGTGTGTATTTGAAATTCAATAGGAAGCATTACCTCTTTTCCATACACCAATTGATATGGTGTAAATCCTGTAGTGTTCTTCCACATGATTCTATAAGCCCAGAGTGCATCTTTGAGCTTCTCTTCCCAATTCTTTCTGTTCATTGCTATGCTCTTAGTGACAAGTCCTTCCAAAGTTTTATTTGTGGATTCCACCTGGCCATTGGCCTGTGGATGGTAAGGTGTACTTTTTTTGTGCTTGATTTGATATTTTTTTGTGATGTCTTTAACTAGCTTTGAAGTAAATTGAGTACCTTGATCAGTCACTATTTCCCTTGGTACTCCATACCTTACAAAAATCTCCTCAAAAAGGAAATTTACCACTGTTTGTTCAGTTGCTCGGACTAGTGCTTTGGCTTCAGCCCATTTTGTTACATAATCAGTACATACTAGGATGTACTTTTTGCATTTAGAAGTGGGATTGATGGGTCGTATGAAATCTAGAGCCCATTTTTCAAATGGCTCTAAGTGTACTTCAGGCTGAAGTGGCATTTCATCTGTAGCTGTTGGCCTACCCATTCTTTGACAGCTATCACAACTCTTCACATACTTCTTGGAATCCTTAAAAATAAATGGCCAGTAGTATCCAAGACTAAGAATCTTGAATGTTGTTCTTTTAGCTGCAAAATTCCCACCACATGGTTCATCATGGCAAGATTTTAAAATATCAATTATTTCATCATTTCTTGCACATCTTCTAATAATCATATCATAACCAGTGTAAAATAAATCTCCATTAACCCATGAGTATCGAGCACTTTGTTTGATTAGCCTCTTCTTTTCCTTTGGAGTAAAATATGGAGGTGTTCTTCCTGTGGACAAATAGTTGGCCAAGTCAGCATACCAAGGATTCACTATTGAAATTGCAAATAAATTTTCATCTGGAAAAGAATCTTCAACTGGAACAACCTGACCTAAATTTTGCAGTTTAGAAAGAAAATCTGCCACCTGATTCTCTTTACCTGGTCTATCTAACACTATGATATTAAATTCCTATAATAATAACAACCATCTGGTAACTCTGCCATTAGTTACTGGTTTACTCATTAAATACTTAATGACAGAAAGGTCAGTATGCACAAAAACCTCATAACCAGTTATATAATGTCGGAATTTATTCACAGCATGTATGATTGCAAGCATTTCTTTTTCAGTGACTGTGTAGTTTAGTTCTGCAGTTGTTAGATTTTTACTAATGAAATAGATGGCATAATGAAAAGACTCCTCTTTTTGGCCTAGTGAGGCACCTACTGCAGTATCAGATGCATCTGTAAAGATGTGAAATGGTAGGTTCCAGTTAGGTCCTTTTAAGACTGGTGTGGTTGATAACATTTCTTTGAGTGTTTCAAATGCTTGCTCACAATTCTCATTCCAGTTGAAAGGCGTATCTTTTGATAGAAGTTTAAACAAAGGTGAAGCTATCTTACTAAAATGTTCAATAAACCTTCTGTAATAGCTTGCATACCATAGGAAACTTATTACCTCTTTTTGAGTCTTCGGGATTGGCAAATTGAGAATGATCTGGATTTTTGATGGATCAACTTTAATGCCTTGAAAAGAAATATAGTGGCCTAATACTATCCCCTCATTTAACATCATAAAACACTTTTCATTGCTCAGGGACAGATTAGCTTCAATACATCTCTTCAAAACTTTTTCAAGATTCTCTAATGCATGCTCAAATGAATTACCATACACTGAAAAATCATCCATGTAAACTTCAACACAATCATGAACTAAATCAGCAAACATAGCTAATACAGCTCTCTGAAATGTAGCTAGAGCATTGCAAAGTCCAAATGGTAAAACATTATAAGCATAAGTGCCCCAACAACAAGTAAAATTGGTTTTGTCCTGGTCCTCTAAGGCTATCCTGATCTGGTTGTAGCCACTGAAACCATCAAGAAAAGAGAATGATGATTTCCCAGCTAATGTATCTAGCACTTGGTCCACAAATGGTAGTGGGAAATAATCTTTGAGGGTTGCTTTGTTCAATTGTCTGTAATCAACACAAATCCGCCACTTACCATTTTTCTTGGGCACTACTACCAATGGGGATACCCACTGACTGTCAGAGATAGGATAGATAAAATTGACTTTTAACAGTTTTTGTAATTCCTCTCTAACAATATCCTGAAGCATGGGATTCATTCGTCTCTGCGGTTGCCTCACTGGTTTGATATTACTATCCGTATAAATATGGTGAGTGCATGTTTCAGGGTGAATTCCGTGCATATCAGTGTAGTCCCAAGCAAATTCTTTTTGGTATTTTCTCAATAATTGAATCAATTTTTCCTCCTGAGATGACCCTAGGTGAGTGCCAATATTCAAAGTTTTTCCTAGACTAATCTCTATGGTCTTGCTCTGTGTGTTTGTGATAGATTGGATAGGAAAAATGTTCTGAAATGTTGTTTGCAAATATTGAATGGTGCATGATTCTTGAAAATTTTGTGCCAAAAGTTCATCCGCAGCATGATATTGGTCATTTCTCAATTCTTCAGAAACATCAAGTTGAGAAAGTAACAATTCTACCAGATCATCATTATTATGTTCTTGAAAATCATAGATTTGGTTGATGCTGAAAACACATTGAACTTCTTCCTTGTCATTGTGTTTATCATCAAGCCATAAATTGTGTGCTACTGCTGGTGATTGTGTTGATGGGTAAAGAGTGAGTTATTTTCTTTCAGGTCCTCGTGAAATGATCATATTACCCGATCGACATCCTATGAATGCATCAGCAGTTGCTAACCATGGTCTACCAAGGATGATAGGGTGTCCTCCTAAATTGGATTTTGACTGAAAAACTAAAAAGTCCACTAGATACTCCCAAGAGTCCAGTGAAACAATTATGTCCTCCAAATTCCCTTCAGAAATCACTTTAGATCTATCAGCGAGTTCTAGAACAATTGTTGTGTGCTGCAAGTTTGTGAGCTAGAGTGTTTTCATGGTTTCAAGAGTCATCACATTTATTGCGACCCCAAGGTCAATTAAGGTGTTTGGAATATGTATGTTGTTAATGATTGTAGTGACTCTAGGAATACCAGGATCAACATACTTTTCCATTGCAATTGTGTTTGTCATAAGGCCAGCTAAATGTCCAATAACAAGAATGGTTTGTGGATCAACTCTTTTCCTAGTAGGCTTTTTAAGGCACAGTTCTTTGATGGTTTTAGTATATATGGGAATGTCTTTGATGGCTTGTAGTAGTGGAATTTTTATATAGACATTCTTTAGCTCATCTAAAACATAAAATTGTGGTATAGACATGGGAATTTTTTTTTGGACCAATCTGTCTGGAAAAGGTGGTGGATGCAACGGTTGCATTTGTTTATTTTTGATGTCATCGTTTTGTTTCCTTTGAATAGGAGTTTCATTTTCATTTTCTTCATTTTCTTCTTGTTTGTCAGCTGCTAGAGATTCTTTCTGAAGTATCTTACCAGACCTAAAATTGATATTTTGCAAGGGTAATGTGGGATATTAGGGTCCCTCATCTACATTGTAAGCTGGTCTCTCTGCTCTGTTATTTGGATTTGGTACAGGTTGAGCAGGGATTTGAGTAGGTCTAGGAGGTTGTGGGTTAGATGGAAGTTGTAATTGTGGTGGATTTATTGGTGGAGGAGCAGGTAATGCTTGTTGAGTGGGTTGGGGTTGATGTGGGTAAACAAATTGCTGCTGAGGATATTGCTGATATGCTTGAGGATATGGCGAATATGGCTGATGATATTATTGATATGGCTGCAAATATGGTTGGTATGGTGGAGGATATGATTGATAATGTTGAGAGTATTGCTGAGATGGTCTTCATTGTTGTTGTGGGTAATTTTGGTGCTGCCATGGCATGGGTACATTCCACGAATTCTGAGCATAGATCTGATCATGTGCAGGAAATTGCAAATTCTGGTTTTGGAACATACCTTGAGGTGCAGGTTTTGGCTGCCATGGTCTCTTTGCGCCCATGAAATACACATTTTCCATATCTTTGTTAGCTGCCACATTACAATTCTGCAAAATCTTCACTTTAGAGCAATGAAATATATCATGATTTTCAGTACAAAAGGCACAAACTTGAATGTTTTCTAATGGGTAGTATTTTAAGGCATGTTTCTTCTCGCATTTTGGACAAAATATAGTCATCATTTGATCTTCCTGTTCTTTTCTTTTCTTAGCTTTGAGAGTGTCAATTTGAGTTCCTAAGGTACTCAATAGATCTATTTTGAATTCCTCTAACAGGTTTCCTATTTCAGCTCTTGTGACACTTGCTGAAGCAGATTTTGTGGCTTTGGATGAGATGGTTCTTTTTCCAATTTTGGCTTTGCTCCTAGAATACCTTTCACATAACTCAGCAATTGCTTCAAAAGGTAAAGTGGAAATATCACCTTTGCCCATAAAATTAAGATCATCTAAGTATTCCTCTCGAATGCCCTTCAAAAATATTGTTCGAATCAAATCAAGAGGCATGGTTCTGTGTTCTGATTTTTGTAAATTGCAAATAAACCACTCTAAGTACTCCTCTAAATTTTCATCCTCTTGTTGGTTCATCCTAAAGATATCATCTTTGGAATCTTTCGATCTACAATAAGGTTGGTATTTCTTTAAGAATATTCTTCTCATGCCATCCCAATTAGTTATCGCATGTTCACCAAGCCCCATGAACCATCTTAATGGTGATGCTTCTAATGTTGTTGGGAAGAGTCTAAGCCTATGGGCATCATCTGTGTAGCCATATGTTTGACATACAATGTCAAACTCAAACATGAATGAATCTGGGTCTTTTGAAGCCATGCCATAAAAGTTTGGTAGCACAGATGGAGGTATGTTTTTCATTTTTATTTCATCATCCTCTTCTGGTTCTTGGATAGGAAATTTAAAGGTTGACTCTTCCTCTTGACCTTGATTTGGTGGTCCTCTTTCTGATCCATGTCCTTATTCATCCATTTTGATAGGATCCTCTATTGATTTAATTTCTTGTTCAGTGTCACTTGTTTCAAAGAGAAGTTCAAGGAAAGATTGTTGAGTTACTGTGCTACTTTCTCCTTTTATAGAGGATTCAAGGAAATGTTTCTTATGTGATTTGTGTGCTAATAGAATTTGCCTCTCGATGAGTGTGAGTCTTTGCCATGGTTTCTATTTATCCTTTAATTTTTGTATGGTGACTTCCTCAACTGATGTTGTGTGTTCAACTTTTCCTAAAGGGTCTGCTCCTGATGGTAGGTTAGTTCTTGGATGGGGGGTTTTTATGAATCTACCTTTATTATCTCTAGATCTAGGCATAAGTAAACATGACTTCTAAAATGATGAATTAAAATTAAATCTATGTTTTTGCTTGTTTTTGTTTATTTTATTTTTATTTTTTTATTTTTTTTTAGAAATCCTCTAGCTGCGCCTCCCCGGCAACGGCGCCAAAATGTAGTGGCCAATCTAGGGTGCTAGATTAGACTAGATTTATTATCAACCAGGGTGTTGGAAATAATACTGAGAGGGGGGGGGTGAATCAGTATTATCTAATTCTTTTAATGAACCTTCCTTATTTGATCTTTGAATTATATTTGCATGTCAATACCATAAAATAATGTGCATGAACAAAGAAAACAGATAGTCACACCAAAGAACACAAGATGTAAGGTGGAAACCCAATGTGGGTGAAAACCACCTGCTGCAATATGTCTCTATCTTCTTTCAAATTAGAAACTTCTTTTACAATGGTTTTGTACTGGTGCAGTCCTTTACCAGTACGCAGGCTGCAACCTGCAGAGAGCTACAACTCTCTCTCGTTTTCCAGTCTCTCCTGGAAGGGAGCTACAACCCCCTACTTCTTTTCATAAAGCATCAGATGATCAACAAGTACATAACAGTTACAGTCCACTACAGATATCAGATCAGCAATAACAGAACTAACCCAGAACACCTTATCAACAGAGAAATTCAATCAACAGAACATCTTAAGACAGAGACGCAGTTTTCCCTTCTGTGGCCTGCGACCAGACGCAGTTAACCTTCTGCTCCCCTGCGTCCACACGCAGATATCCTTCTGCTGCGCTGCGTGCCCACGCACTGTTCCTTCAACTGCTCTGCGTTCTGTTGCTTCAGGGACGCACCCAGAAACACTATCGCGCCGCGTCTTTTTGCTACAGGGACGCACCCAAAAACACTATCGCGCCGCGTCCTTGACTTCAGAGACGCACCTGAACCTTGATCGCTCTGCGTCCCCACGCAGATCTCCAGTCACTGAGCGGCGTCCCAGACGCACCTGAACTTCGTCTGCCCTGCGTCCCCACGCAGATCTCCAGATTCTGCACTGCGTCCTGGCTCGCTTTCCTTTCACTGTAACTGCGTCCCTTCGGGTATGAATGATTTCAAGATTTTAAGAGTAACCCAAACAGTCAGATCTACAGATCTGATCTTGCGCCAAAGAGATCTCAGTCCTTCAGAAGATTCGCCTTTTAGATCTAGACCAGATCTCACCCAATAAGATATTCAACCAAAGACATACCCAATCCAAATGATCTCCTTTGCTTTATATAGGCAAGCTCCTCCTCAAAACATGGAACAATACCACGAGCCGATACCATAATAACACAATACCATCGGCTAGATACCAAGAGTAAAACACAAGAAACCCCCACGTGGGCTTTTCTCTGCCTAGAAATGTGTGCACTGGGTGGACGCACCTCCTGAATGGCTGGCCTGCGTCTCTGGACGCGGTCCCTGCATGGTGTACCTGCGGGTACGCACCTTCTGAACTGATATCCTGCGTCTTTCTTAATTTTTCATAAATTGAGAGCCTTGTCATGGGAGTTTCCATCAAGTACAACATCTGTAACATATAGCCATACCAGAAATCATAATGCCAACAATCTCCCCCTTTGGACTTGATGGCAACCTTACAAACTTCAACTTCATTCTCCCCCTTTGACATCAAGGGCAAAGGGGTATGCTCCCCCTAAGATCATGCTCCCCATGAACCAGATCTGTAACAAAGAACCATAATCCTCCATGAAAGAGATAGAGACATATTGCAGCAAGATCTCCTTCTGACCATCCTCCATAATGCCAACAATGCATTATATGCTCCCCCTGAACCTGTGAGCCAACCATGACTGAACCATTTCCTGAGTCTGTTCTGCTCCCCCTGAGCCTGAGCCAACCATGACTGAACCTGAGTCTGTTCTGCTGCCCTTTCTTCATATACGCAACTTTGCAGCCTGTAACTCGCGTATATACGCGACTTGTCTTCATTATATCAGCGTATGCAAGATGGAATACTGAATTTCATCACTTTCAGATTCCCCTGTGTCTGTTATGTCCGCTATCTGAATTATGCCACACCTTTCTGTCTCTGTCTTCTTCAATTCCTGCAACTGTGATGATGTATGGTCCTTTTGTTTTGAATTTTGAAATCTGCTCCTGCATTCCCTTGCTTTATGCCCATAGTTGTTGCATGTATAACATCTTACATTTTTCATGTTCCTTCTATCACAATCAATTGCTTTGTGTCCATATGCATTGCAGGCAAAACAATATCCTCTGAAATACCTGGGATGCGATGATTTGTCTTGAACCATTCTACTTCTACATCTGGCTGCAACATGTCCAAGATTATGACATACATAACATTCAACATTTTTTAGTGGAGGAAATAATCGTCTATCATAGTTAGGAGTAAAGGATCTTCCTTGAGGAATTTCTTTCCTTGGTTGTTCCTTGTTGAGCATTTCAGATTTCTCATTAGAGTTTCTTGCCTCACCTTGTCAACTAGATTCACCTTCAACATATTCATGAAAACCAAGACCAGTCTTGATAGCAGGAGACCTTTGACTATTAAGAATATCATCCAAGACTTTAGTACTATCTTGAAATCGTAAAAGCCTATCCTTTTCTTCTATTTTACCTTTCAAGATATTTACCTCAACTTGATGTTGTTCTTCCTTTTTCAGATATTGATTCCTTAGGTCTTCTTCAGCTTTTCTTCCTTCTTCCACTTGTCGCTTTAGTTTGATCACTTCATGTTCTTGATCTTCAAGATCTTCTCTGTTCTGTTCTCTTGATTTTTTAAGATCTTCTTTTAGAGAGAGGATCCTTGATTCAAGTTTCTGAATAGTTGTACTCTGATCCTTTACTATATCCTGCAATTGCTCCCTTACCCTGATTTCTGTCTCCAATTGTTCTTTTAATTTGGCAACTTCTTCAGTTTCAGCATTCTTCTCTTCATGTGCCATGAGACTTTTAATATCTTCGCTATTATTGGATGAAGCATTCTTCTTCTTATGTGCCATGAGACTTCTAATATCTTCACTATCATTGAATGAACTTTTAATATGGGTATAATAGCTTCTACCATCTTCTTCAGATATCTTTCCTTTGTTATGAGGACATCTAGCAGCATAGTGACCAACTCTACCACATAGAAAACATTTGAAAGGTAGCTTACCTTTGAACCGTCCAGTTCCCCGTTCAAGATTATTGAAAAAATTTACCTCATCTTCTTCCTCTGACACTTCGAATGCGGCCTCTGGTGGTACCTCTTGTCGCATTTCAAAAGCAGTTAAGATCCCATGAAGTTGTGACATGGTGATTTTCTACACATTCTCCTTTTCTTCTATGGCAGATACTTTAGAGTCAAATTTAGCAGACAGAGATCTCAAAACTTTTTCAACTAAGACAACTTCCTCAAATTCTTCACCCAGATCCCTCATACAATTCACAATCTCATCCATACGCAGGAAATAATTAGCTATGCTTTCATTATTACGCATCTTAAGAGTTTCATACTGGATTCTGACAGTTTGAAGCTTTGCTCTTTTTACCTGATCATCTCCTTCGTAGCTTGTGACGATTTTGTCCCATATTTCCTTAGCTGATTTGAAATGCATGATCTTCATAAATTCTGATTGAGTCAAACTACTCAATAGGACAGTAACAGCTTTGGCATTGAGCTCATATTGCTTTTTCTCTACTGGATCTGTAGGAGTTGCTAATGGGAATTTGTATCCTCCTTCTACGATTCCCCAAACTTCTGCTCCAAGTGATTGTAGATATGCAGTGGTTCTTATCTTCCAGTGAGTAAAATTGTTCCCGTCAAAGACTGGTGGCCTGATGTGTGCCTCTCTTTCTGGATTAGCCATTCTGATGGATCTTTTCCTTCAAGCGATCAAGCTTCCTCAGAAGGACCTACTCTGATACCAATTGTTGGAAATAATACTGAGAGGGGGGGGGGGTGAATCAGTATTATCTAATTCTTTTAATGAACCTTCCTTATTTGATCTTTGAATTATATTTGCATGTCAATACCTTAAAATAATGTGCATGAACAAAGAAAACAGATAGTCACACCAAAGAACACAAGATGTAAGGTGGAAACCCAATGTGGGTGAAAACCACCTGCTGCAATATGTCTCTATCTTCTTTCAAATTAGAAACTTCTTTTACAATGGTTTTGTACTGGTGCAGTCCTTTACCAATACGCAGGCTGCAACCTGCAGAGAGCTACAACTCTCTCTCGTTTTCCAGTCTCTCCTGGAAGGGAGCTACAACCCCCTACTTCTTTTCTTAAAGCATCAGATGTTCAACAAGTACATAACAGTTACAGTCCACTACAGATATCAGATCAGCAATAACAGAACTAACCCAGAACACCTTATCAACAGAGAAATTCAATCAACAGAACATCTTAAGACAGAGACGCAGTTTTCCCTTCTGTGGCCTACGACCAGACGCAGTTAACCTTCTGCTCCCCTGCGTCCACACGCAGATATCCTTCTGCTGCGCTGCGTGCCCACGCACTTTTCCTTCAACTGCTCTGCGTTCTGTTGCTTCAGGGACGCACCCAGAAACACTATCGCACCGCATCTTTTTGCTACAGGGACGCACCCAAAAAAACTATCGCGTCGCGTCCTTGACTTCAGAGACGCACCTGAACCTTGATCGCTCTGCGTCCCCACGAAGATCTCCAGTCACTGAGCGGCGTCCCAGACGCACCTGAACTTCGTCTGCCCTGCGTCCCCACGCAGATCTCCAGATTCTGCACTGCGTCCCAGCGCGCTTTCCTTTCACTGTACCTGCGTCCCTTCAGGTATGAATGATTTCAAGATTTTAAGAGTAACCCAAACAGTCAGATCTACAGATCTGATCTTGCGCCAAAGAGATCTCAGTCCTTCAGAAGATTCGCCTTTTAGATCTAGACCAGATCTCACCCAATAAGATATTCAACCAAAGACATACCCAATCCAAATGATCTCCTTTGCTTTATATAGGCAAGCTCCTCCTCAAAACATGGAACAATACCACGAGCCGATACCATAATAACACAATACCGTCGGCTAGATACCAAGAGTAAAACACAAGAAACCCCCACGTGGGCTTTTCTCTGCCTAGAAATGTGTGCACTAGGTGGACGCACCTCCTGAATGGCTGGCCTGCGTCTCTGGACGCGGTCCCTGCATGGTGTACCTGCGGGTACGCACCTTCTGAACTGATATCCTGTGTCTTTCTTAATTTTTCATAAATTGAGAGCCTTGTCATGGGAGTTGCCATCAAGTACAACATCTGTAACATATAGCCATACCAGAAATCATAATGCTAACGCAGGGTAGGTAAACTTAGAGGCACACGTCTAAAGTCTATAGACCTAAAAAGGATCTTGTCTACCTAACTAAGTGTTTATTGTGACAGGCTACAACACTCCTTTACAGGAGGTTAAAATATGTTTCCTCTCACACTTTAGCACTCAGATCATCTAGTTTATCTAACTGTCCTAAAGATACAGCGTATTGCTAGACTGAGCCTTCAACCCTCTTACAAGGATGTTATGCACAAAAGCTCTTTCTAGCTAACACACTAAGCATTCATGAAAATCAAAAGCACACTGAATCTTAAATGCATGGAAACATAGTCTACGGAGATGCTTTGAAATCTAATGATCGATCAAATCTTTTACAAGATATTATTCAATGATCTAACAATCAGATCTTAAATCTATCACCATAAATATCATTTGCAAGAAGTTCTAATCAAATCGATAAACTCACAGACATGGAAATGACATTAAACACTATGCACACTATTCAAATTCAAAACGCTATGGAAATGAAATTAACAATATACCAATTCCACGTAGGGCCCGTCCACGTTTCACTTGCACACTGAAGGAACCTCAAGCAATGAGAATGTTAACACATAAGCACTGTTGGAGTAAAATAGTGACTGTAATTAACTTCTGAAGATTGAAATCACATACAAGAGCAGCGTTTTGGAATAATACACAGATATAATAATAATCCTTTTTGAAACAATACCATACGCAGTCTTTATCTGCTTGTCTCCTATCTAAATTGAATGTACATACATTAAGCAGATGTTTCTGCTTTTACAAAAGAGTGATTTTTGTCCTTTCTAATCTAAACTGATTTCCAAAAGCAAAATGAAATCAGTTTGGGAAACCATGGCTTTTTGCTACCTTTGTGACCAAAAGGGCTGGGTTTGACCAGCATTGAACGCATATCCAGGAGTGTTAGATTTGTTGTTGAATCGACTTTTCACCATGCATGTACATTATAGATCACATTCCTATCCATTGCTTTGACTTGCCTGTCATGCCACATGTCACATCATAAACCATTTACAGGAAGTTATGACATCCTGTAATCTTTTTGTTGAAAATTCCTAATTTCTAACATAAAAATTCACAAATTAATTTTAATGTAAACTAACAACTATAATTTTATTGATTAATCAATTTCGATGGATATGAGGGTTTATGGAAGAAAAAGATAGACAAATGATGGTGTTTCTAGAAGAAAAGGATGGCAATGAAATGGTACCAACACTCTACTCTAACATGTTTTTCTCATGCACATGCCTTTGAAGTGTTTGAGAATTTCATAGATGACTTGTCACATATCAACTATGATGGTGAAGGCAGAGTAGCCTTGTTAGGACACGAAGTTTCCTTCTTAGGTTACTGTGAAAGGAATGAATTTCCTTTAGACAACATTGCCTGTGGGTTATTCGCTTACACGTTTGACGAGCATGTCAACCAATGGTGTCACACTTTACCTGTAACCTCTATTCTCTCTTATGATCACATGATAAGAGATTTAATCTATGCTTTCTATCACTATGACCACAAAGAACTCAATAAAAAAATTCTAGAATTACGGAAAGCACCCGATGAATCTATTACACAATTTTTCGATTGCTTCTGTAATCTTTCTTTTCAAATCCTTGAAGATGAAATTTATTGGAAATTTCTCAAGGAAATTGTTATGAAACCACCTCACAAAAAGATAGAGAAGGTAAATCAACGCCTTCAAATAATCCTCTTCGAGGGGGAAACCCCCTTTAAATTACACAAATGAACAATTCTTGGATGATACAAATGACAAGACCTCCATTCTATATATAGGAGTGTAAGGGGTCATAATATAATCAGAGCGAACATAACAATAATAATGTAAGGGAACAATAATAACAATAGTGGGCTTCTACGGGGCACAATAATAACAATAATGGGACTACATGGGCACAAAAATATAATAAGGGGGTCGTAATAATAACAATAAGGGGTTACACTTGTAGTATAGGGACGTAACATGCCCCTCTCATTCAAAAAGTGTTTTCCTTAACGCTTGAGTAGTTCTTGATGCTTCTGTATAAAATTCTTGTCCTCCCATGTGGAATCTTCAGCGGGTAAGTTCTTCCACTTGATGAGATACTCTGAAATTGATCAATTTCGTAGCTGTTGGGTTTTTGTTTCTGTGACTGCTCTAGGTTCCAATATGATTTTTCCTTTGTCATCAAGCTCTAGAAATATTGTTTGAATTGGGATCTTCTGCAACTTTTGAATGAGTAGCCACATTTCTTTGTTCTTCTTCCATTCATCCCTTTCTTCGTTTATCTAATCTAGTTGGATAATAGAAATAACACAAAAAAATGCTTCCACATCCTCATCCTTTCTTGAGAGTGCATCTGCAACAACATTTCTCTTCCCTTTTTTGTAGATGATTTCAAAGCGATACCCCAACATATTTGTGACCCATTTATATTTTTCTTCTAAATATAATCTTTTTTCTAACAAGTATTTAATACTATCATGATCCATTTTTACCTTGAAGTGTCTTCCCATTAGGTAAGGTTGCCATTTCTTAAGTGCATTTAGTATTGCCAACATTTCCTTCTCATAAATAGCTTGCTTGAGATGTAACCATAAAAATACCCAATTTCATACATCAAAACTTCTTTCATTGAGATGTTGATCTGCCTGTTGTTTCATTCGATTCTGTGCCAAAGTGGTATTATCCTATAAAAGTTGGAGAACTTTTTGTTGATGCTCGATGTGATCTTTCACTGCTTGAATATTTTTCTTCTTGATATTTCCTTCTATCTTGAGAGTTTGAGGAGTGATAATTTCTTCCAATGCATTACAAGATATGGTCAGATTCATTTCTTGATGCTCGATGTGATCTTTCACTTCTTGAATATTTTTCTTCTTCATATGTCCTTCTATATTGATATTTTGAGGAGTGGTAATTCCGGCCAATACATTACAAGATATGGTCAGATTCATTTCTTCTTTCGTGGTGTGATCTTTCACTTCTTGAACGCTTTTTTCTTTGATATGTCGTTCTACCTTGAGAGTTTGAGGAGTGGTAATTCTTGCCAATGCTTTACAAGATATGGTTGGATTCATTTCTTATTTCTCTGGGGTTGGTTGCTAGTGTATATCCTCTTCTTTTGATGTTTCTTGATCCTTTTCTTCCTCCTCTTCACATATATGTAAAATAATTTCTTCTTAGCACACTTATGACCTTTAGTTCGTTTGCTATCATAATTGTAACAAAGCCCTTTTTCTCTTTTTTCTTCCAATTGTTGTGGTGTAAACCTTGTAGGTTGTGGAAGGTTAGGAGAAAAAACACTTCCATATTTATAGTTGTGAGTGGTAGGATTCCTTGTTTCCATAATTCCACTTTCCATTTTTCTTGCCAACCTGAATGCCTTCTCCAATGAATGGAGTTCCAAAAGATGAACCTCATGTTGAATGTTATCCTTTACAGTCCCTATGAAGACATCAATCCTTTGCTTCTCTGGAATACCATTTACCCTTATATCCAATTTTTGGAAGTCCTCAATGTGCTCTACCATTGAACCATTTTGTTTGAGATTTATCAATTGGCTAAAGAAGGTGTTTCTCTTTGTGTCCTCATAATGTGCTATCATTTCCTCCGTGAAAAATGACCAAGTGACAAGTGGCTTACAAGAACAAAGCCCTTTATACCATAAAAACTAATTCGTTTCTAAATATAAAGATGCAATATGTACCTTTTGTAATAGTTATACATGATGTAGATCAAAATATTGCTCCAACTGTAGTACCCAATATATCGGATCCTTATCATCAAACTTCCTCATATCGCTTTTTCTCGATTTTAGGATCTCACACTTGAAACGCCTGTAACACTATAATTTTGGATCTCTCATTTCCAAAATTGTGTCCTATGGTAGCTCTCTGAGTCCTATTTCTAACGCCACCAATCTGATCAATATTGGATTCTTCAAGAAAGAGTTATGCCAAATATCCTACAATGACTTGATGATAGACTGGTTTGGTAGAGCGAAGTTGTACGAAGTTCCACGTATCACTTTTTCAACCTTCGGACTTGAAAAACATACATAAACAAGTACAATGTGTTCTCTTTCTATTGCTTTTGACTAAATTTCAATCGGATGCTCAGAGAGAAGGTTATGATGATTTTCCCAAGGTCACTTGTTTGGGATGTAATTTAGGAGCCTGTAAAAACCCTACATGTCTTAGACCATATCTTCAAAAATATAGCTAAAAAAGATCTGAAAGTCGGGCCCGAGCTTCACCATGATTTCAACTCAAACGGGTTTTACTTGCAAAGTTTGAAACTTCGTATAAAACAAATTATAACAAAAAATTCCACAATGACTTGTTTGTGATGGAATTATAGAGCTTGCAAAAACCCTAACTTCCTTAGATCATATCTCCATAAATATAGTGGGACAAGATCTGAAATTTAGATGTAAGGCTCAGAACGATTTTAGATCGAATGGGTTTTTTTTCTGCTTCTGAAACTTCATAGCGAAAAAGGTGTAGCGAAAATTCAATGATGACCTGTTTGGAGCAGCGAAACCCCAGAATCCAAAGCTCTGATACCAAATGCTATGAAATCAGCTCACAAAAAGATAGGAAAGAAAGATCAACTCCTTACAATTCGGCCTCTTCAAGGGGGCAACATCCTTTGCATTACACAAATGAACAATTCTTGGATGATGCAAATGACAAGACCTTCATTCTATATATAGGAGTCTAAGGGGTCATAATATAATCAGAGTCGACATAACAATAATAATGTAAGGGCACAATAATAATAATAGTGGGCTTCTATGGGGCACAATAATAAAAATATGTGGACTACATGGGCACAAAAATATAATAAGGGGTTACACTAGTAGTATAGGGACCTAACAGAAATATTTCAGTATTTTCTTCACAAATCTGAAAATCCACATTAGCTATAATCATTCAAACCCCTCCCATCATAGCTTAGTGTTAGAGCTTCCAAATCTAAGATGGACAAGTTTGCTATCACAAGTGACCCTCCATCCTCTTCTCATCAGACATCTCTATCTCCACAGGACGAGGTGGGAGAATTTGTGAACCCATCTGTTGAACCATCACATCCTCCCACCGCACCTGCTCTGAACATCTGCAAATATTTGGGCTACAACCCTGATGGTTGTTACGTGGTCATGTATTCTCAACCACTTTACTCTGTTTCCTTTGATCCTTCAGATTGTACTATGTTTTTTTCGCCCATTCAAGATTCCACCTCTGTTTTTCATGAGGATCAAGTTGTTGACAGAGTAGGTGTTGAGAGGCCAACTTGCTCTATCATTTTTGATGAGTATGTGTGGGAATTTAAAGTTGAACCTGCGGTGAAGGATGATATCCTTCTTTTTGCACCTCATCTGTGTTTTCCTAACATCTTCTTTGATTCTGCCATCTCTGATTTTTCTTGTGAAAATTCATTCTCGGATGTTTCTAATTCTGATCACTCACAAGACAAATAGGATGCGAGTCCATCATTTGATTGTAGAGAGGACAAATCTTTCCTTCCAAATCCACCCAATATATCATGCTTTCTTTCTAGAAATTCATAGGGTGAAAAATTTTATTTCTCATCAACCCCTGTGTATGATTCATCACATCATGAGGATGTCGATGCATATCTTGAATTTTTTGATGATTGCTGTCATGATCTCTTCACTCACTCATTCGATGACGATGTTGATTCACTTACGGTTGATCTTCCTAAGCCACTGGTCTTTGATGGTCTACCTACTGATGAATTGGAAACCCCTCAAGCTGTCGAGGCACTTCAGCCCAAGTTGATGGTTATGTCAAGTTTTTGCTACCTTGAGGACAATTCCACTTCTGATTCGAAATATGTTGAAAAACCCGGAGCTCCTCATCACTCTCCTATTTGCATTGAAGATCAATCTGATCCACATATTTGATATCCCCCACTAGAATCACATGATCCTATCATTCATGCATTGGAGGAATCAAAGTACCAAGTCATGTTGCTAAGTGGAAGTTTTATTCTTTTTGAATGTTTGTTTATCTATCAAGATCAAAAGAGTGTGCATGTTTGTCATCTAAGCACAATGCAATGCTTCACCATGGTGCATCTGCAAAGTGTTTTTCTTGCGCTTTTACTCTTTTATTTTCTATGGATGCTTTTAAACTTTGAGCGTGTTGGTATTCATTGTTTTTTCTTTCTTGCTTGTTGGTTCAATGGAATATATTTCTTTTTGACCATGCCTTCACCAACATGGGCCAACCAATGCACCGGTGGCTGCATTGGAAATATCACTTCACATAAGTAGGCCCATGAATTATTTAGCTTAGGAGTAGGAGTAGTTTTTTCTTTATTTTTTTCTTATATTTCATGTTTTCCTTTGATTACATGTTTTTCTTTCATTTTACTTTTGTCCATTGCTTTCATGTTTGTTTGCTTGTTATGCACCCGTAGGTTTAGTTTCACATGAAACTGTGTTTGTCTCTTTAGACAAGCAGTGTGAAGTACAAGATGACTTCTACAGATATCAATATTTGGTTATATTTCTATTCCCTCTCTTTATGAAGATCTTGTGCTCTTCAGTCCATGATAACCTAATGGAAAATAGGTTATGTTTAGAGTGATTCCTACTAAAAACACAACAATTTCACTTTTAAATAGTACTACCTACTCTAATCGGTTTTTCTATATTCAATTAACCCTTGTCGACTTAGTCAAGTAAACTAAGGTGAGGTGGGAAACCTTAACAAGTATGCGAAAGGTATACATAACATAATTCTTTGAAGGGGCAACCTTTTCCACTCTCAATAAATCGGGATCCCTCTTCCACCTCATGAAATAAATAAGTGCCTATGCACAGTTCTCTAAAAATGAAGAATGAAAAATGTAAAAATAAAAAAAAGGTGAAAGAAGAGAAAGGATTCATGTACAAAGAGGTGAAGCATTTAACTCTATCGGGGTAGTGTCCAGGCTCACTGGTAGCAGAGAAAATCTTTTGTTCCTAAAGTGGCTGCGTCAGGGTATTGTCTAGGCCTGCTGGCAGCGGATCAACACCAGATATGAAACTTAAACTCTGACATTCTATATTACTTTTGCATCACTATACCCCTCATCCCCAATAAAAGCAACTTAGTTGAATTGTCTTGGTATGTGCATTGACTGATTAAGAGAATGGCAGGCACTATATCTTTAACTCAAGCTAGTGAGGAAGCCATCACGATCAAAGAGTTGAACAATACTTCAAGAGGAGTTAAAATTGCTTTACATGAGGCAAGGTCCATACAGAGAGTTGGAGTTCTACTAGTGTGTAGCCAATTTTATAGCAGCTACAACCATCCTCCAAAATTTTTCCTTCGCTTCATTTTGGAGCCTCCCTCCTTAAATCTCAGCAGCTTCTCTTGCACTCCCCATGTACTTGTGTTTTCATTTGAATTTATCTTTCACTTTACAGCTTGTGTTCACTTACTTTTCCATCTAACCACAAGCTAACCCTTTGTGACTTGCTTTCATTCGGTTCTTACACTTTCTTGGCAAATTGTGCAGTCCTAGAGGGAAGCCAACCTTGCTCTCAGGAATTGTGCAATGAAGCCTAGCAGTGAGCCTTGCTCTCAAGAATTGTGTAGATCAGCCCAGTAGTGAGCTTCGGCTCCAAAACTGTGCAAACCCAGCTGACATTTTGTCTTCAGCTAGGAAATTATGTAAAGCTTAAGAGGTAGCCCAAAGCTCCACTTGGCCCAAAAATTGTATAAAACATACTATGCTCAAAAACTGCTCAGTGCATGAACTAGAGAGTTGTCTGGTACTTACCATAACTACGCAATCTTTCCGAGCGATGCATGGTAGTTTTCTTAAAAAGAAACAATCTAAGAGGAAAAACATCCATGGGATGTAGGGATCTACTATTAGATTCTCAAAGGTGACACATTTCCATCTTTAGAAGTTTCTTCCAAGTGTCATTGTTGTCCTTGATCTCAAGCATATGTGTCATGAACTCCATTTTCTCAAATCTATGTAATGGATGCCTCTAGAGTTCACTTATACATTTGATCATCAAGCTTTAGCTTCCTAGGAAATCAAGGAGCCTTCATAGAATTGTCATCTCTTTTTGCAGTGAGTTTTTCTTTTATTTCCTCTTGCTTCTTTCTATGTCATTTTTGTTTGTTTAGCTTGTGAGAGTGTTCTTTCACTCGTTTTGTTGAATGAATGATGATTTTTTAACTTGTAGAAGTGTTGATTCAAGTTATAGATTGCCTTTCTCAATTGTCACATGAGTTTCCCCTTTTTCACCAATGGTCGTCATTGCGACCACTCCCTTCACATGCCTCATCTTCCTTTAGTTTGATCCATTGTTGCACTTGTTTTACATGCATACATATACACTTAGTTGGTTCTACACTCATCCTTACATCATCCTTTAAATCTTCTTATTTGCACACTCCCCTTTGGCATATCAGGGCTCCCCTTGCATGGATCTCACATTCACCTGCATGCACTGCACAATCTGGAAGCTCAACGCCTCTACCTTGGCTTCTAGAATTGCATAAAGGTTTTCCTAGGCTAGATACAACTACGCACTGCGTAGTTCTAGGAACCAATCTCCCATCTTGGTCACTGAGATTGCATAATGTGTAGCCTCTCCTAGGCCCTAAGCTAGACTGAACATTTCATTGCGCAATTCCCAACATCAAGCTTCCTCATTGACTACTAGGACTGCACAATGCATAGTTCCCATAGCCAGTCAGTCACCCCTGTCATTCAAAATTGTGCAATTCCCCTCATTAGATACCCTGGTTGCTTCTTACTCATGCTGTAAAGTTGGATTTTTAATAGCTAATGTTTGATTACCATGAGTGTTCGTTCTATCCCACAGGTACGATGCTCATGAAGCACTTCTGCCTAGCAGTCATTGTACCATGGCACTAAAGAGAGCTTCTTCAAGAGAGACCATTGCAAGTAGTACTAGGGAAGTAGTTAAGAAAGTGCCAGTTTGCTTGCCAATATATGCATATGACCAATTGTTTACAGAAAATGAGTCAACACTAACATGGCCGCAAGACCCGTAGTAGTGGCAAAAGGAAACAATCTAGTACAGGAACATGGAAAGAGGGAATTGCTGACATACAAAGGGAGAAAAAAGCTACAAAGATAAAGTGGATTCAATCTTCATGTAGGCAGTCTTGATAGCAAAGACGACAATAGGCCAAAGGAAGAGAGAAAAAAAGAGCATGCAAGTAGAAGAACTGAGATCATAGCAATCATAACAAGAATCAAAAGAAGAATAGGAGTTGAGAAGCAGAAATAGGAAGAAGAAAAAATGCAAGGCGCAATGATAAAGCACATAGTTCTAATGCAGGTTGATGAGTTGGAAAAACTAGAAGTTGAGGAAGAGAGCTAACAGATACATGTTCCCTTGCTAAAGCTAAGCACGAGAACCAGGTTTGACTAGAGTTCGACAGGTACATGGAGCACTTGATGTGCGAGGCCACTAGTGATGACTTGTAGCTGAGTGCAAACAACATGAAAAAGTACATTAGTGGTCCAGACACACTGAAGACAATGTTACACATGTAGACACAGGTTCCAAGACCACATGCCCGAATTTCATGGAGGAAGGAGTCGGCTTTCAGCAAGACAACATTAAGAAGTTTTGGGACATCACAACATAGTACCAAGCTTGGCATCAATACATTATCAAGAAGCATCAAGTGGATGTTGTAGAGTTGGTCTTCCCCAAACCTCAAAGTCATAGTGTTTTGTCTTACTAGGTTGTCTCTAGCCTATTTTGTCTCACATGGGTACATTTGGAAAACTGTATTATTGTAAATATGTTGTAAGTGAAATTCCAAGTGTCACTAGTGTAATGTGAAGAGTCACTATATAATGTGAAGATTCATGAGGGTAGTCCAAGAGTCAAAGGGGAATGTAAAGGGTCAACCCCCCCCCCCCCCCTTTGCTATATATAGAACCTCATAACTCATAGTACGGCCTTTTGGGGAGCCAAGATTTTGGTTAGGCGTTTCTTAGAGAAGGCTTGGAGAGTATTATGATAAGCCTTGGCTTCTCCACAACATAGAGAAAGTACACCTCTTTGGAGGAGTAGGTGGTGTTGACTGTAGTGTTCCACTATTGGGGCTAGTGGATGTCAATGATGTATGTAGGGATGGAACTTTAACTTAATAATATAACTAAGGCAACACATTTTCATGCATATGAAGTTGTTGTAGTTTGACCATTCTGGTTACTCTAGCAATGTATGTTGTTTAACTTACGCATTTGTGTATGAACTATTTTGTATGCAATTGTGTGAACCTTGTTGAATACATGTTGTTGTATTAACCCATCACTTTGGATTGTGGACTATTCTGCTTACAGCCTGTGATGTCATTCCACTTGTGTTCCTTTCAAGATGTGTACTCTTACGGGCTTCTAAGGGAGACACTTCCTTTTCCCCATTGTGTGTTAGAGCCCCCATGCATCTCACTTGACTTGCTACAAGGTCACACACTTGATTCTGACAAAGTTATCATACTTAGCTCTATGTGCTACTATGGTCAAGGCATTACTTTACTACCCACTATTAGGACTCCTACTCCAAATGGTCTGAGGTCTAGTTGGGACTTCCTACTGGAGAGATCCCCTTGACATGTTAGCAGGTCCAGTACCATCAACAAGATTGTAGGCTTACTTACATATTTTTTCATTTGAAGTTGTTTCATTTCCTTCTTTCACTTGCATCAAAGGGAGTCGGAATAGTAAGAGGAAGATGTGTATTACACATACAGTATCAACCCCTCTTAAGTTTTTATGAAACCTAGGTTTATAATTTAAGTTGATAGCCTCAAGGGTTGCAACATTATTGTTTCAATACAAGGGATCATCACAACCTTGAACAATTTCTTTATTTTGTGTTGATCATGTTTGGCTTTATACTTCTCCTGTGACTTCTGTAGTGTCTCTTGTAGATACAAATGGATCTGCTTCATCTTCTCTATAAATTTTTCAACCTCAAAGAATCTCTTGTAAGATCTTCACTCACTCCTCCTTGCTTCCCATATGCAATATCCAAAATTGAAGGTGGGAAATACACAAAATAATTTTTAAATGGGAACTTTCCTGTACTATTGTGGACCAACCTATTGTGAGAATGTTGTATATATACCATATTTTCATCCTAGGTCTTCAAATGCTTCTGGTTGTATCCCCTCAAAAGCTCCACCAAAGTCCTATTGATTAAATCTATATGCCCATCTCTCTATGGATGGAATGTTGTAGATCTCTTCAACTTTGTGTCCATATTCTCCCACAATGTAGTCCAGAATGCATTAAAAAATCTTCTATAATTTTCCAAAACAATGCTCCTTAGTATCCCAAAGTTCACTCATACATGTTGAAAGGAAACATTTGTTACTTCTTGCTTGTTGATGGTCTTTTTACAAGGCATAAAAGCACACATCTTGTTGAAAATGTCAACTACCACAAATAGGTAGTCATGACCCTTCCTGGTTGTTGGTAAACCTTCCACAAAGTCCATGGAAATGATTTCCCATGGACAAGTAGGAATAGGTAAGGGTTACTATAGACATTGTTTCCTATTTCTAGGCTTTTTAGTACAACAAAGCATGCATCCTCTTATGAACCTAGCTACCTTCTCTTGCACCATGGGCCAATGCACATACCTATGCAAGTTAGCCATAGTATTCCCTACACCAAAATGCCTTGCAATATTGGAGGTGTGAGCTTCTATAATTAGCTACAATCACCCACCTTTAGGAACACATAGCGTATCCATCTTGTATAGTAACCCATCGTAAAGAATGTAGTCAATGGTATTATCATGATTATGCACATGACTCTGAATATCTAACTGTTGATACACTCCTTGAAGTCCTCATCCTCTAAATATGCCTCTTTATATGCATCATGGGTGAATGGCTCCATGTGCATAAGGGTCCCCAAAGTTGTGATATTTTATGTGGGTGGCCTTGAAAGAATGTTGGCCAGCTTGTCTATGTTTCCCTTCTTATACATGATCACCAAATGGAACTACTATAAAAACCTCATCCACTTGTAATGTTTAGTCTGTTCTAGCTTACTGAGGGCATACAAGTACTCTAATTGTTGGTTATCTGTGTGGATTACTGTCTCATTTCCCAATAGTTAGCACTTCCAGTTCTTCACAACTTGCACCATGGCATATAGCTCCTTGTCATAGTTGGGGTAGTTAAGAATTTCCCCATAAAATAATGTAGGATGGTAGCATATAGGCCTTCCTCCCTATATCAAGAAAACATCCTTAGCATACCCACTCATATTTGTCTACACTTCAAAGAGTCATTGTAATTTTGGTAATGCTAGAACTGATGCTTGACTGAGCTTCTTCTTTAGCTCCTCGAAATCCTTATGTTGACCTTTCCCCAACTGGAAAGTCTTTCCATTTTTTTTTATGGTGTGGAGTGGTGTTGCCATCGCTAAAAATGAGGCTATCAATTTCCTCAGGTATTGTGTTGCCCCAATAAAACTCCTAACCTCAAAAAAATTAGTAGGCACTGAACATTTCATGATGGCCTCCATATTGGAAAGGATCTATCTCTAGTTCTCTTCCACCGATAAAATACCCGAGATACACCAAATACTGGTTTACAAACTCACACTTTTTGAAATTTTCTAGTAGTTGGTGCTTCTTCAATGTTTCTAGCACCTGCATACAATGTGAAATATACTCCTCCCAAGTAGTACTATATACTAGTATATAATCCAAATAGACAATAACAAATTAATATATAAAAGGGTGCAATACATCATTCATTAATATCGCAAATGTAGTTGGTGCATTACATAGGCCAAATGGCATGACTAATCACTCATAAAAACCTTGCCTGTTTTTGGATGCAACCTTCGAAGTATCTTCTTATTTAACTTGAACATAGTGATATACAGACTTCAAGTTCAACTTGGTGAAGTATTTTTCTTGTTGCATATAATCCAATAGATCATCTATCCTAGGTAGGGGGTATCTGTTTTTGAGCGTGATTTATTTTAGCGCCCTTGTAATTTATACACATCCACCAAGTACGATCCTTTTTTGGAACAATGATGATGTGTGACCCACATGGTTATGTACTTGGTCAAATGATACCTTGTTCTAACAGTCGTTGCAATTTTTTCCTCACCTCATTTCTATAACAAACTTCTTGTACAAGCCAATATTTGGTAATGGGGATTTTGAAAATAGTTGGATCTCATGCTCCACGTCTCTTTAGGTGGTAACCCTCTAGGCTCTTGGAACACATCTATATATGCTTGTAACAACTCCTCAAATTGATGTTTCTATTTATTAGTACACCCCTCCAAGGATGCCTTACCTCTTATTGACTCCTCTATAGACTAACTTTCTCCTAAAAATAATAAGACATACTTCTTGCTGGAACTGATCAATTTCTTGGCTTGGTTGGAACTTTCTAGTGAAATTTTTCACTTGCATTTGTGCGCATTGATAATGAATATCTTTCCATCCTCGATGAGCTAGTACTGGTTAGCTCTCCTCATGAATATTGCATCTCGCATGTACATGTATGGACTCCCAAACATGACTCCACATACATAAAGGGAAGCCACATATATATCTATCTCATCAATAAAATCAAAACTAATAATAGACCTAATTTTACATTATTTTGTTACCTTCAGCTATGCATCCGTATTTACCCATCCCAATGGATATGGGTTTAGATGATCATGAACTTCGAGCCCCAAATTCTTGACCAGTTTTGCCACAATAAGATTCATCTATGATCTTGAGTCAAACAAATTGTCAATCTTTGTCTTCTTGACTTGTAGCTTTATATGGAAGAGTTTGGCCATTTCATTCTCTTCTTGTTGTTGAAGGTACTCAAATTAACCTCCTTCTGCACTGAGATACATATGATCTTCTCATCCATGTCTAAGTTTCTTTCAACTTGTTTGCTTAAGTTAGTGGCCATGAGATTCTTCTTCTTATTATCTTTATTCTTGTTCTTAGGGTTTAACTTTAGATGAAAATTCCAACATTTCTCCTCTTTATGGCCATCGGCATTGCAGTTGTTGCATTGTTTCTAGGATCTTTGCACCGGTGTGTTGTGGGTACCATATTTTTAGCTTTTTACCCTTTTTGCTTCTTCTTCACTTCCTTAGAAGCATCTTGTTTCTCCTTCTGCTTCGATCCATCGATTTGGGCTTGAACAACATTACTTTCTTACACATATGGCAGTGTAGACCCTCTAAATACTTGAGGAGTACATCTAAATTATTTCGAGAGATACCCAACATTATCGCCATATTTATTAATTTTATGGTGTACTCATGCATGCTTTGGCCAAGATTTTTCCTAAAGTAATGCCATCAGATCCATTGGTCCTCCACGTACCCAATGGGATAAAACTGTGACTTAATGAGTGTTTTGAAATATTCCCACTTAGTCACTGGAGGTTCTCCCTCGAACCTCGAGGTTTATGTGTGGCTCTCCCACCAATTCAGTGCATGGACCTCCAATTTCAGTCGCATGAACGAGATTTTTTGTCCTTCCTCAATATGATGGATGCTGAAAAAAATTTCCAATTGCTACAACCAGTGGCTCAAATTCAGAGCATCAATCTCACCCTCGTATGGTTTGATATTAAATTTTGTTTCCATTTTAAACAGGGGTTGTGATTGGTTCATGACACTCAAATAGGGTTGATATTTTCCAGGTTCTTTTTTCAACTGGTTCTACGTTTCTTCTCAATCTCCTAATCCACCTTCTTCTTTATCCTCTACATTTGAAATACTGTATTCTCTAAATATCCTTAGCTTATTTCTTAGGGCCACCATGAGGAGGTTTGCATTGTGGTTTATATCTGTAACCTATTGTTCCAGTAATGAAAACCTCACCTTGGCAGCATCACAAGGGTCATTTATATATCCATCGACCATGATTAGGGTTTTATGATTTTCAACCCCATTGACCTAGATCCCTTGCAAATACCAAAAAACACCCAAAAATACATAATATGATACCAAATTATCTATAAACCTTCGAGGATATTCCATTGGACGGTTTTTCACAACAAACCTGATAATACTATATTAAAAATTTGAAAATTATACACTATTACAATTTTATTAAACTTCAAGATCCGTAGATTTAACAGTAATTAGTGCATGCATGTGAATGAAAATTATGTAGAAAAGTAGAGAACGAAAAAATAATCTCACACGCACACATAAGACAGAAGAACTAGGGGAATTTTGAGGTCTAAAATTAGCCTCCTAATGAAATTATAAAATAATAGTGGAAATAATAAAATAAAATTAGATTACATCATCAAATGCTAGAGGAAAAAAGAAAAAAAACTATTTTTTCAACCCATATTTCAACTTATCGCCCTATGGGTTTATGCAAATTTTTAGTGGAAACACTCGTTTGATGTAGAATTTGATTCCTCATACATGGATTAACCATGTTTTATACTTTCGATGGACCATGCTACACGAAAAATGAAAAATACATGAAAAACGTGAATGCAATCACATTTTTTCATGTATTTCTCATTTTTTGTGTAGCAGGGTCCACTGTAAGTATGAAACATGGGTATGCCTTGGATGAAAAAATAAATTTTACATCCAACAAGTACTCTCGCTTGAAATTTGAGTAAAAACTTAGGGACATGAGTTGAAAATACTAGTTGAAAAAGTAGTTTTATTATTTTATTATTTTTTAATGTTTTACATTTTTGCTCCATAAATGGTGAATCATCTCCCATGTTTTACATAATCATCTTGAATCCTATTAGTTCTTATAAATTTTATTTTCGTTGTACATTTTTCTTAGGAGGCCCATTTTAGACCTCAAAATTCCCCTAATGATTTTCTCTAGGAAACCTTTTTGTGAGAAAATCCCAGCTGGAAGGTGAGGTCACTTTGCTCTCTTTCTCTGTATGTAAATATGGTTGCAGGTACAAATAAGTAAGGTGTGCATATTTTTAGCTACTGCAATGCAAAAATCATCTTTTTGTGCTCTACCTCCTATGTCTCTTGGTTATCTTTTCTCATCTATGGAACAAAATGCTCTCGAAAGAATGGAATGCCTCTTCCTCCTAGTTAATTACAATAAATACATAAACTATTAAACATAATTATAATAAATAATGTTATAAAGTATTTTACATTAGAAACACGTGTCTATCCCTTTTTCCAAGAATAATGGGTCCTGACATTGCATGCTCTCAAACCATGGTTGTGAAAACAAGAAGGTCAACTTCTGAGTGGCATAACTTTCACATATAAACTCCAATTGACATGATTATTGCACCTTTGGAAATGTCTCAATGTGTAGAAGAGAATGAAAAGGTTTGAACCTAAATTATCAAAGTTTTACTGCCAAAAAAATTCATTTGATGTCTTAAAACACTCCCTAAAGGTTTCAGACCTTGTTTTGCCAAACTAGGTCATGCCCATAAAAAAGGTCCCACAAGATGATTCCTTCACTTTTTCCACTCCAAATTCATTGAGATGGATGAAAAACAATATATTGATCCAATATGGATCACATGATCTACTCTCGACATCATTGGTGTGCAGAGTCTGAAACGAAATCTCACGTAGCAACCAAAAAGCTCATGATCAGGTCCCATGCACTCCTCCCTTCTCATTTTTCTCGCTTCAAAGACATTAAGAACTTAAATATATTTAAGTGCATGGATAAATTTTAGGATCAATATCTCCATTTGGTCTCTGAATTCCTTAAAAAGCTAATTACTTATGATTAAGGAACCCTGGAAAACTGCGGGAATACATTTCAAATCTAGGGTTTTTGAAAGATTTTACATCACTCGAGGATGTTGCATTAACTTCCATACGTAATTTGCAGGATTCAGGTATTGATTATTTGACTAGGGTTTGTAAAGGGCTTAACACTATCAATCACATGAATTGTAGGAACTTGTCTAATAATGCCCTGAAAGGTCGTAAAAAAGGTGACACTATCTAAGAATTAGGTTTAAATGATTGTTTTAGATTCACTCCATCTAGTTTGATAAAAAAGTAGGTGAGAATTTTCCATTGCTTCTGAGGTTCTCACTGGAGATTTAATGATTCTTCAACATTACCCTTGCTATCTAGTCTCTAGCCACTCACTTCCCACTTTTCCATCCTTGCACTTTCATAGGAATTATTTCCAAAAAAGGGCATGACGCCATGCTTATGGAGGATATTTACTTGCACATGTGGGATTTTATGTCATAGATTTATTATTTTGAGCTATGGGGTTGGATTGTAACCCCTTATATTGATGAACACTCAAAAGTAAACTTGTTTTAGGGATTGTAGGCTATTTTTTTTTTTAAAGTGAGGGATAGAGCATAGATCCCTCACTTGTCTTTATTCATCATCACATTTGATATTTGAGCTACTATTCTACACCACAACATAACGTTTGTATAATTTTCTACTTGTGGAGATGTGATTTTTATGGATTATTTTCTAATAAAGATTATCTTGTGTATTGGAAATGTCTTTTTGGGATTAAAAACAGGTCTTTTCATGGAAGAATTGTATCTTTTTTGCTCGTTTTCCATTGTTTTACATGTAATTGAATTAA
Organism: Pinus tabuliformis; assembly: GCA_031772625.1. Lineage (NCBI taxonomy): Eukaryota > Viridiplantae > Streptophyta > Pinopsida > Pinales > Pinaceae > Pinus > Pinus tabuliformis. The sequence continues at coordinate 642,184,686 of CM062813.1, read as the reverse complement.
TGCTAGGGTTTTTCTATGGTCCATGACTAAATTCATATTATTTATGGGAAATCTTGGTTAATTTTTGCATGTTAAATACTTCTTCCTTGAAATACATGGGAGAACTCATAGTGTGCATCTCCTATTTATTTTATCCACTCATGAAAACATTAGTTAGGGTTTTATAAAGTGGAAAAATAATTTTCCTCTCTTACTTGAATCATTTGTCAATTATCTCTAATTTTTTCCCTAAGACTCCATCACCCAAGTAGGATTAGGAATTTGTGAATATTTTGTTCATTAAAAACCTACGAAAATTAAATATTCCTCTTTTGTTTATTTTTCCTAGGCATTTAAGGGAAACTATTAGGGATTCTTTTTTTAAGGCCAAATTGGTAGGGTATTGTGCATCTAAGTTTGTGAATAAAAGACTAAGATTTATCTTCATAATACTTTTGAATGTAGAAAATAGATTTATTGATAGTAAAATATTTCTTAATAGGGTTGATGCCATCCATCTCTAGATAATTTTGTGCCTTGGAAACACTAACCCTAGCCTAAATTCAACTTGAGGCTTAGATTGAGGGTTTGATCTATTATTGTTAAAATTTTCAACTAGGGCCAAAATTCATATGGGTCATATTATTCATGGCTGATAATATGTTCATTAGGTTCCTCTCTTCGAGAGGTGTAGGATTGATCTAAAGATCATCCGATTCCGATAAGTACTCATGGAGATATGAATTGTTTTTATTATGGAATTATTGTCAAGCTGACCTAAAACTCATGTAGGCTCAGAAGCCCAACAGTCGCATCTATTCAAACACCAACAATTGTGTATAAATAAAAGATGACTTTTCCTCATTTGTACTCACTCATCTCATCACATCTCTCTCTCTACTACGTAGAAAAGAGTCTCTTCTCTACTACACAGAAAAGGGCCTCTCTCTCACTCATGTGAAGCCGGAAGCTGCTGAAACTAAAGCTGCAACTATAGATCCACAATTTCACCAGCATGGACCATAAAACCTCCTCTTCTAATATATTCTATAGGTTCATCTAAACCTCCTCTAAATACTACAACTTTTGGTGGTGGAATCAAGTCGATCCGACGGACGGTTTGCGAGATATCGACTGCCCTAGTTTGAAAGAAGCTGTTGAAAATGAAGCTGCAACTGCAGAAGTGAAGTTTGACCTACATGGACCAGAAGATCTCCTCATCTGAACTGTGCTATAGGTTCATTTGAAACTCCTTTAAAGGCTGCAACTTTTGGTGGTGGAGTCAAGCCGATTCGACGGTCGGTTTGTGAGATATCGACTACCCTCGTTTTGATGATGAAGCCACTAATGCTGATGATGCTGATCTAGGGTTTGCTACTGCTGATATAAATAACATTTATTGTACTATTTTTCTATGCTGAATTATTGAAGATAAAAGAAGACTTGATCAAAGGGTTTCCCAACACATTGTGGGGTTTGTCCCTAGCTAGCCGCCACATCTTGTGTCTCTTGTCTTGGCTTGTTTTCTGCCGATCGTTTGATGTTCTATCTGCACTTTAATTTATGTACATGTGATTGCTAATCTGTGGAATATAATAAGAAAAAGGAGTAAATTGTTATAAGCATAGAACGTACCATAACTTAACATGGTATCAGAGCTGAGGTGAAGACAAAGCTCGAGCAAGAGAAAGAGCAATCACCGAAGAGAAGATTGGCACGCTATCCTAAAAGAACTATGGGGTCCTCAACACTCTTTCCTGTCGAAGACAAGCTCCGTGATAAATATGACTATCACGGATGGAATATGTCTATCGATCTAACCCTAGAAGATAAAGGAGTGTTGGAAATCAAGGAAGAGGACAACCATTCAAGAAGGCTAGAAATTCCAGGTATGAATCTAACACTGTTGACAATAAGCAGGATGAATATTATCTACTAGCTACTCTATCTACCTCTGCTCCTTCGGACTCAATGGGAATTTGGCTCATTGATAGTGGTGCCTCAAGGCACTTCATTGGTTACAAAGAAGTTCTCCATAATCTGATAGAGAAATAAACTAATCTGGAAATTGTCCTTGGAGATGACATGAAATACCCCATGAAAGGTGTAGGCAATGTTTCTCTCAAATTGAATCAAGGTAATACGATCCACTTACAATTTGTATTATATGTACCTGATCTCAAAAAGAACCTAGTATCCATCTTGGTAATGGAAGACAAAGGCTACAAGGTAAACTTTAGTGATGGCAAGGTACGTATATGGAAAAATAATGTTAAAAATGCTTTCACTCTTGGGTTTCAATTTGATTCTTTATATCAAGTCAGTGTAAGTCTGCTAGGTGTCATGTCCTGTGAAAAAACTCTTTAGTCCAAACTTTGGCATCGAAGGTTTGCCCACCTTCATTACAAAGCTCTACCTGATGTAAGACAAATGGTAACAGGGATGCCTGAATTTTGAGAGAGAAAGAAGGTGTATGTCCTGGATGTGCCAAAGGAAAGCTCAAAAGGGGACCATTCCCCTCAAGCCAAAGCAATACCTCTGATATATTATAGTTGGTTCACTCAAGCATACTTGAGGCTAGCATTAAGAGGGAGACTACTACTCCACATACTCCTGAGCAGAATGGTGTGGCGGAAAGGAAGAACTATATGATTGTGGAAGCTGTCCAGAGACTTCCAATGTTTCTATGGGTAGATAATGTAACAATTCCTGATGTGGAGGAACCCATGTATCCTATTTATCCACCTGAGCCTTCCTCTTCCAGGAAGAGACCTTCATGGCTTAGGGGGGTACTTGATGATGCTGAAGGACATGCTGCACCCTGAGAAACCTTCCTTCAAAGTAAGAAACCTAACAGGTATTAGGCATACGTGACCATCATGAGCACGATTATACAAAATGAGCCTTCATCATTCTCAGATGCCGTCAAGCATCAAGTATGGAAGGATGTTATGATCGAAGAATATGAGTCTATAATGAAGAATGATGTCTGGGAAGTAGTTCCCAGTCCCCAGGACAGACAGTTGTCACGTCAAAATGGCTTTACAAGATAAAGCATGCAGCAGATGGAAGTACATAAAAGTATAATGCTGGTTTTGTTTCTCATGGTTTCTCCTAGAAGGAAGGTATAGACTATGATGAGATATTTGCACCTGTTGCTAGATATACGACCATCTGCTCGATCATAGCCCTTGCGGCTTCATAAGGATGGAACCTACATCAGATGGATGTCAAGACCATGTTCTTGCATGGTTTGATCAAAGAAGAGGTTTACGTGGAGTAACCCGAAGGAGTTGAGATTTATGATCAAAAATCTCATGTATGCAGGTTGAAGAAAGCTCTCTATGGGCTGAAGCAAGCACCTCGAGCATGGTATGAGACGATTGATAGCTACTTGATGAAGCTGGGATTCACTAGCATTGAAGCCGATCCTAACCTTTATTTTAAGGTTGAAGATGACAAACCTCTCATACTAGTGATGTATGTGGACAACCTCTTTCTAATAGGTGAAAACACTCTCATTCACAAATGTAAGAGGGAGTTGGGTTTTGAATTTGAAATGAAGGACCTAGGACCGATGCACTATTTCCTAGGACTTGAAGTGTGGCAAAAGCCAAGGGAAATTTTCCTATCTCAGGGAAAATATGTGGTAAGGATATTGGAAATATTCGGTATGATGGACTGCAAGCCTGTGACTACCTCGAGGATCTTAACTTTCAGAAGTTATATGGTAGTGATGTCAGACCAGATTTGGGAAATGCCTCTAAGTTTCATAAACTCATTCACATTGATGTTCCTGGTGAACCTTTATCTGAACATACATTTTGCATTTAGCATTGTGAGCTCATATTTGGTTGAGCCTCATTGGATTGATGCCAAGAATATTCTGAGATGTCTTCGTGGCATAATCACTTATGGGTGAAGATACACTGCCGAAAATGTCAGATTACTTGGATACACTGATGCTTATTGGGTAGGCAATGTGGTGGACCATAAGAGCACTTCTAGGTGTTGTTCCTCCTTGGGATCTACTTCGATATCTTGTATGAGCTGGAAGTAGAAGTCAGTGGCTTTCAGCACCACCGAAGCAGAATATATTGCTACTAGCATGGCCTCCTGTGAGGCAGTCTGGTTGTGAAAGCTCTTCAGTGAGCTGTTTGAATTTACATTGGTTACCACCATGATCCTAGTGACAAGCAGGGTGGGATTTGCTTGTTAAAGAATCTCATATTTCATTATCGCTCCAAGCATATTGATATCAGGTATCACTATACTCAAGATATGGTGCAGCAGGGAGCTATAAGGCTCCAACATATCGGTACAGATGAATAGGTCACTGACATTCTGACAAAGCCCCTAGAAAAATTCAAATTCTTGACTTTCCGAGAACAACTTGGTGTTGTTCAAAGACCCTCCGATGAGGGTCCTGTATGATGCATTGAGCTCTGGGAACTCCAGCAGGGTGCAGGGTACTTCTTGGAGCAACATATGACCACAGGGTGATTCACCATCCCCTAGTGGTGTACATGTACACCCCATGGCGACTATGTAGCAGGATGATTGGTTCTCTTGTAAGGCCTGGATTGATGTGTTCTCCGTGGCGATTGTAGCAAGATTAATGTGTTCTCCATGGCAATTGTAGTAGGATTGATGTGTTCTCCTGTCAAGCCTGGATTGATGTGTTCTCCATGGCAATTATAGCAGGATTGATGTGTTCTCCTGTAAGGACAAGATTGATTAGTTCTCCTATGGAGGCATCCTACCCATGTAGTCTGGGACTCATGGGAAGTTCCTCTCATCTGATCAATGAGCAAGGAAATGAAGTTAGGGACCATATTAGTACCGATGGATGCATCGCTGTATCTACCATACTCCCTATGCTAGGATGACCTTCATTGATCTGGGATCAATGATGCTAGTCTGGGACTAGTGGCAGGAGTGGAACATTCTATGAAACTGACTTCGGGTCGGTTGTTACTGGTCTGGGACCAATGGTATGCACTCTGAGACTAACTTTGAGTCAGTTGAGGATGTTACTGGTCTGGGACCAATGGTAGGAGTTGTACTCATTATGACACTGACTTCAGGTTGGTTGAGATTGGTCTGGGGCCAATGGTACATACTCTGAGACTGACTTTGAGTCAGTATGATACATCCTCAATCATTTCTTCTTCTTCATAATTCAGACAAAAGCATAGCAGAATAGAACAAAGTAGAGCAAAGCATAACATATCAGAGCTGTACAGATCAGTACAGGGCAGAACAAGACAAAGTAGAATAGGAAGAATAGAGCAGAGCAAGGCAAGGGTTAGGCTATACAGGGTAGTGCATTTGATGGATGAATAGTAGCAATCGACAGATAGATTGTAGATGAAGTTCCTCCTAGGTGAGAGGGAGTGTTAAAATTGGCAACTAGGGCCAAACTTCATATTCATGGCTGATAATATGTTCATTAGGTTCCTCCCTTCAAGAGGTGTAGGATTGATCTAAATATCATCCGATTCTGATAAGTATTCGTGGAGATATGAATTTATTTTTATTATGGAATTATTATCAAGCCAACCTACAACTCATGTAGGCTTAAAATCCCAACAGTCAAATCTATTCAAACATCAATAGTTGTGTATAAATACAAGAGGAATTTTCCTCATTTGCACTCACTCATCTCATCACATCTCTCTTCTCTACTGCGCAGAAAAGGGTCTCTCTCTCACACATGTGAAGTCGGAGGCTACTCAAACAGAAGCTGCAACTGCAGATCCAAAATTTGACCAGCATGGACCATCAAACCTCCTCTTCTGATCTACGTTGTAGGTTCATCTAAACCTCCTCTGAAGGCTGCAACTTTTGGTGGTGGAATCAAGTTGATCCGACGGATGGTTTGTGAGATATCGATTGTGCTAGTTTGAAGGAAGCTGCTGAAACTGAAGCTGCAACTGGAAATGTGAAGTTTGACCTACGTGGACTATAATATCTCCTAATCTGAACTGCACTATAGGTTCCTCTGAAACTCCTCTCCAGGCTGCAACTTTTGGTGGTGGAATCTAGCTGATCTGATGGTCGGTTTGTGAGATATCGATTGCCCTAGTTTTGATGATGAAGCCGCTAATGCTGATGCTGCTGATATGGGGTTTGTTACTGCTGATATAAATCAGATTTATTGTACTATTTCTCTATGTTGAATTATTAAAGATAAAGGAAGATTTGATCAAAGGGTTTCCCCACACATTGTGGGGTTTGTCCCTGGCTGGCTGCCACATCTTGTGTCTCTTGTCTTGGCTTGTTTTATGTCGATTGTTTAATGTTCAATCTGCACTTTACTTTATGTGCATGTGATTGCTAATCTGTGGAATATAATAAGAAAAAGAAGTAAACTATTATAAGCATAGAACATACCATAACTTAACAATTGTTTTGTTGACCTAATCTTTTAGCAATCCATTTATTTGACTTTTATTTGTCTAGGTACTCCTTTGTTGTTGCATATTGAAAACCTTAGATTATACAAGTCTCTATCTTGTCTATATGCATGATGAATTTCTCCTTTAACAAGAAGAGTTGAGCCTTTATCCATCATAGAGTTTCTCCACCTAGCTTATAATTTCATCACTTTAAACCTTAAAAATCAGAATATGTTTATAGATGAGTATTGGGAAGACTATTTTGTGGTGAAATTCCACTAAAGAGAAGGAGAAGATTGTTGAGGTGAGAGTGGAAATCTCCCTAATCGTTGCTACAGTGTTTGGCTCTTGTCTTATGAGTACGCTCACAAGTCCTAATAGATCTTTTGGCAACGAGGACCTTACATAAATTAAATTGATATTTGACCTTCCAGGTCAAAAAATTATGACCATTTTGGACTTTTCAAGAGGGGTTTCCACTACAATAAAGAAATTGTTTTCATTCATCTGCAAAATCTCTAAAAATTTAAAGTACCAAAAAAATATTTCTAATGTTGATTATGTCATATATGTTTATTTTTTCATATATAGAGTGTGTCTATAGACTAAATATATTTTTTCCCAATGAAAATTTAGTGGGATTCCCCCTCTTCCCTAGAATACACAGATAGAGGGTGGCTCAACCACAAGCCACAATAGTGGCTGGTTTCTTTGAGGGACTTTACCATATTTGAAACTGTGACCTATGGCCTCTCTATCGGCAACATGACTCTGGCCGATAGTTCAACTAATTGAGCTAACTCTTGGACCAAATTGCAGACTAAATAAATATCAGTTTCCTACTCAAATAATTTAGACATACATTGTTGAATATATTACAACCTACCATAAAAGGGAATTTTATGCCTCTCCATCTAGTATGTACAAAGATACAACACTAGCTTGAGAGAATATTTCATTGTTATCATCAATTACACGACATTTCTATCACTTATTATTTCAACAAAATGGCCATTGTAGCGGGTGCAAAGAGAAACATTATGTGGTCAGTGGTCTTGTTTCACAATTCTTTCATGTGTTTGTGTGGTCTTGTTTCACATTGTTTTCATGCCTTCTTGTATTGGTTTAATGCCTTCCTATGGTATATAGTCTATCAATTATATATTTTGATGGCTTCAAGACTTAAGTCTATGGTCCCTAAGTTTTACCAATTGGTGGGTTCATGTATGCGACCACTAGTGGGTTGTGTCCTTGATGGTGTATATTTAGGCTTCCCTTATGAAAATAAAATATAAAGCTCACTTTTTATGAAGATAAACATGATTCATATCATTAAAAAAAAATGTTCCTTTTTTTCAATGTTATCTATCTTTGAATCTCTCTCCCTCTCTCTATGTGGACTCTTAGATATTTTGAAGTTGGTCATACATGGTTCTTTGGTCAATCATGACATGCCTAAGGATTTGCATTACTTTCATGCCATTGCTTTCTTTTGGAGGCACAAAACCATAGAATCATTTGAAAGAGATATAGAGAATTCATTTTTTTCGTTAATGGAAGAGTGATGATTCATTGAATACCTCACCACTTTTTTTCATACATTAGTTAAGTTATTTGACTACCTCCTCAACTAACTTATAACTTGTTTGGTTATTAACTTTTATTGTGACCTTGAAACATTAGGGAACTTACAAACACTTTATTGAGTACTAACACTCTAACAACCAACATGAAAGGAAATCTACTCGTGAGCTGCTACATCAAACTTTATTTATCAAGTTGGTAGGGATGACCCAATTGTTTTAACCACAGTTGATGTTGAATACTTCTAGCATTTTGATTTCAATCCTCAGGTTCAAAATTGAATTTCCTTAATCATGTTGGTAATTATCCATGGTCATTTATAAACATACTTTAAATTTTACTATGTAATTTTTTTTTTCCACTTGAAATACTGTGAAAACCTCGAATCACTTCTCCTCATTCCAAGGATGGTACCTAGAGTAAATTGGTCAGTTCCAATTTTTCCAACCTACCCTAGTCAGGACAATAACACACAAAAAGTTTGCAAAGGCATCGAGGTTGGGGACTTGACCCTGAGACCTCTTTCTTATAAATGATAACACACAACTACTAAATCTAACCCATTGGTCTACTTCCCTCTATGCATTTCTTAATTTTTTATTCTTTGAAATAAGTTCTTTTTAATCAAAACCCTCAAAATTTAATTGTTTCTAAACATGACTAGTTCCAGTTTTGTATTTAGTATTTACTAAGTGTCTAGCATTTCTATGTGTCTAGTATTTTGTTTTTAGTTTGATTATTTAAAGTAGTTGATTTGGATTATATTTAAGCCAATCATTGTCATTGCTAGTTTTTGAATTTAGTGCCATCAACTTGCTTGAGTTCTCATCTTTTAGAAGGCCATGTACTTTGTTGTTTTGAAATGCACTAATAGTATTTCTACGAACTTCAAGATTTCCATAAAGACAACTGTGTGGGAACTATTGTTTGTCAAATGGACCAGGATATGAACAAATTTTGAGGTTATATAGCAATTTTGGTTGTAATCAAACCTTATAGAGGAAACTAAATTGTTGATTTCTTTACTTTGTTTATTCTTCAATGCCATTAAGATTTCATTATATTTTGTCATTAATTGTATTCATGTATGATGGCTAGATTTCTAATCAATAATGGATTACATTTTTCATTCTTCATTGAAACAACTTTGAAATGTAAAGTTAATAGTTTAATGTTTTTAGGATATTCAATTTTTCCAAATCTTGTATCTACCCATTTAGATATCCAAAGAAAAATATGGTGAATGTGGATCTCAAATTTACAATGTGCATTTGTAGGTGCAACTTACAGTTATGGTAGTCAATGTTGTTCATAAATTTACGATGTGCATTCACAAGTACAACTTACAGTCATGGTAGTCAATCATGTTCATGCAAGCCCCTTTCATGCTAATAATTTACATTGTTTTTTGAGTTAAGTGAAAGAAACATTAACACTTGTGCAGGAATTTGGTAACTATGTGTATTTGCTTGACTTTTGAGTTTCATAATATTTTATATATTAATTTTCTATAACTCGAGTAACTACTATCTCATGTACTTTAAAATCATAAGAAATCATGTTCATGAACATTTTTCCACTTTCTAGTTTAATTTGTTGAATTATCAACTTAGAATAATGGTTGTGGTTGTTTTTGTTGTGCAACAAAAAAACTTGTAGCTAGATGCTAGATCCATTCAAGTGTTGCAGGAATATGGTTGTGACGAGGTATGGTTCAGGCTTTCTTATGATAATGTATTTGTCCATGTCATGTCATATCATCATTACTGTCTAATAAATTATTGGAAATTTAATATTAGGCACCAAATTTCTCATAAATAAATAGTATTTCAAATGTTTTCTTTCATTCCACTGAAAATGTTCACAATGTTTTTATGTCAGTCTAAGATCAAGAAAAAAAATTGTATCTGTTGGTAAATAATGTAGAGAATAGTTCAAGTGGCATATTGAATAAATTTGAAAGAAACTTCAAGGCTCAAATATATGGGAGCATTTTATACATCTTCCTTGGATGCATATCAAATGATGGTACACTCTTAATGAGTTGGGGATTTTTGACTCTTTGATATGGACCCTGTTAGGCCCCTATACTACTAGTGTAACCCCTTATTGTTATTAGTATAACCCACTTATTATATTGTTGTACCCATGTAGTGCCCATATTGTTACTATTGTGCCCCATAGAAGCCCACTATTGTTATTATTGTGCCCTTACATTATTATTGTTATGTCGGCTCTGATTATGTTATGACCCCTTAGACTCCTATATATAGAAAGGAGGTCTTTTCATTTGTATCATCCAAGAATTGTTCATTTATGTAATGTACAGGAGTTTGCCCCCTCGAAGAGGCTGAATTCTAAGGCGTTGATCTATCCTTTCTATCTTTTCTTGAGCTGGTTTCATAACATTTGGTATCAGAGATTTGGATTCTATGGTTTCGCTGCTCCAAACAGGTCATCGTTGCATTTTCACTATAACTTTTTTTTTGCGATGTTTCAGAAGTCGAAAAAAAAACCCATTTGAGAAGAAATCGCGCTGAACCTTGGGTCTGAATTTCAAATATTTTCACGTTACATTTTCGGAGATATGATCTGAGGAATTTGGTCTTTTTGCAGATTCCTGAATTACATTCCAAACAGGTGACCTGGGGAAAATCGTCATAACTTTCTCTCTGGGGATTGGATTGAAATTTCGTAAGAAGGTACAGAAAGAGGACAGATTTTAGTTTTTTTTTATATCTTTTTCAGATCAAAAGGTCAAAACAGTGACACGTGGCACTTCATACAAGTTCGCTCTTCTGGAAAGGTCTATAATCAGGTCATCTTGGGCGATTGTGCATAACTCTTTCATAGATAATCCAATTTGGATCAGACTGGTGAAATTTGAAAGAGGACACAGAGGGCTACTACAAGTCATAATTTCAAAACTTAAAGATCTGAAAGTACAGAGTTATAGTCGTTTCAAGGTCGAGCTCCTAAAATCAAGAAAAAGCAAGATGAGGAAGTTTGATGGCAAGGATCCGGTAAATTGGATACTTCAGATGGAGCAATATTTTGATCTAAATGGTGTACAACTGTTACAAAAGGTATGTATTGCATCTTCATATTTAGAACAGATCAATTTTTATGGTACGAAGGGCTTTGTTCTCGTAAACAACTTGTTACGTGGTCAATTTTCATGGAGGAAATGATAGCACATTATGAGGATACAAAGAGCAACACCTTCTTTAAAGCGACACCACAACAATTGGAAAGAGTAAAAGGCCTTTGTGACATAGTGGAAAGAAAAATTATGGAAACCAAGAAGCGTACCCCTCACAACTATAAAGATGGAAGTGTTGTTTCTCCTAGCCTTCCACAACCTACAAGGGTTACACCACAACAATTGGAAGAAAAAAGAGAAAAAGGGCTTTGTTACAATTGTGATAGAAAATGCACTAAAGGTCATAAGTGTGCTGAGAAGAAATTATTTTACATAGAATATGAAGAGGAGGAAGAAAAGGATCAAGAAACATCAAAAGAAGAATATATATGACAGGACCCCACCCTAGAGAAAGAAGAAATGAATCAGACCATATCTTGTAAAGCATTGGCAAGAATTACCACTCCTCAAACTCTCAATATAGAAGGACATATCAAGAAGAAAAATGTGCAAGAAGTGAAAGATCACATTGAGAAAGAAGAAATGAATCCAACCATATCTTGTAATTCATTGATCGAAATTACCACTCCTCAAACTATCAAGATAAAAGGACATATCAAGAAGAAAAATGTTCAAGAAGTGAAAGATCACATTGAGCATCAAGAAATGAATCCGACCATATCCTGTAAAGGATTGGAAGAAATTACCACTCCTCAAACTCTAGAGATAGAAGGACATATCAAGAAGACAAAGGTTCAAGCAGTGAAAGATCACATCGAGCATCAACAACAAGTTCTCCAACTTTTAAAGGATAACGCCACTTCGTTGCAAAATCAAACGAAACAACAGGTAGATAAACATTGTAGTGAAAAATGTTTTGATGTAGGTGATTGGGTATTTTTACTGCTACATCTCAAGCAAGCTATTTATGAGAAGGAAATGTTGGCAATACTACATGCACTTAAAAAATGGCGACCTTACCGAATGGGAAGACTCTTCAAGGATGAGGATGTGGAAGCATTATTTTGTGATATTTATATTATCCAACCAGATTGGATAAATGAAGCAAGGGATGAATGGAAGAAGGACGAAGAAGTATGGCCACTTATTCAAAAGTTGCAAAAGATCTCAATTCAAACAATATTGCCAGAAATTGAAGAGGAAGGAAAAATCATATTGGAACCTAGAGCAATCATAGAAACAAGAACCCGACAGCTATGAAATCGATCAATTTCAGAGTATCTCATCAAGTGGAAGAACTTACGCGCTGAAGATTCCACATGGGAAGACAAGAATTTTATACAGAAGCATCAAGAACTACTCAAGCGTTGAGGACAATGCTTTTTGAAGGAGAGAGGCATGTTAGGCCCCTATACTACTAGTGTAACCCCTTATTGTTATTAGTATAACCCACTTATTATATTGTTGTACCCATGTAGTGCCCATATTGTTACTATTGTGCCCCATAGAAGCCCACTATTGTTATTATTGTGCCCTTACATTATTATTGTTATGTCAACTCTGATTATGTTATGACCCCTTAGGCTCCTATATATAGAAAGGAGGTCTTTTCATTTGTATCATCTAAGAATTGTTCATTTATGTAATGTAAAGGAGGTTTCCCCCTCGAAGAGGCTGAATTCTAAGGCGTTGATCTATCTTTTCTATCTTTTCTTGAGCTAGTTTCATAACAGACCCATTCAAGATGGCTTATTTGTTGCCAGACATATAAAATAATTGATTGAACATAGGTGTACCTCTAATCATTATCACAGAGGCAATTATAATAGTGAAATAAAAGAATGGAAGAAAATATGATAATTTTAACAAAAAGTTGTAAAAGTGTCTATTATGGCCACTGCTGAGTAGATATTAATCGTCTTGTCATGAATAGTGTTCATGTGGTGTCACATAGAATAGTGAAATGGTATGGGTTTTAGAAACATCGCTAATTTTAGGAATTAATATTTTGAAATTTTACGAAGCATGGAAATGTTTTCTATATTTTTTTAATCGTTAGATATTCTCAACATTGTCTTTCTTGTATGGAAGCAATGTTTTTTACAGTATGTAAATTGTTGTCTGTGCTTTTTAAAATTTTCACAATTCATTCTTGATTTTAGCTTCTAAAGTGTATGATAGACTTCATAACCATAGTTGTTGCGGGTGGGAACAACCTATGGCCTTGAGCTGAAAACCCCAACAGAGTGGAGGGCATAGAAAAACAAGAAATGTGTAGACAAACAATCTAAATTCTTAAACTACTGAACTGGGAAGAAGTGGTATTACCGGGAGGTCCTACATTTGGGTTCAATCCCACAGTATCCAAACCTTCTGCTTCTTCTGATACCTTTAAAACCTGTAACTTATTCAAGAAAATCATATACAACAACATTAATAGAAAGCATGTTCATGATATATGTGTAAGATCATATAAGAAAATGAGCAATTGCGCATTAATATAATATTTATAAGAAAATCACAACATGGATCAATGCATAAACATGATAAATATCAAGAACAGAACAACATTTCTTTATTGATGTAAGCTAAATGAAAGGTAGAAAACTACAGACTGAGTCTTCCTCCAGCTCCAAGCAGAACTATCCTTTGTATCCATCCTATCACAGCCTCAGCAATCTTCCTCCATCGATACAGACAAGGATGTCATAAGAGGGATGAAGGACATCTCAAAAGAGGAAACAAAGGTTTCCTATAACTTCGGGAGTGCAGGAGGCACAATGATTTCTTGAGACCCGATCAGGGATCAATCAAATATAATATCAATATCTCCTCTCTTCTCACCTAAGGCCTTCCCATGGAGGTTTATTTATACCTCTCCAAATTAGGTTTTTCAGTTGGGGAATAGTTGGGCCACGAGCTATAGTAGGTGAGTAATAGGTAAAACCCATAAACTCCACCATATTTTAAGGAATTTATTATTTTTTAGTGTTTTAACACATATATGTGGGTTGGGTATATACTGACCCACGTGTACACATTTTTAACACAGGGAAAAGTAGTGTATGGGAAATAAAACAATGTTTTTTAGAATTTGGACCAAGTTTGGAAATGAAGGGTTTCCCTAGGCCATAACCAGAGCATCAGATCTACCAAGAGTGGTAAATGGTGCTATAAAAGATGCCCCCTAATATATGAGGTCAAAAGGGGTACATGATGGTTGAAATGTATTAAGTGCGTAGAACTAATCATGCCAATACTGGAGAGACGTTCACTAGAATATAGCCTACCAAGTCAGTGAAAGAGATCAGAAAGAAACTGATATCTAAGGCAAGCATACCCATGCTCAGAGATAATAAAGCATGTCTGCATGTCAAGTACAAAAGCGGATCCAATATGCATACAAGTATAAATGAATTGAAGATACATAGTCAATCATCCGACAATATCTAGATAAGTACATGTCTCAATATCACATATAAAGAACCGATCAATGACACTAAAGTAGAAAGTTGATCACTAAAGTCATAAAGCTGATCCAAACAAGTACCAAGTCAAATGGGGGAATAAATGGTACTACACTGTAACTCGGGTGCCAACATATAGGATGTCTCTGTAAGGAAGTACAACATATAAGGTGGATGGTGTCAACTAGTAGAAATAGGAGCAACTAACAAGTGAACCAAGAAATGTTAATACAAACCCAAGGTATTCACCGACCGCTATGGTACATTCTACATAATGGGAATAAATGATCTGAAGTTGACCATGTGAGAAATTGTTTAATTACCAGTCATTGATGTATACCATTAACAAATGTGAGACTACTCACTAATAATGATGATGAGAGCCAATGTACCCACTACAATCTAACAAGTGTCAATAAAGGAGATGTAGTCGAACACTGAGAAGAATCTATCAATCAGGAGACAATGATGTTTTCCTACTATCGATAGCGAAGGAGTCTGCCACTAATGATTGCAAACCCTAAGGTACTGCCAAATGGACTCTAGATCTTGTTCCTAGAGCAATGGGTTGAAGTTAATGGGAAAATATCTGCTAGAAGGAAGGCATTAAGGCATTCTTCATCAATTCACCATGAGTGTAACCCGTAGGTCAATAACGTGGAAGGAGTCAGATGAATAAAGATGTAGTAACCCAACCGAAGCATGTTTCTGGAATACACAATATGTAGCTAGTGCATGATAGAAACCCTATGAACTAACCAATAATGTAAGTGGAACCAAAGGCGAGGAATCCACCAATAGGGTGAAATGGAAACCAAGGTACTTCACGAATCCCAATGTGTGATAATGAAACTAACGTCAAACATATGGGAAACCACTCAGTCAAAGGCCCATGATACTGATCGATGCTGAGCACAAGGTAACATATCACTAATGAGAATAGGGCTAGGGTGCAGCTCTAGATCTGCTCTTAGAGCAATTTGTCATAGTAGATAAGAGCAAGACCTGCCAGCAAGAAGTCAATGGAGACCTTCTCAAACTAGCACGAGAAAAGTACCAAATAGCTAATGTGATAACGAACATGACTCTGACAACCAATGATGGTCAACTGAAAAATAGGTTAAGAGAAAACATAGAAAGGCCGACTCAGGTTTACTTCCCTTGAGAAAAATCATGACTCAAATGTGATTACATGGTAGCATACGATAAATTTTTATAAGTTTGTCATGTAGGAGGCATATGCAAACTCTCCATATGATTGGAAGAGATAACCAATTGGAGGAGTACTAACTCAATAACAAGGTTAAGGCTATCCTATGTCAAGCTAAAGCCCATCCCAATGGAGGAAAGACTTATTTTTGAGCGCTTTGTTCAAGGGCGAAACAACTGACTCTAGCTGCCTTCAATTATGGAAATAATGTCCCATTCCTGCTCTTTCTAGGATATATAGTCTTTTTCATATTCATGAAGCATGAAAAATAATAAAAGAATGTTATAGTACAGTGGAAAGAACGAGTGTCCAAATATAGATGCGCTAGGCTATGGGAGGGGAACATTCCTATGCTCAATGCAAGGTGACAAAACTAGTCAATGACACTTAAAGGAATGTTCTTTCCATGGGTAAAAAGGTGTGTCAAGTTGCAAAGGCTAAGTGATTGCAAGGTTGATTACGCAGAAGACATGGTCAAAAGGTGGCTTAAACATGAGTCCAGGTGAAGTTGACTCAAGGCCAAAAGGTACAAATGGTCAACATGCAATGCAGCATTACAACTCAACACAAACGAGCCTCTAGGGTATAAAGCCATAAAATAGCGAAGAAGAAAGAAAATGAGTCTCCAACACAAAAGTCATGGCAGATTAAAGAGGACTCCTGAGCCTACTCAATATAGTAGCATGGGAAACATATGCTAGTGAGGATCTAACTAAGATTCCCATGCAAAGGGTGGCTCTACCATCATATCAAGATTTTATAAGTTGGAGAGTGAAAATCGTTTTAGAATAAAGGCATGATGGGGTCGACCCTATGGCAAAAATATCGCAGTATGGAGGCTAGTATGAAAAATGCAGTAGAAAGGGATATTCCATAACCTATATGTCAGTAAGAAAGTAATACCTACCATGATGGGTCTATAGTCATGGAACCAAAGCAATTTCTCAAAAAATCTGCAAAGTATCCTGTAAAAACAAACCATCCCAACACTCCAAGCCAAAAGGTCAAAAAGTCCACAAAAGAAAAATAAAATTTAGAAAAAATAATTTTCACTTTTCAACCTATATAAGGACTTTTGAACTCACAATTTCTCATTTGTTTTTTGAGAAATTGGGTGAAGGAGTTGTGGAGAAAAAATCAAGCGAGCTTCCTCCATCAAATTCAACAGTTCAAAATGCTTCAAATCTTCCAGGTAACCTTCTAATTGAACTTTTGATAAGTTTAATGATTTCTAGATGTTTTATCACAAATTTGACAGTAAGGAATCATTTTTAAAAATTTTACTCTCTGTACACATGGGTTGGATACATGTGACCCGCGTATAGGAAAAACCTATACGTGATTGTGTTGATAACGAACCCGCGTGTGCATGCATTCAAAATTAAAAACATGGTTTTAATGATTCAAAACATCATTTTTTGCAGGATGTCGATTACTTGGCGTGAAAGAGAGCATAGTTTAATTGATAATCAAATAATGGAGGATCAAAATGCATTATATGCCTTACGAGGATGCAAATTGTTAAAATTCTTCAAAATGCCAAATATGAAGTCAAATACCAGATTGCTTGAGTTGTCAATCCACTACTAGAGTGCAAAAGAAGATGCTTTTGTGATTGATCAGATGCCCTGAAGATTTAAATAGAGGATATCTATTTCATTACAGGTCTTTCCCAAAGGTAAGAGAGAGTCCACTCAACCAGAAGGACAAGAGGTAGTCTTAGTGTGGAAGACTACGTTTGCATATAATGTCCTAGAAACACTAAAAATATTGGAAGTCAGATTCCAATAAAGCATGTAGAGAGTTTATCACTAAGAATACTGCTTTTTACCATAGCTAGGATAAATGGTTCTATTACTCTACATTAGGCTTCACATGTTTCAATGAGTATTGCAGTGGATTGTCTCACTATAGTCTTCGATTGGTGCACACCTCTACTAGCCAATGTGAAGAAACAACTTATTTTTATCCAGAAGGGTTAGATGAAGAACTCTGGATACAAAACTATATTGTGTTCCTTCTCTTTTGAGAGAGTACTTGGGCTTCACCCCAAGGTATTATTGACCATCAGAAGCCCAAGAGATCCACAGATGGGTAGGTGGGTTGACCTTACGAAATGACTAGGGGGCGGTGAGGTCCCTAGGACTACATTTGATGACGAGTTTTTCCTTAGGTGGGAAAAATAGGTCATTGTAGTGGAAGACTACGCTTATGCCGTAATGGATTTTCGAGGAGATTCAGATCTAATGTTGCCACCAAACGTAGCACAAGGTGCCATAGGTACTGTTATCACTCTAAGAAACTCTCCTAGGTTGTAACTCAGAGGTGCTTGGTAACATATAATCTTCAATATTATTCTCTGAACTATCGGAATAAACAATGGTTTGGATCAAGTTAGATAACCATTTCAACTCTATTTTCACTCAAGGAATGCATGAATTCTCTCACCAATACAAGGCTTTAAACCACTAATTCTCAATAAGTTATAAATTCAATGGATAGATGGAGAATACTGACTATACCAGCAGATTGCATACATAAACATTGATCCAAATTGGATCTTAGAACACTCTCTAAGTTTTCAGGAACTCTTTAAAAATCTTGTCAAGGATTAAAATTCTTACAAAGATCAAGCTTATCGGAGATATCTTCATAATAGTTGCAATTTTTTATCAGCATGGAGCAATGAGGACCATCGGTCAAGCATGCTGATTGTCGGCCCATGGTAATGCACGCTATAGCAAATTAGCAAGGGTAGAGGCCATTTCAAGAAACAGGGGTAGTTTCTAATTGCATATCGCAGGGAAAATCCCTAAGAGAAGGAAACGCCACAAGCACTTGGACCTGAAAGGTTAGGATATCATTCCGATTTCGTGAAAGCGGAATTCCACAAAACTGGCAGAATATTGAAGGGATACCAGCGGTAAGAAGTTTCAACTGAGTTCCGCCCAATGCCATACAACGAGTGCCACGCATCCGACATAAGACGGAGAAAACCGTTCACTTCTAATGGGTAAACATCATGCTACTTAGCCGCCCGATATGAACAATGACCATAGAAATTGGCGCCCCCAGATCAATGGCGGAGACGCGTTCCAATGGATGACCAAATTTGATGGGGTCAATAGGCAGAGTTGTATAAGATTTGAATTCCGATATGGACAATGTGTTGGCAGAAGGTCATGTTTCATGGACATTCTTAGAGTTAACAGAATAAACGATCATTTCCAAGGGAACTGACACCCATCCATTACGAAATAGATGGCCACCTCCCTGTGAAGCGTTATATAGTGACTGATTACATAGGATAGAGGGATTCAAATGGACAGAGGTAGGTGAAGTGGAAATGAATAGTCAAGAAATAGATTGGCTTTAAAGCCACAAACTGACAGAGGAAAAAAGCAAGCAGAGAGCAAAGAGAAGAAGCCAAGCTGACCTACAAAAGCAAAGGCAACATCGAGCTGAGATTAAGATAGAGACAAAGAGAGTCATAGAGTCTGTGCACTCCAGAGAAGGCTTGAGAGGTTTAAGCGAACTCCTCTGTATATGCCTGTCATGTATTGAGTCTCAGATTGGACTCATGCCATTGTGACCAATAGAGATCGAGATTCAGTAAGGAGAGTCTGTGTACTCCAAAGACTTGGGGGATCCATGTACAGTCTTATTCATTTGTATTTGTTGTGTGAGACTCAAATTGAGCTCACTATTGTAAAAACTCTGCTTGAAAACATAATAAGGAGGCCACCACTAAAGGTTAGACCAGGAGACGTAGCCTAGGAGTATTCGGTAAACTCCTTATTAAACTTCTTGTGTTTATATGTGTTGCCTGTTACTTTTTCTTTAAATGCTTCATTGCCTGTGTATTTCACAATCTTATCGATCCGTTGCACAATATAACATAGGCACATCCATGCACATGAGTGTGTAATACCTTATTGTTTGTCTTAGATGAAATTTTAGATCAAGTGGTATCAAAGCTCTAGGTTGCTAAGGTTAGACAAACTTGTGCTGAACTGTTAGTGAATGATAACTAGATCAGAGCTTAAACTAAGGAGAAGAGAATTAGCTGAATTTAACCCAGAAACTGGTAGAGTCTATACAAGGGGGAAAATTCCAGAAGAAATTCCCTTGGAATCAGACCCTCAGTTCATGGACAGTTTCTTGACTATGAGAGCCATGGTAGAGGAAATGTATAGAGAATTTAAGAAAGGTAGAGATGAAGATTCATCAAACTAAAAACAAGATAAAGGAGTAGAAGAATCTCTCCTCAATGACCATTCTAAAGGCAAAGGAAAAGAAGAAAAGATTCCCACACCTCGTACTAGCCCTGAAAATAAAAAGAAGACATCTTTGATTAAATTAGATGTTAAATTTGATTTATCGATATATGATGGAGAGTTGAATGCAGAGAAGCTGGATAATTGGATTAGACAGATTGATGTGTATTGCAGGGTATAGAGCATTGATTCAGACATAAGTAAGATTCAACTGGCCAGCCTACCCCTTGGAGGAACTGCTTTTGTATGGTGGGAAGGCGGACACAAGCTGACATGAAGAAGCATGCTACAATCCTTTCTGTCTGGAGTGAATTTTTTTTGCAATTAAAAAAAAATTCTATCCACTAGCTTATATGCAGTAAGCTATGATGAGTTGTCAAACTCTTCACTAATTGAAAGGGCAAAGTGTACAAAGTTACACCCAAGAATTTAGAAAAAGAGCTTTGATTCTATGAATTTCTTTAGACTCACCTAAAACTCTGCTGAAGTATATAGGTGGTCTACACAGCTATTTAAAGCACACCATTCTCATGTTTATTCCTACTAGCATAGATGAGGTATCTGTTCAGGCCACACACCTAGAGGCTAGGGGCAAGAATGTGAACCCAGAAGTTGGGGGATCATCAAAACCCACTGCAAGAAAGAACAAGGAAAAGATAAAGTGGAAATGGAAAGCGGGGAAGGCAAATGCTGTACAAAAGACCAAAGCTTCATGCACTCACTGCAAGAAGGATGGGCACGATGATGAACACTACTGGATTTTGCATCTGGAGCTGAAACCCAAGAAGTATGATGGAAAAAAGAAGAAGATTGTAGCATCTATTCAGGAGGATTTGGGGCTAGAATCAGGGGATGAAACAGTAATGACAGCCATGGGTATAAAAGGTAAAAATTCTGAAGCATCTACTAGTAATTCTACACAAGCTATTGATAGTGAAAAAATGAGAGAAGAATACATGAGTTTTTCATATTAGAGTTATTTCCAAGCATAAAAAGATTGATACTTTATTTGATAGTGGTTCACCGGTAAACTTAATTTCTGACACAGTTGTAAAGATACTGGGATTACTAACCACACCTCACAAGAAGCCATATCCATTGGATTGGTTATGTGATAAAACAAAGCGACAAGTGACTAGACAATGTAAACTTAGGTTTTCCATTGGTTCATCATTTGTAGATGAGGTTGAGTTACATGTAATTCCCTTGGATATGTGGAATTGTTTAGGGAAGTCCTTACTTGTATGATAGAAAAGAAATTTTATATAGAGATGAAAATAAGTATCAACTCGTTAAAGATGGAATTGAATATATTGTTAGAGCTCATAAACTCAAGAATAAGTATACTCTCATAAACTCAAGGCAGATGAAAATAATTGTAAATTCATGCAAACAATTTTTACTGGTGGTTGTAAAGGAAAAGAAACCTGATAAAACCAATGTATTTGAAGGTTGTGATGCTAAAAAACAAGCTGATTTGGAAAAATTCGTTTTAGAATATGATATACTATTTCAAGAACCTAAAAGTCTGCCACCCAAAAAGGAAATAGTACATGATATTAATTTGCGGCAAGATGCTCCATTGCCTAACATCAGAATTTACAGGTTATCCGCTTTAGAGAATGCAGAAATCAAGAACAAGGTACAGGAGTTGCTTGAGAAAGGGTTCATAAGACCTAGCACATCACCATGTGGGTCTCCAATTGTCTTGGTAAGAAATAAATATGGCTCATGGAGAATGTGCATTGATTACTGAGCATTGAATAAGATAACGATAAAAAATTGTTATCCCCTTCCTCACATAGATGATCTGTTATATGAGTTGAAAGAAGTTGTTTACTTTTTCAAGTTGGACTTGCATAGTGGCTACCATCAGGTCAGAGTTGCAAAGCAAGATGCATGGAAGACTTCTTTCAAAACAAAGCAGGGACTATATGAGTGTTTAGTTGTGCCTTTTGGCTTAACTAATGCTGCTGCTATTTTCATGAGAGTAATAAATGATGTACTCAGGCCTTTTATTGATAATTTTGTCATTGTATATCTAGATGACATTCTTATATTTAGTAAAACATGGGAAGAACATTTGAAGCATGTAAAACAGACTCTAGATGTTTTGAAAAGAGAAAATCTCTATGTTAAGCTATCAAAATGTGAATTTGGCAAAACATATTTGAATTATTTGGGTCATATTGTAGGGGGTGGTGAATTGAAGATAGAGCCCTCTAAGGTTGCAGTCATTATAAATTGGCCTAAACCCAAATCTGCTACAGAAGTTAGAAGCTTCCTAGGAGCAGCACAATATTGGAGAAAGTTTATTGCTAACTTTTCCTTGATTACAGCTCCCTTACATGCTTTGAGAGGATTGAACAGGGTGTTTTAGTGGGGAGGAAAATAGAAGAAACTTCAACACCTTAAAAAAAAGGATTAGTATAGCACCAGTACTAGCACTACCCAATCTTCAAAGACCCTTTGAGATTGAAATGGATACTAGTGACTATGCCATGGGAGCAATGTTGATGCAGCATGGTAAACCCATATGTTATCATTCTGAGACATTTAATTCTACAGTAGTTAATTATCCCACATACGATAAAGAATTGTATGCATTAGTATAGAGTGTGAAAAAGTGGAAACATTATCTAATGGGAAAAGAGATAATTTACACACTAATCATCAACCACTTCAATATTTACACTCATAGACTAAGTTGCAGCAATCAAGACACTATAGGTGGATGGGTTTTCTACAATAGTTTCATCTTGTCATCAGATATAAAAGGGACAAAGACAATAAAGTTGCAGATATGTTGTCCAGACCAATCATAAATGCATCTACTATACTTAATCATAACTCAATAATGCATGAAAGATACATTGAACAATATGCTCAAGACATAGACTTTAAAGATGTATATGCAACTTTAAGTCATGGCAAACAAGTAGAAGAAATAGATTATCATGTTAAGGACCAACTCTTGTATCATTTTGGAAAATTATGCATTCCTCAAACCGAAAGAGTAAATATAATTCGAGAAGCACACACTTCTCTAATATCAGGTCACTTTGGTGTAAGTAAAACAGTTGCACAACTGCAAAGATTATGTTATTGGCCAAAAATGCATGAAACAGTTTCTAGATATGTAAGAGGGTGTACCATGTGTGCTAAAATCAAGCCCAACAATAGAAAACTAGGCTTGTACACTCCACTAACAGTTCCTTTTCATCCTTGAGAAAGTATTTCCATGGACTTTGTTGAAGGACCGTCTAAATCTAGAAAAGGTCATGACTATTTATATGTTATTGTGGATAGGTTCAACAAAATGTGTATTTTAATACCTTGTAACAAACAGATTATAGCCGAACAAACAATAAATTTGTTCTTCCAGCATGCATGGGCTCATTTTGGATTACCCACTTCCATTGCATCTGATTGAGATTCCCAATTTGTTGGGAAATTTTGGTCGAGTTTGTGGGAATTGATGGACACCAGACTGAAGAAGAGCAGAGCCTTTCATCCACAAACAGATGGCCAAACAGAGGTGGTCAACCGGATAGTGATCTAGTTGCTCAAAGGATATTGCAGCAAGCATCCCAAGCTTTGGGATGAACATTTGTGTTATGTGCAACATGATTACAACCACGCTCAACATTCTTCTACACAGAGATCTCCTTTTGATACCTGTTTTGGTTTCATACCAAGGTTTCCCTTGGGTTTTGTCTTTGGTAAAGACATAGCTGTTGATGGACATAATGATGTGGACAAGGCAACCAAGTTCATTGAACAGATACAAGAGATTCACCAGGCAGTACAAGAATAGCTAGAAAAGAGCCAAGCCAAGTATAAGGCAAGTCATGATAAGCATCGGACTGAGCATAGTTTCCAAGTTGGTGATCATTTCTGGCTATATATCAACAAAGACAGAATGCAAGGTGAAGGTAGGAAGTTGAAGCCAATAAGGTATGGACCTTTTAAGATACTTGAGAAAATTGGTGAGAATGCTTTTTGCCTTGATTTGTCAACTTACATGCACATCTATTCAGTAGTTAATGCCGAAAGCTTGAGACTATTTGAACCTTCATTGATTGAAGATCCCGAAGAGTAGAGCCAATTGCCTTCTATTGATGATCTATTGCCTAAATATCTTAATGAGTTGCAGGAAGATACAATTCTGGATAAGAAAGTGAGAACTACGCGCAGAGGGGATGTTGAGTACCTCAGAATTTTACTCAAGGGTTCAAAACCAAGCAATGAAAGATGGATAGAAATTGGGCAAGCGAGGAATCTATATCCTCACTTGATTGATGCTTAAAAACCAACTTTTGGTGGTCCAAAAGCTTTTTCAGTGGGAAGGTCGTGATCCAAATTGGATCTTAGAACACTCTCTAAGTTTTCATGAACTCTTTAGAAATCATATCAAGGATTAAAAGTCTTACAAAGATCAAGCTTTTCAGAGATATCCTCGTAACAGTTGCAATTTGTGATCAGTGTGGAGGAACGAGGACCGTTAGTCAAGTGCACAGACCATCGGCCCATGGTAACGCGTGTTATCGCAAATTAGCAAGGGTAGAGGCCATTTCAAGAAATGGGGGTAGTTTCTGATATGCGATTAACGACAAGTCGCTAATCACGTATTGTAGGGCGAACCCCTCAGAGAAGGAAAGGCCGCAAGCACCTAGACCCGAAAGGTTATAAAATGAAATGGATATCATTTCGATTCCATGAAAGCAGAATTCCACAAAACAGGGAGAATACCAAAGGGGCTACGAGTGGTAAGTGGTTTCAACTGAGTTCCATCCGATGCCATACAACGAGTGCCACGGGTCTGGTGGAAGAGAGAGAAAACTGTTCACATTAGACAGGTAAACATCATGCTACTTAGCTGCCTAATATGAATGATGACCATAGGATCTGGGGCCCCCAGATCAATGGCGAAGATGCGTTCCAATGGATTACTGGATTTGAGGGGGTCAACAGGCAGAGTTGTATAATATTGAAGTCCCATATGGATGATGCATTGGCAGAATGTCATGTTTCACAGGCATTCTTGGAGTTAAAAAAATAAATGACCATGTCCAAGAGCACTGACACTCATCTGTTATGAAATAGGTGGCCACCTCCCTGTGAAGAATTATACATTGACTAATTATGCAGGACAAAGCGATTCAAATGGACAGAGGCAGGGGAAGCAGAAACGAATAGTCAAGAAGCAGATTGGCTTTAAAGCCACAAACTAACAGAGAGAAAGAAGCAAGCAGAGAGCAGAGAGAAGAAGTCGAGCTGACCTACAGAAGCAAAGGCAGCATTGTGTTGGGATTAAGATAGAGACAGAGAGAGTCAGAGAGTATGTGTACTTCAAAGAATGCTTGAGAGGTTCAAGCAAACTCCTCTGTATATGCCTGTCATGTATTGAGTCTCGGATTGGACTCATGCCATTGTGACCAATAGAGGTCAAGATTCAGTAAGGAGAGTCTGTGTACTCCAGAGACTTGGGGGATCCAAGTACAGTCTTGTTGATTTGTATCTATTGTGTGAGACTCAAATTGAGCTCACTATTGTAAAAACTCTGCTTGAAAACATAATAGAGAGGCCACCACTGAAGGCTAGACGAGGAGACGTAGCCCAGGAGTATTGGGTGAACTCCTTATTAAACTTTTTGTGCTTATATGTGTTGCCTGTTATGTTTTATTTAACTGCTTCATTGCCTATGTATCTCTCAATATTATCAATCCGTTGCACAAAATAACATAGGAACATCCATGCACATGAGTCTGTAATACCTTATTGTTTGTCTTAGATCAAATTTTAGATCAACCATACATCAATGTCTAGCTACAGGCAGCAAAAGAGAATACTAACTGTACTGGAAGATGCATATATGACCACATATGGATGGCTATCTACAGGCAGCAAAGAAGCTTTTAAATCTATTTTATCAAAGCTGATATAAGATGTTAGTTATCTGGCCTTAGACACAAAGAAAACATGAATAAATTGTTCAAGTTCAAGCATAGAATAGCAAAGAGAATGGACATTGAACATATAATGGAAAAAGAAGCTTTTATTGCTAGAATGAAGATGAGAAGCCTGAATGAATAGAGGAGGAATAATCTCGAGACGTTGAACCCCTATTACATCTTACTTTAAACTATTTATAGCTTGTTTACAATGCTCCTGATCTCTAAGAAGCTCGGAGTCTTAATATGACTGATGTGCATTGTTAACTAATTTGATGCCCTCTAAGAAAGCATGGGATCAAAGTTTTCTGCTTTTGACAATAGAGTAACCGCTTTCAGATATTTTTGGTGGATTTTTGCACTGTCTGGGAGTTCTCTTGTGCCAGAGATGCTCCATAATGTTTTGTTGGTGTGGTTGTTGCACTATCTGAGCTCCCTAATCTTTCTGTTTCGAGCTGCAGCGTGTTGTGGCCCTTCCAATGATTTAACAATGCATGCTTCTATCATAGCAGAACAACACTGCCCTATGGTGGACCTTTGTTAAAAACCATGTATATTTATGTTTTAAATAGAAAACATAGCCATCACTCGTAAATCCCACCTTCTCTATGTATTTTGGACTTCAAAAGTCTAAAAATATGGTTTAATTGTCCATCAGGTTTGCCCTCGTCACCATTGCAAGTCGCATTTGGCCTGGCCTATATATTTACCTTATATAATGAAATATGCGAAAACACTGAAAAATTCATGAAACAATGACTTTGGCGGACTTCAGATATCATATATTCCACTTCCTGGACCCTTTCGGGTCTGGGCTTCATTGCAATTGGCACTGGCCAAAGGTTCCATCGTATTTCATTTAAACAATGAAAACACACAAAAACGTTAAAAAATGGGCTTTTGTAGATCTAGAAATAGATATAATTTTCTTCATGGAACCCATCGGGTCCAGGTTCCATCACTATCGCATTGCCCCTATCTCCCTTCTTATTTTGTTATATAATGAAATACATGGAAAATACTTTAAAAATGACGTTGGTGCAGACTTCAAACTTTATGAATTCTCATATATACTACGGTCGGGTCTAGGTATCGGGTCCCCCGTATGTATGTGCATAGGCCCCGCCCCTTGGTATAGCGTCGATGCAATGTCAGCGATGCGATAAATCACAATCACGAGTCATTCACTCCCCGGGCCTTTCTATATAACATATGCTCCCCACCGATGCGACCCACCGATGCAATCATTAGCGATCACTGATCAACAGTGTCATGTGCCCGCCTTTAAACTATCCTTTCTGCTCTGACTGCTTCCGATGGCCACCGCTGATGCGATTATCTGCTTAGATCTGGGCCGTTGATCAGCCAGATCTAATGTTAGCTGT